>JAVDPK010000380.1:218078-257162 GCA_034780415.1 Cichlasoma orientale
AGTACACACAGACATGCGCACACGAACACACACACACACACACACACACACATTTTCCTATCACAGTCTCATTCTCTCTCTCCCTGTAACACACGCACACACACACACACACACACACACACTCACACACACACACACTCACACACACACACACACACGCACACGCACACACACACACACATACATTTTCTCCCTTGCTTTCTGCACACACACACACACACACACACACACACCCCTTCCACAGGCATCCTGGCTGCCACTCCTTCCCTAACAACCAAGACACACACAGAAGATCCACACACACACACACACACACACACACACACATACACACACACACACACACACACACACACACACACACACGCATAAACACATATAAACACAAACACACCCCTTTTGCTCAAACGCACGTCCCGTCTTTTCTTACAGCTAAAAATCAAGACACACACTCAAAATCTCATTAATGACGTTCGCATTCAAAATGGAAAATAGCAGACGTTTTCTTGGTTCTCTTCATCCACACACACTGCTCATCATCAACATTTGTGCGCCAATCTGTTTTTAAGTAGCACAAGTAAAAGAGACAACTGAAAATATAGCCAAGATCAATTTATTTCAACCCACTCAGACACCCACACAAATCCAATCAGCAACTTTAAAAATATATATAGATGGACAGATTTTTATACCAAAAACTAAACACAAAAGACTGTAAACTACTTTGATTTTATATCCACAATGCATTACCGTATGTGCGCTCTGTGATGTAACTACTATAAAGAAGTCAGGGCGGCCTTGACTGGGCGAAGGACTGGGAAGCTGAACTAAAACAATAGTGAGTTTGTCAAATTAGAGTTCCTGTTGCCCTGCTGGTACTGTAAATTTTCATTCAAACTCCCACTGAGGGGAGGCCTGGTTTCTATTAAGCTGTTTAAAGCCCCTTTTAGACATAAAATAGTGTAAATGCTGTGAGATTACTGTGGCTCAAATTGAAATAAATGGCATGGAAAATGTAATTTATACATCATTTCATTCCATGTAAACTCAGTGTAAAAAGAAATAAAGACATCCATCAATCCACATTCCTAACCACCTATCCAGTTAGGGTCACGGGAGGGGGTGCTGGAGCCCGCTCCATTCGACATATTGAAAAGGCTGCACTGCAGGGCTAACGCTCTGAGAGACAACCATTCATGCTCACGCATGACCAATTTAGAATCACTAATTAACCCAGAACTGGCAAACTCCAGATTATAGTGTTCTTACATATAATCCTGAGTTGTTATGGCTGACATACTCGAGCACGAGGCTGGACTCAGCAACGGCTTCTACGAGAGTTTTGGAGGCTGCTGTTGGAAAACTGTTAGGAAATTGGTGCAAACCTGAAATTAAAGAGCTCCGTGCTGAGAACAAGCCCGCTGAGCCAAACTTTGCCTCATCTGTGACACAGTCGCTCTCTGGGATTTAACTTTCAGCAATTTCGATGGTTCATGTTACTTCGCTTGACTAATTGAGACCCACTGTGTAGAATGATGTACACTCACCAGCCAATTTATTAGCTACACTTTGCTAGTACCGAGTACTACATGGCACAGATTCAACAAGGTGCTGGAAACATTCCTCTAAGATTTTGGTCCATATTGACATGAGAGCAGCCCAGTGTGCTCTACTGGAGGCCATCTGAGTACAGTGAACTCATTGTCATGTTCAAGAAAGCAGTTTGAGATGATGTGATGATTTGAGCTTTGTGACGTGGCGTGTTATCCTGCTGAAAGCAGCCATCAGAAGATGGGCACACTGTGGTCATGAAGGGATGGACATGGTCAGCAACAATGCTCAGGTAGTCTGTGGTGTTTAAATGATGCCACAATGGTACTCAGGGTGTGCCAAGAAAATATCCCTACCGCACTACACCTCCACCAGCTTGAACTGAGCTGGGGTGGATCCATGCCGTTAGGTTGTTTACACCAAATTCTGACCCAGCCATCCAAATGTTGCAGCACGAATCAAGATTCATTAGACCAGACAACGTTTTTCCATTCTTCTGTTGTTCAGTTTTGGTGAGCCAGTGCGAAGTAGTCTGTTCATAAGTGAGGCACCGGGTTCATATTCATCTCAGCATCTTCAACTCTCCTACTGTCTCCAAACCATACGTCAGAGCAGGTCGCGCTACCAGCTTGTAAACCTTCCCTTTCACTCTTGCTGCTAACTTTCTGTCACCTGGTTTATATTCATCAATTTTGGATTTTTCAATGTCAGAAGAAACATTTGCCTGGTGAACTTGTAAAATAAGTTGTTTTCTTTGTTTCTTTGTTTTTGGAGTGTTTTTTATTTTTATATCTTTAAACAGGCTTGTTGGGAATTTTTCAAGACATTGTTTCAGCATAAATCAAGAATTTTTTTTTATGTTCAAAATATTTGAAAAAGTAGGCTTATGAATACATTTAGCACTCTGTGATACTGCACTGAATACATTTGCATTTTGGGTTGGGTTTGCATTGAAATAATTTATTTAAATGTGTCAGCATGGTCTGCAGAAACTCCCTATTTATCTGTTTTTGACATAAAACCAAGAAATAAGAAAATTATTATTAATAAACGATGAAGTAAGTAGTCATTATTCACAGCCCACCTATAGCCCTCCCTATCCTCACTTATCCTGTCATGTGAAAACAGAGTCAACATGTAATGTCTGCATGGTAGAGGCCTGCTGAAAGCCAATACTTTAACATAGAAATGTTACAAATTAAACTGGAAAATTAAAGTTCACTAAAAAAAAAAAGAAAAGAAAAAAGACACGATCGTTTCCATAGCAGAACAATTTTAATCAAATACTTTCTGGCTAAAGTGTTACAGTGTTACAGAAGGAATTCAAGCTAACTTGTTGGCCCAGCTGACCATGAACATAAATGTTAATAACACTGAAGCGATTCACGAGTAAATCAATACATGTGGTTGAAGGAATTGATTATACATTCTCTTGATGCAGGAAGTTGTTCATCTGGACGCAACATTTTCAGTGGGAGAAACTTTTCATCACTCATCCAAGTGACTCCTTCAGTCTCAGCTGGCTGCAGGTTTCCCCCCGACCCAACAAACAGTACAACTGCATCGACCACCAAAACCAGCACCACTGCATAGCAACGCACCACCAGATCAGTTCCACGATCTCTGATATGTAAATTGCCATGACCACAGATCAGTGGCCGTGTGCACTATTCACAGGGTTGGAGAATGGCTGCGGTCACAGCACTGTAAGATGGTTAAAACATGCACTCTTTGGCCCCCTCCTCACTTCAGAGATGGTCATTCCCTTTTTACATAAACGGCCTCCCCGACTCCCCGCTCATGCTACAGTGCTTGTGTCGATCATTATGCAACTACACTGAGTCAACCTTGTGGAGTTAATCATACATTCTTTATTACTACAATCTTTACAATGTGAAAACCCCACTCACTGTTGCTGCCATACGTTTGCAGCTCATGAAGCCACGATGGAAACTCGATCCTCCCCGTGTGCTCTAAGCCACTCGTCTGTAGCTCAGTTAGTCTACACCAGAGGTTAAAAAAAGAAAGACAGCACCTTGTGGTGTAACAAACTGCATTTGCAAAGAAGAAACACTGATAAAAGTGGAAAGCTGAAAATCAATCAATCTTTAGAACACACGAAAACGGGAATGTAACGATGGCGCTTTCCATGAATATGTCAGAAAAGGAAAGACTAAATGCAGCTATGTGAGTCACGTGTATGTCAGTCCGTAACAGATTATTAGGAATGGTACAGACAGAGAAATATACATTTATAATATGAAGCCATTGGAACAAGTGTAACATTTTGTAACATGTGCCGCTTAAATCGACTGTTTCCCTTTCAGTTACCGAGGCAGAGGGAACACAATCACTGCCATCAACCTCACCAAGAACCTTCTTTCACTGTAAAATGCCACCAAGTGGCTTTTATGATTACTCTGTCCTGTGAACAACTTGTTTTTGTGTCCGATAAGCCTTCAAAAGCTAGGATGTGTTGCTTAAATCGAACTCTTTATTTTAAAGTTCATCCTCTCCTGTAGTTTTTGGTCACATTTGGCCCACCCCTTCTAGCCTCTAACATTTCTTGGCCTGGTTCAAACCGGACTTCTAAATTAAAGAACTGAAAACGCAAGACAGAGCCTAAAGGAAAAAAAAAAAAGAAAAAAAAAAAGAAAAGTCAGCTTCGTGAGCTCCAGCAGCAGCAACGACAGAGCAGATGAAAAAGAAGAGAATGAGGAAACATGACATTCATCTCCAGCCCATCCAGTGTACACAGCAGCCATATTAACAGTGAATCACAGTAAAACAGTGCTGAACTCCAAAGCAGATCATCAGAATGAATTTGTGCTGTTTGGCGCATGAGTAACAGATGAAGCGAATGGGTTATTGCACATATAGAGTAAGTCTTATTTTCTCATTTTGTCTCTGAAATGAACGATCGTACTCAGACTTCAAATGACCTAAAGCATTTACGTTTCTTTCACGTTACAAAATTCAGTTAAAAGAAGCCCGAAAACAGTCGAGGGCCCTGAACATCACACACGTCTTTTTTTACTCCCAGTGCCCCTATAGTCAGTTAATCAGCCTACAAATACTGAACACAGCCTGCACAGAGTCAAGGGAATGAAATCAATATATAAAAAGTTAAAGTACAAACGGTGCCCTCAGCCATAAAATGAAAAAGAGCGCTTTTGTAAAGCACCTGTTGACGCTCTCCCATCGCCCGTTCTGTCTAATTTATGCTCCACGTCATTGTGGATAGGCGCTTATCTAGCCAAGACTTCCCCATAAAGGATCCAATCCCATTTACATTATCTTCTTCTGTTTCGTACCCCAAGCCTTCATGCATCTTTAAAGACAATCTGAGTCTTTGGCTAAGGCTAATTTAATTAGCAGTGTAGTCCAGGTTAGGCAGGCAGGTGAGGCAGGCTGTGTGCATCATTTCTGACTCATCTGGCTGATACGTGATCACAATTTAACCCAGTACTGTGTGGGTGACTGCACGTGCAGTCAAAATGAGCCTGTTGTAAAGCGGAGCTGACTCGCGTCTTTCCCCTAGCACGACCTGCTACATGTAGATCGCTTTTCTTTAAACAACTAAAAATTGCATGTCAAATTAACTGAATTACTTAAGATTTTTAAAGCCCCAGTTTATAACCCAATTCATTCACAAGGTTAGACTGATTGATTTCATTGCCAGTAAAATTGCTCTAAAACATTCAAATCAAGAAAATCAAGAAAGAAGGAATCCAAGCAACTGCACTCTGTAAACACTAGAGGGTGCTGTTAACATTCTTTTGATTCAGAGCTCAACATTCCCCAAGTAATGATCTGCATGCTATAATAGCCACAGTGTTCACAACTAATATAAATTAAAATGTGCCCGGTGCTGATCACGTGTTCTGCGTGCTGCAGGGCATCCAAAGTAATAGCTTCAGCTGTGTCAGAGGAGCGGCACATGCAAGTGTAAACTAAGGAACAAAGAAAGAAACAATAAATATAGTTATGGATTACAGGCTGCCATATTTATAATATTCTTGTCTCAACAAATGTCACAGCGCGGTGTTTTGCGCTCTCTCTCTTATCTGCAGCCTCGGTTCATAAACAATAACCCAGTTTACTCGTCTCCCTGCGTCAGTAGTAATCTGCCTCTCTCAGCTGGCTGGTTTCTATTTCTACTCCCTACCCCATGGTCCTGACTTTGATTGGACCCCTTGCTCTGCTACCATCTTCTCATCATCTTCACCCCTTCACCAAACTCCGTTATTTTCTCCCTGATCTTGTTCTTCCTCATCGAACCCTCCTCATGCCTCCATCTCATCTCCGAGTGCTTCTCCTTTTCCTGGCTCGCGTGGTCCTCACTCCTTCCTTGACAGTGACCGAGGGCAGGTCTTTCAAGGTGGTGATGGTCGTCTTGCTCCAGAAGTCGACCTCTTTGAAGATCCGGTACACCCAGACCTTCAGCTCGAACACAGTGGCTGGGACATTTAACTGCCAACGACAAGAGAAGAAAATACCAAACCATGCCTCAGTTTCAATCAACCGCTTTCTCTTTGATCATCAACACCTCAGGTGACATGACAACCTACCTCCAAGCCCTCCAAACTAGGAGTCAGGATGGTTGCGCCATCTGCAGCTTTGAGGAGTTCTCCGATGCTGATGATGAGAAACGACAGTCTTTCCTTCACCATCTTCCTCTGGTTCTCATACTCGCCCTTCCTCCCACCACCCAGCTCCTCTTCCTCTTTGGCAGTGGCTTTCTCTAGCAGGTTTTGGCATTGTAGCAGCGCAGAGTGGATGCGCCAGAGTTTGTCTCTGGCATCCAGCTGGGAAGAAGGAGGAGGGACAGACACCAGACGACTGTCAGCCACATCTTCAGGGAAGCTCTCCTTCTTTCTCTAGTGGAGCAAAGAAAGAAACACAAGAGAAAAGCGGGAAAACTTTACGACGAAGGTCAGATTTGGAAAAACAGTAAACGAAGGAGGAACGAGAGAAGAAGGGGAAACTGGAAAGGTGCATAAGTGGAGGACTGAAGAGTGCTTTCTCCCAAATCATGCTCACATTACTTTCAACTGCAATTTGGCCTTTATAGAGGATCACTGACAATGAGGCAACAGGGATTTTCTCCTAATGTGAAAGGAATTTGCTTGGGCTCATTCAGCGAAGGCTTTCACACTGCCTATTAAAGAGGAATTTGTGCTCAGCCCAGTTCCAGTAAAGATTTAATAACAAGTGAAAGGTTGTGAGAAGCGAGGGCAATAACACCAAGTGCAACACACAGCATGCAACACTGTATGACAGATATGAAAAAGCCACACATTACACCACCATCACCAGCCTGAACTGCTGATACAAAGCAGGCGGGTTTCATGTGTCCAGATTCTGACCCTAACATCCAAATGCCGCAGCAGAAATCAGACCAGGCCGTGTGAACTTTAGCCTCCGTTTCCTGTTCTGAGCTGACAGGAGTGGCACCCAGTGTGGTCTTCTGCTGGTCTTCTGCTTACCCTGGTTGTTGAACTTCTGCAGGTCCTCTTGACCATGTCTAAACGCACTAAGTTGCTGTAAAGGGATTCTCGGCATAAGACTAATCCTATTTTCAGTTTGACCTCAATTTAAACGACGAGACATGAGGATGCAGTAAAATTCAAGCAGCAACTTGTGGCAATTCTTGTTAACAAGCAGGACTTCATGAACACACCAACCCCTCTGAAAGCAACTGGATTCCTTTTATACTCTGTGTCAGGTTTGTATGGGGAATAGCACTAAATCTGGAGGTCACAAGACCAAATGCAAATATGTACAGAAATCAGCACCAAGCAAAATATGACACAAAGAGTGACAGTGACATACAGATTCCTAGGAACATTTCAGTAATAAGCATTATTTGACTACACATTTTAAACTCCCCTAACCAGTCACACTGGTTTGTCCCATGGGCTCTTAGGCAGGGAACTGCTGAGAAGGGAACCAGGAAGAGGTGAGTACTGCTAGATTTTTTTTATTAAATGTCATTTAAATAATACGGAATATTACAATACAAAATATTAACTAAGCTCTTCTTTGGATGTTGGCTGCCTTTTGTTCTGTTCTCTGTCAGGATGATCCCACACTGCTTTATTAATGTTGACAGATAGTGTTCCATTGTGGTTTTTGCATCCAGGTATTGCCGGTATGTTCCGGATCATTGTCATGCTGAAAAAAGAAGCCGTTGCCAATCAGACACTTCCCAGATGGTATTGCATGGTGGATCAAAATCTGATGGTGTCTTTCTGTGTTCATAATTCCATCAATTTTGGCACGATCTCCAACACCACTGGCTGAAATGCAGCCCCAAACCATGACAGAGCCTCCACCATGTTTTACAGATGGCTGTAGACAGTTTTACCCCTTTCCAGACCACCTCCATACATACTGACAATCTGAACCAAGGTTTCAAATTTGGATTCATCACTCCATGAAACCTGTTGCCTGTTGATTTTTAGTCCAGTTCTTGTGTAATGTAACACACCTCAGCCTTTTCTCCCTGTTTCCCTTCCTTAAGAAGACCATTTCCACTGAGACCATTTCTGATTCAGTGAACAGTAGATGAATCAGCTGAAGCGCCATCTCTCAGGTCCCATGTCAGGTCTTTGCCGGGTTCCTCCTGTTTCTTCAGATGACGTTCAGATGCTGTTCATCTGTTGCCGATTGTTTTTTTTAGCCCTGACACTTCTTTTGTCCTCTGTTTGTCCAGTTTCCTCAAATTTTTAAAGACACACTGCTTACTATGCAAAGATGTACCAAGTTTTCAGCTAAAATGTCTTTGGGAATCACCTTATTGGTGCAAAAACATTATTTTATGCCTGTGTTACCTTTGGCATTTTTCACAGATCCAACTAAGAACAGGGAACAAATAATGTGGAGTTTGTTTTTTTGTGACAAGCTGCTGGTATAAAAGTGACAAAGTTGTTTGTCATGTGTAGACACAACACTGGTTCATCCTTTCAGTCGGGTGTTTTTTTTTTATGCTTGAATGATTCATAAGTCAGTGTTATTAACAAACAAACAAAAACATTTCTCTGAAAATGGTCAGACACAAGGACTGGACTAAAATAAGTGAGAAAGCAGCCAGTGAAAAAACTTTGAAAGGCCTTCAGAAAGAGAAGAAGGAAACTTTTGCTTAAGCCCAGTTTAAAAACATTACAAGAACATCTGGCTCCTCGGAAGAAAAATATAAAGAAAGGAGAGGCGGCTCAAGGCTTCTGCACAGCACTGTAACTTACAATACAAATCATGATGTATATAGGATAAGGTAATGGGACCGCTGATCTCCATTAGCCCTGTTATCCAGTGCAGAGCTACAAACTACAGGCTTGATGATGAGCCTGATGATATTGGAGGATCACTTTGCAGGATGACTGCCGCCTCAGCTGTAGTACTCGAGTGAGTGACGAATTTCAGAAGCCTCTGGGATGTTTGTGACATTATACTGAGTCATTCCTGCTGATCCCTGCATGCAAGTTAGTACCAGTCCGACACAGAGGCCTGCGTGCGCTGAGAGTCAGCAGAGGAAATTCATCTTTACGGCTCACGTGATTCAGGCAGTTACGGATACACCGGGAAGTGTTTTTTCAGTACTCCCATGGACCACTGGGAGTTGTGATGAGCTCTGAAAATGATTTAAGAGGTATTTAAGAGGAAATTGATGTTGCAAACAAGTGTTTTCCCACCCAATGTGCAAGAGAGTGGGACAGGCTGCCCGGAGATAATAACACTATGAAAAATATTCTGCAATGCTCTGGACTTGATTCACTGAGACTGGTGCGCCAAAGATTTATAAAAACATCTCTTTCAGAGTCGGCGCCTCCCAGGCACTGGGAAAAATGCTGATAAAATGTACATAAATTTCTGTAATGACAGGTTAAGACGAGTCTGAGCCACTACACGGCGTGTTCACTGGAATGTATCAAGCGCCGCTACCTTTATATGTGAAAAGAGTGTTGGAGAGAAACTTGTAGAATGCATTAAAGATAAAGGAAGTCATGGGGATGATGTAAAGTTGTATGCCGGGGTGCTCCCTTGCTCCCAGCAAGGCAAGATGAAAGGAAGGATGAAGAGGCAAACTGGCAGGAAACCAGGAAGTTTTAATAACCAGTAGCTCTCACAGCTATAGTCAAAGAGAGGCAAGCTGGTGGAAAAGAGATGAAGGCTTCATGACGAAGCATTGATGACTGTGTGCCAAAAACACCCACCTATGTCATTCCAACTGACTTCACCCCCCTCTGCTCTGCATTCCGACCCCCTGCTGTCCTAGACATAATTTCCTTATATAAACACACACACACACACACACACACACACTCTCTCTCTCTCCCTCTCTCCTTCTTATCTTGCATTTGCACACATCCCTTTCATCATCCTTTTGTACTCTCTCTCTCTTACACACACACACACACTTTGCCAGTGTAGCTCTCTGGAAACACACGTTCACATGCACATACACAGCAGAAATCCATGACACACATACTCACACGGAATATCTATTAATTTTCCTTTTAACCTTGGCCTATTTCTCTATGTCATGCACACACTCGTCCTCAGACTTTTTTTTTTTCTGAAAGCGTACTGTGACCCGCTGGCAGGTTGCAGCAAGTGGAAAAAATAAGATCCTATACTCACAAAGAGTTCCAGTAAGGTGGAGCACTCATGATGCAGCTGCTCGGCTATAGCAGCGGCCCTGGCCGGCGTGGTTCTGCTCACAGCCGCTCCGTTTACGCTTCTAGTCCGCCTCCCTGCCATTGGACCTCCAGTTGAAGTCTCGCTCACTTGTGGTGGTGGCAGCAGAACAGCCCAGCCCCTAATATATACCCGGGTCCGCCTACCTCATCCCGACAGCAGCGGATTCCCGGTCACGGCTCATTTCAACCTTCCCTTCAGCTCCCCTCTGCTCGGTTTCACTCAGCGGTGCGTTAATTCGAGCCAGAGCGCCAGTCCTCTCTAGGGTTTCCGTCAAAACACATTCAGTTTGTCCGACCTCCTCTGCTTACTGTTAGGTGCTTATATTACAGAGTTTGTGGCCAACTCTCCGCCCTTTCCCCGGGGGAATTTGATGCCTGGGCAGGAGGAATTTATGGGGCAAGCGAGGGCGGAGGACAGGAGGGGAGCAGGGAGGAGCTCATCAACTTATTCATGAGGAGCTTATCCGATTTACTGGTAGTGACGGAGCAGATAGTCTAAATTTAAGCAGTCCTTCAGATGTGTTTGCGTTCCCTAATGATAAAAAGAAGAGGCAAAAAGGCAACAGCTGAAACTGCAAGTGCCCATCATCACTACAGAGAGTGACGTCTTAACCATCACTCACAGTCTCACTCCAAATTAGGTTACTTCCAAACTTTCCAAAAACTATACACACTCACTTTATTAGGTACACCTACCGTGGCACAGATTCAACAAGGTGCTGGACACATCCCTCAGTGATTTTGGTCCATGTTGACATGATAGCATCACACAGTTGTTGCAGATTTGTCAGCCGCACATCCATGATATGAATCTGTCTTCCAGATCAGGTGACTGTGGAAGCCATTTGAGTACAGTGAGCTCACTGTCATGTTCAAGAAACCGGTTGTTTACTGACCTTTGACCCTACCATCTCAATGTTACAGCAGAAATCGAGGCTCATTAGACCAGGCAACGTTTTCCCAATCTTTTATTTTCCAATTTTTTAATCTGTGCAAATTGTAGCCTCAGTTTTCTGTTCTTAGCTGACAGGAGAGCCACCTGGTGTGGTCTTCTGCTGCCGCAGCCCATCTTGTGTGTTCAGAGATGCTCTTCTGGATACTTTGGTTTGTAGCAAGTGGTTATTTGAATTACTGTTGCCTTCCTATCCGATCAAAGCAGTCTGGCTGTTCTCCTCTGACATGAGCAAGGCATTTTCACCCACAGAACTGCTGCTCACTGGATATTTTCTCTTTTTCTCTGTAAACCCTAGAGATGGTTGTGTGCGAAAATCCTAGTAGATCAGCAGATTCTGAAATACTAAGGCCAGTCCATCTCTCACCAACAACCATGCCACATTCAGTCACTTAAATCACCTTTCTTCCCCATTCTGATGCTCATTTCCTGCAGGTTGTTTTGCCCATGTCTACATGCCTAAATGCATTTGTTTGCTTTGGTGGCTGAATAGATACTGGCACTGATGAGCAGCTGAACAGGTGTACCTATTAAAGTGTGCATAGGTCTAACACTGACATTGTCCCAAATTGGTGCCTTGTTTTCTGAGGTATCTAACTACTGTTACCATTCTCCTCAGTGTTAATGAGACCTACTGCACATATAGAAAAATGAATGACACAAGCACGGATGCAAAATATGGTTCATTGGATGTTTTAACCACTGAAAAGGCCATTTTTGATTTAATCATAACTAAATAATGGAATTCTGATAGCTCACATATGATGCAAATTGATAAGATGATAAGGCAATTTAATGCATATATATATATTGAATTATCTAAATTCTTCCCATTAAGGTTTTATAGGGTTACGTCATCTAACAGCTAAATCTAGCTAACTCAAAATTACACAGCTGAAGATGCTAAGGTTTTCATTGGGAGTGGCCAGAATGGACAAGATCAGAAATGAGTACATCTGAGGGACAGCTCAGGATGGAGACAAAGTTAGAGAGTCAAGGCTGAGATGGTTTAGACATGTGCAGAGGAGGGATGGTGGATATGCTGGACAAAGGATGTTGAAGATGGAACTGCCAGGCAGGAAGAAAAGAGGAAGACCACAGAGGAGGTTTGTGGATGTGGTGGTGGAGGACATGCAGAGGGTTGGGTTGACGGAGGTGGATACTACAGATAGGGTGAGATGGAGGCAGATGATCTGCTATAGCAACAGAGGGAGCAGTCGAAAGAAGAAGAAGCAGCAGCAGCTTATCTGTGTTTATCAAGTATAGTTTGTAGGTTAGTGATGTGCCACAATTGCAGTACTACTCCTGTCCTGCAGGTGGCAGTGCATCGTAAACTTGAACGCTGAGCGACGGCTAATGACAGCGGCTAACATTACAGCAACTCGCATTGTTTTGTTCGTTGAAGGATTTTTGAGCTACTCTCTATATTTACAGGTACGCCGTTATCGCGCTTTAACCCAGAAACCGAGCTCATACGGTATCTAGCGCCGGTTACAGGTATGAACTCTCTGGTTGGATACGGAGTGTCGTCCGACTCTGAGAGCGATGGAGATGCAGAGGACGTAAACAAAGCTGGGTGAGCACAAATCTAAATATATCGCTAATCACAGGTTGTAAACATTACTCGGATGACTTGGGATATTAATTTGTCTTCGTCCTGTTACTGTCTCGTCTTTAAGCTCCGTTGAGGAGGCGGGTGATGAGGCAGCGCCTGTCAAAAAGACCCGCAACTTTTTGCTGGAGTCTGGTTCAGCTTCCAGTGAATCAGAGCCAGAGGACGAGCATCCAGAGTCCTCACCAGCAGCACCACCAGCAGCTGCTCAAGTACCAGCCGCTTCTGTAGCCCGCCCACCCAAACTGCCTACACCTTCCCTGGACTCCATCACTTGCAAAAAACTGCCTTCTCCACCTCTAAATGCCTCCTCTGACACCAGTGTGTTTGCCAACCCCTTCAAGGCTCAGGCAGACCAGAAACTCAGTGCCCTGCAGAAGCACGTCCCCCTCACCATGCAGGCCAAACCCTCCCAGATAGGGGGTAAAAGGATATGCTTGTCGTACAGGAAAGACGGAAGGTGCAGGTTTGGGATCAAATGCAAATTTGCTCATGACAGTGACCTCCAGACGCCAGCCATCCTCACTGACTTTCATCCACCTGTGAGTGAAGAAACACCAGAAGCTGGAGGTGGCTCATCTGGTGGAAGGTCTCAGAGCACTCCGCGGGAGATAAAAGAGGAAGAGGCAGAAGGGCAGCAAGTGAAGAAGAAGAGGGTTGGACTGAGCGACACCTTGATTCCTCCTAAGAGAGCTATGAAGCAATTTACCATGCAAAGGGACAGAGAGCGAGCAAATATGTCCTGACTTTAAATTATAGATTTAACCACTGATTCACTGTCTGCCAGACACACTGGTCCAAGACCACTTACATTTTTATTTCCCACATATAGAGTGGAAATTGAATTTCCTTGAGCGGGAAACACAAACACTTGGATGCACGGAGTTGGGGATGGAACCACTAACCGCACTGCTAATGGCTCTAACAACTGGAATGCTGCTTAAAAGTTGATCCCTGCTGAAAAGAAGAACAGGAGGAAAACTGGAGGGTTTTAAGTCCTCATTCAATGAAAACACTTTAGGTAAATGTTAAGATGTTTATTTACAACTTTTAAGTGGACTGTTTGCTCTAACACAAATCTAATGCGAGAGATCAGAGAGTTGCTGACACATTATAAGGTCTCTACATAGTTTTGCTTATCAAATTACATTAAACAGATCTTATAGACAAATCAGTGCTTGCTATTACTTGATGGGTTCATGGGATTTTCAGTGACCAAGGCCCCATTTGGTTCCTTAAAATGACTGTGAGAGTTAAACTGTACGGGTTATTTTCTTCAAAGCTGTGCTAATATAATTAAAACAGCCAAAATATGAAGTATGCACAATCTGTAAATTTGCTGTTTTCAAAGTTTTGAAATCTCTCATCTTTACTTTATAATTTTATAACCTTGTCAAATAAAAGGTGTTGTAGTAAATCTGGACAATAAATGATGCCCCCCGACACACATACACACAGTGAGAGAGTTTATAACTTCCTCCTGTGTTTCATCATATAAATTAAACCAATTTATTCCAGTAGGAACTTTGTTGATACCACACATTACGCATTAGATGTGCTGTATATTACTAAGAGGTATGCTATATTATTGCATAATAGCAACAGCTGTGCAACATAACCTCATCAATATATATACACACACACGCACACACACTCATAAGTGGCTAGTTACAGGACTGTTAAGTACAAAGCAACAACATACACATACAAACGCATATCTTTCCCTGATACGGAGTCTAAAAATCTACCAAATGTGACAATGAGTGAACATTACATAATATACTGGTGATCCTACATTTACCTCAGACATGGTGATACAGTATGTCAGGTCACTGGTAACATAAACTGCTTCTAGGTTACGTTCTGTGAGCATCCTCTTTGTTTCACATGAGAGCCTGCTGCACATGTCTCTCAGTACCATCAGCTAGGACCTCCCCCTGCCCGGCCTGCTCCCAGACCATGCCGTCCTCCCCCACTACTTCTGTTTGCTGAAGAGAGGTGGCTGAGGGAGAGGAGGACGAGAGCACCGTATTGTCCAGAATAAAGTTGTCTCCGCTGGTGGAGACCGGAACTTGGCTCTGGGGTTGGGAGGTGGACAGGAGAGGAGGGTTCAGGGCGGCTGTCTGCAGGGGCTGGAGCTGTTGAGAGGCTGCTAGAATGGGGATCTGCTGAATATGGGTCTGGGACTGGCTGACAGGCTGGAAGGTCATCTGTAGGATTTGTGTCTGGCCATGGCTCTGCTGCTGGGAAGAGTATGACTGAAGAGGCTGGAGCTGGGGTTGATGCTGGGTCACCACTGAGCTGGAATGGAGGGTCAGCTGTTGGATTTGCGGCTGCTGGGGCTGCTGGGCAGTCTGCACGAATTGGACGGGCATCTGAAGCTGGAGTTGGGTCTGCTGCTGGTTGTCAGCTGGTGAAGGGGGGTCAATGGGGGACAGGGCAATTGTCACTGGCACCTGCATGGTGTGGAGGCTCTGGTCTTGTCCCAGCAAAACCACCTGGTGGCTCACCTGTTGGGCCACATGACCCATCTGGGACACTTGAGGCACATGCTGCCCATCCTGGCCCAGCTGGTCCACCTGGCCATCCTGCCCAACTTGGTTCACATCCAGGCTGGGGACCTCTGCTTGCACGGGATTTCCCGGGAGCTCCAAGAGAGAAGCAGGGGTTGTAATGAGAGCGCCAGCATTTGCTGCCAGCGCCTCGGCAATCAGCACCTCCGGGTGACTCTTGGCCTTGTGTGCGACTACACAGTCCTTCTTCTCAAACTTCTTGCCACAAATAGAGCAGGAGAACTGATAGGTGGCATCAGCGTCGTGCTTCTTCATGTGCCAGTTGAGAGATGCCTTCTGGCGACAGGTGAAGCCACAGATCTCACACCTATTCATAACAGGTAGGAAGAAATTTAATGAACCACTGAGAGGAAGAGCATGAACAACCTCAGGAAACTAAACAGATGAAAATGAGGAAATAAAATGAACAGAGAAGTACTAACTGTAGAGGCTTCTCTCCAGTATGTATCATGCGGTGCACAGCCAGGTTGTGGGAGCTCTTGAAGGCGCGAGCGCAAAACTCACAGATGTAGTCCCTCTGGTCTAAAATTACCCCAAAACCACAATAAACACTAAAATACAGATGTGTTCTCCATATATTCTCATTATTAATTACAGCTAAAATAAGCAAAGAAACTAATGCATGTTTTAGACTGTCATGGTCAGAAGTTTACATAAACTCATCATGGTAATAGTCAAAATAATTTGGGACTTTTAATGATTTTTTTCAGGGTGGAAGGACTGGATTGGATTTTTGATTTTCTCTAATCCACACAGGGTCCAAAGTATACATACAGGCTCAAATATATACATACACCCCCACCAATATTTGGTTAAATGTCACTTAGCTAGTTACACCTTGACTAGACCTTTTTTGTAGCCACCAACAAGCTTCTGGCATAATTCTAGCTGGATACTTGACCACTCTTCATGGGGCCTGGCACAAATTCCACAAATGTTCAGTAGGGTTGAGGTCGAGTCATTCCAGCTTCTTAACATTAGCCTGCTTTATCCATTCCCAAATCAGTTCTGGTGTGTGTTTGGGATCATTGTCCTGTAGGAACACTCAGCTGTGTCCAAGTTTCAACTGTCCAGTTGTTGATTTGGGGTGAAATTGAAGAATTTAGGAGGCAGTTCCTCATTCTTCATTACTCCATCCACTTTGTGCAATGTGCCAGTACCACTGGCAGCAAAACATCTGCAGAGTACAGTGTTCTCAGGTATGAAAGCCTCACCTTTACTCCTCCAAACACACCTCTTTTCATTATGGCCAAATAGCCCAATCTTTCTCATCTGACCATAAAAAGTTTCTCTAGAAGGCATTTGGCTCATCCATGGGGACAGCTGCAAATTCTGGTTGAGCCTGAAGGTGTCGATTTTGGAGCAGGAGCTTCTTTCTTGGTCAGCACCCTCTCAGTCTGTGGGGATGTAAAACTGGCTTCACTGTGGACACTGATGCTGGTGTTCCAGCAGTTTCCAGTTCATGGCAGGCTTGAGCCTCGATGGTTCCTGAACATCCTAAACAATTTCCTCTCATCTGAGGGTGACAGTTTGGGTCTTCTTCCAGACCTTGGCAAAGTGGTGACACATCAAAATAACTTGTACTTAGGTAATACTGTTTGATCTGATGATCTTGGAATCTGCAGTTGTTTAGAAATGGCCCTAAGAAACCTTCCCAACTTGTGTAAATCTACAATTCTCCTTATTCGATCTTCACTGAATTCCTTGGACTTTCCCATTGTTTCTTATTATTGGTTAATCCAGTGAGTGCTGTCAAACAAATCCTTTTTATGCCGGCAAAGAGAAACCACCAGCTGTAGTCGATCATGATCACTAACGAGAAGTTAACAGGCCTGCAGAACCTTCAGCAACACTTATGAAAACGTGAGTGTACTTCTACCTGTATATTTGAGTCTGTATGTATACTTTTGACCCTGCGTGGATGAGAGAAAATCCCAAATAAATTCAAACTTGTGCACCCAATTATTGTCTTTTAAAGTCATTAAAGATACAGGTTGCTGTACAACCTGGAAAAAGAACAGTTCAAAGAAATCATTAAAAGCCCAAAATTACCACGACACTCATGCCTATGATGAGCGCAAGTAAACTTCTGACCACAGCTGTATGTGTGTACCTGTGTGGTGCTTCGCATGACGCAGCAGCTGCTTCTGCAGGCGGAAAAGCCTCCCACATGACGGATGAGGACAAACATACTTCTTCTTGAGTAAGTGCTGGTATTTTATATGGTGCTGAAGTTCAAAGCAAAGAACAGATTAGTTACCACTGCCTCAAACAGCTAGAAGACTGAAAACAGTTTTATTTGAAACTTTGTGTGAAGGAAAAAAAAAAACAAAATCTACGAACCTGCAGATATCGAGGATGAGCCAGCACTGTCCCACATCCTTCCATTTCACAGCGCACGTACTGAACTGGGGGTTTCTTCCTGTGTGAGTGAAGTCGGTCAGTATCTTATACTTAACGTCTATATTTATACAAACTTTGTGACTGATTCCAGATTGTGATGCACCAGCACAGACACCAACTTCACCTTCTCTTTGGCAGCCGTGGGGTTTTGTCATCTTTTTTCCTCCGACCTCTCCTAACATAGTGAGGACAAAGAAAATGACATAATTGTGTATACTGGGAAATCAAAGCCATGCTCTGCTATAATATTGTGAATACAAAGCCATTGTGAAGAGAGGTTTGTTTTATAACCACACATTAAATTTAGAAGCTGCAATAATACGGTCAAGAGGAGCAGCTGGTTAGTATTTTAAAACAGGCCGACTGTGAATGACTCAGAGTCTTATTGATAACATTTTCTATTACATATGTTTTCTTTCTATATTCAGTACACACTGCAGCTGTCCAAAGCATTTACCATTCGCAGTATGCATACAAATGGACCATACTACTTGATCATCATTGCACTTTGTACTTTGACCCTTGTCATCCCTCAGGCTGTAGTGCAAAAAAGTAAACAAAAACACAAAGTCTGAAATTTGAAATCG
Source organism: Cichlasoma orientale (assembly GCA_034780415.1). Classification (NCBI taxonomy): domain Eukaryota; kingdom Metazoa; phylum Chordata; class Actinopteri; order Cichliformes; family Cichlidae; genus Cichlasoma; species Cichlasoma orientale. The sequence continues at coordinate 236,459 of JAVDPK010000380.1, forward strand.
TTGCATCAACACTGAAAGCACCTGGCTATGCTTTCTTGCGGACTGTGCAAAGGACTGTGGGTCAGAAGGGCTTGGAAAGCATGCTGACCCCTCTGTCAAAATATAACCAGATGCACTCCCCTCTTTTTTACTCCCTGTGTTTATATTAGGACAGGGCGGTATGACAAAATTTTCATATGTTTTTTGTTTTTTTGTTTTTTTTTAACATCGTAACAGTTTCACGATATTTGACAGCTAAGGTGGTGAATTGCTAGTGTTACCACCTCCAGCTACCACTTGTGCGCTACAGCACTTGCAGTATATCATTGTTTGGTCCTCGTCTGACCATTTTTATATCTGAGGAACCTCCAGACGGCAGATGTGGACCCTATTTTTGCCATTAATTCCTCTAGGTCATCTTCAGCAACCTGTACAGTTGCTTTCGCCGGCAGCCAGGCTCACCTCTATACTTCAGTGCACACGCTCAAGCAAGCACGCTGGTGGTGCTGTGGCACTGCAGTGAAATGGGTCTCCACTGAAACACTTCCGGACCCCCGCCGCACACGTTCTGGACGTTGTTTAGGTTATTCGCCGATATTGTGGTACATGAAAAATTCAATCATAATGAAGATTAAGGCTGGTTTTCGGTGCAAACTAGCATACTGCCCAGCCCTAGTTTATATGCTACCACTTTAAGTCATTAATTTTTATCTACCCTCTGCCGTATTTTGTTTTGTCTCTCTATGCTTTCCTTTTCCCTCACCCCTCAACCAGTCGCAGCAGATGCATGCGTCCTCCCTGAGTCTGCTTCTGCTGGTTTCTTTCTGTTCGCCAAGTGCTTGCTCATAGGGGATTGCCTAATTGTTGGGGTTTTCTCTCTAACATTGTAGTTTTTTGTTTTTTTTTTGTAAGGATTCACCTTGCAATAAATATATAAAGTGCTTTGGCACTGTCCTGGTATTTTTGACATACTGCATTTCTGCACTATGTGCCTAATCGTTTCCTGGCACATTAAATGCTGTAGTTTGCCTCAGTGCAGACCTTCAAATCCCTCCACTTGAATGAGTTTTCTGATTTGTCAGTTCAATGAGCACCGCAGGAGGACTAACAAACAGCAGCTAACGCTGTTGTGAAGCTGTGCGCCACGACAGGGATATTCTAAAAGGCGAACGCACCGTTGTTTTCCTCCTATGACAAGTGGAGGAACATGCCTGGCAAAACCAGTATGTCGCCATGGCCACACATCAGTGTAACTTAAAGCAGTGTTAGAGTTAACTGGATAAATTGGACTTCACTAATTGGTTAGTGAAACTGATTAAGAGTAGAGGAAATGTCAGGATAAAGATGGAAAGAGAGTGTTTGCAGTTCTGTGTGGTATCAGCTTATAGTTTGTACTACAAGTACCGGAATGCACTCAAAGTCTGGTACTGCACTTACTTCCTGGGTCCATCTGGATCTTCCACTACTTCCTCTTCAAGCTTCACTTCCTCTTGCACACTCTCCACGTTGTCTGAACCTTCCACTTTTATATCAGCAACTTCCTTCTCCTTCTTAGGTGGTTTCTCTTTTTCTTTCCTCTCTTTAGGTCTAGGAGGAGCTCTGCGCTTTGGTTTAGGAGCATCCCTGAGAAATTAAGAAAAAAGGTTTTCCAATCAGAAAGCTGTAATTATGTATGAAAAACCCAATTCCTCCCATACAAAACACCCACAAACCTTTCAGCCTTTGGGTCGTAGCTCTGATCATTTAAGTCGTCCCTAAAGGGAAGATCTTCATCGCTGCTAAGAACTTCCTCTCCCTCTACACTGCTGAAACCAAAACAATGAATCAGTTCAAACGGTTTTTCATTTGTTTACACTTTTGACACCAGGTCAAGTGGCGCGCTTGACATAAGCTTACCTCTGACTCTGTGGCTGGTAGCTGACATCATCTGGGTCTTCCTGAAATGGAGGATCTTCATCATCCAAGCCTGGTTCAGCAGCATTGACGTTTTCCTCCTCTTTCTTTTCACTGTAATTAAAAAGCACAGGACCAAGCTCTCCTTAGTTACACATTTGAGTCTTTCTTCATCCAATTTTAATTGAAGGACTAAAGCCAGAGTCAGCATATCAGACTGATTTCTGTGTTGCTGCTTTTATATTTAGCTTTAGGCTGAGTGTGCCAGTGATAAAACCACACAATCACATCTTTAGACAAACATATTGTCCTGCCTAATGAACCTGAGGTTATGTGCACAGCGAGACACGAGCAATAAACGTGACTTTTTAAAACCGAGGTACAAACTCTAGTGTACACAGTGATTCTTGACCCATAAAAAGCAAATTCTCCCTTTCAAGGTGTTCTTCATGGAAGTCCCTTTCCGACTATTTGCACACCTGTAAATGGGTACCCTTGAACCTGAAGAGGACAAAGTCACAGGGGAGCCAGATCTGGTGAGCAGAGCAGGCAGCAACCGAAGATCGTGTTGGCGTGGTCAAAGTACGGCTTCTTTATTACAGTGGAATTATGATTTGACAATATAACTCTGGGCGGCGACTTCAAAGTGCACAGTTCAGAGGTTGCCCCTTCACTGCAGGCTCTTCCTCTGAAGACTGTCGTTTGATTCGGAACCAGACACTCAACTTTCATCAGCAGTGATTTTCCTTGATATGAAAGTCAGGTCAGCTTGACACCGAATTTCACAGTTTGCGCTCTGCTTATGTTTTAAGCCCACGATTAAATCTTGAAACCACAGATGGGGGCAAGTGGTCAGAACGGGACTTCCAGGGAGCGAGAAGAAGGTATTAGGAGACAGCGGCCAAATTTAAAACTCAGGAAACTGTAAAGCCTTTAACACTTGCAAGGATCACATCATGGGTCACCCAAAGGGACAGAAATATACTTACATTTCATACTTGTCTTTATCATCTACCTCTCCTTCCACAGCTGCATGACAGAGAGAGACATCAAAAAAGCACTTTCAGCCACTAGCAACTTCATACAAATGACACTGATAAAACAGTAATATCCACATCAATTACTGGAAGCATTAAGACAGGCCAGAAACAACTGAACGCAGATGTTCTTCCCACAAGAACTCTGTAAGTACACACACATGTGACCAGATGTTTCTGCAAGTTCTATACAAAATAAACAGTGGTTGCCCAGATGTTTTGGTTCTTCTGTGTCGGCATGAGTTGATTTCTGAGTTAAAAAGGCCCACATGCTGAAGCAGAGCAGCTCGCTGTCAACAGGTTGCTCACCAGCTGGATTCTCCATTCCAGGTTCAGTCTTACACACAGGCTTGGCAGAGCCGTGGACGGCCCTGCCAGATGGGGGCTTGGCATGAGTCTGGGCTGAGGGGCGTCTGGAGGGAAGTGCTGGAGTGAGAGAGTGGCAGCATGCAATGAAAGGTACTGTAGAGAAGTGCCATAAAGTGCGACACAGGCCAGACACCAGTTCTGTATGAATCAAACACATAACTAACTACATGCATAAAGCATGAGATTAAACTTAAAGGTAAAGTGAGCAAGAATATTAAGTGGTCTTTATGCAGCTGGTTACCTTGGGGTTCAGTGGCAGGTTTCCTGGGGTCCTCTGGGCTGCAGAAAAGAGGGGGGGGGGGGACACTGACATGTCAAATTTTCTCTACCTGCCAAGCACCACAGGATTATTGATCATATGTTTAATAAAATAATGCATTTATATATTGTAGCATTTAATAAATATAGCCCCCTTTAAAGCCAGGTAAGTTTTACTCCACCCTTCCCGTGCAGCCAGCAGAAAGGGGACGAGCCACGGTGAAGGCGTGCTTCTGACAGGAACCGACTTCACCGACACAAGGTGCAAGTCAAGACGGGCTCGTTATAGTCAAGCGTGGTGGCCAATTAAATAGGACTGCTCAATATAAAAAAAAAAAAAATTATAAAAACGTACTCTGTGCCTTGAAGGCTGTCTCCCGCCGCCTCAGCCGAACCTCCAGCTTCTGAAATTTTCTTCCGCCTGGAGTTGGAAACTTTCCTGCGCTTGGTCGCACCGGCGTCCGGGCTTGGTTCGTCCTCATCGTCGTCACTGCTTTTGGTGTCTTTCAACCAAGCCGGTACTGCCCTTGTTGACCTATCTCTTAAAACTCGTCCTGAGGTCTGCGGGCTCGACGTACCGCCGTTAACATCCGCTACAGAAGCGGTGACGCCGGACCTAGGGCGGCCCGCTCCCCGCTCTCTGAGCGCCCTCCGCGGTGGAACAGCTGTACTGGTGCCCGGGGTCTCCTCTGCGGCCTTGTCCTCCGTACAATCTTCCCCTTTATTTACATCCCCGGCTCGGTCACCGGCGGCTTCCATCACCGTGAGGACGCGTAGGACCACCTCAGATTCCGCTTAAAGTCAGGCAGGTTTACTTGCAAATTGAGGAAAAACGGACCACATCTGCTTTAAAGACGTTTTGATTGCAGGCGGCCTTTATCCAACAGTGGTGCATTTTCAGTTGGTTTCGTCGCAAATTAAATACATATATATATTGATTAGAAACTGAAAAGTTTTCTTAATTATCTATTCAGCAATAAACCGATATAATTTTAAAGAAGCAGACACTATTTTCTCTTTCTTAAAGCTATAGTAAACCTACTTATTCGCCCGGGCCTACCGCACAACCATTTTGTGCGCTTTGTTGCGTCTCCTTTAAGCCAAATATAAACTGAGGCTACATTCAGGAGCGGCAGCGCATTTCAGCAGCTTCGACAACCATCTGGATGGACCCGAGCGCCTGTTACTGATCGACTCATCCTAGCTGCTGTGTTTACAAATCTGCGAAAGCGGCAGCAATCGCGCAACAGCAGCGTGCGCACGCAGGGCTGCCCACGGCATCATGGGAACTGTAGTAAAAAGTTAATAAACGCAGCTTGGATGTTGTAATAGTCTTGTCTTTTTTTTCTTTTTCTTTTTTTTTTTGGCGTGCTTTTATTGGTTTTACCTGAAAAGATTACTTAAATGTAAGACATAATTGTGGTCTTTAAAAAAAATCATAAATATTACAAAATCGATTGGAAGGTGGTCAATATTTGACGTTTTTCTTCCTGTCTTACCAACTAAAATGATATTTAAATATTCTGAGCCTGGGGTATTTTGGGTAATATGCTAAGCAAAGTAATAAATGGCCTGTTTTACTCAACACACAGAGACTGTATAACATGTGCTAAATTTCTATTTAAAAAAAAATACTGATATATGTACACAACAATATGCACTGATAACTAAAGCTAACATGGCTGCCTCTGAAAACCTGCACTAACTGGTCTGAACGGTGGCTGTGCTGCAGGCAACTACGACAACGAGCGTCTACCACCAGATGGCGACAGTATAACATAATCTTGACTTTCTCCTGCCTTTATCTACAGCGATAAAGTGGTGTTGATGTGCTTGTTAAAGCAATGTGTTGGAGAGATTATTTTTGGAAAATAACCTCATTCTTGTCACTTGTCTGGCAGAGTTTCTAAAATTTTATTCTTGATATACTGCAAGCTACGGTGTGGGTCTGGAGCTGTGGTTACTGGTGGTGGGGAAATTGTTTCTTTTCAGCACCAAATCATATAGACAAAATATCCAAAATCATTTTTAAAAATGTCTATTTATTGGCGCAGGAGCTGTTTCTGCATACATTATTACTGTCACTGTATAAGTCATGGCGGAAAGAAAGTGTATCCTGTCAATTCTAAGGTTTTATACATCAGAAGGTTTTTAAAAATGATCTGGTCCTTAGCAGATCTTAAAATTAGGTAAACCCTGGGTTAGTAATATGGTGCCATGGTAACAAGATTACAGATCAACAGGTAAAAAATCACCACCTACTGACGATTCAATTCTCTGGAAAATAACTACCATTCCTGGAAGCTCCCTCGTGCAGATATTAGGAGGGTCTAAAGTGTTTTTGATAGTGTCTAATGTCTTTGTCTTTCCTTTATGAACATCAGTAATATGGAATAATAATATGGATGCAACTTTGTTGCTTTTTTCCTGTTGGCTGCAGACAACTTTACAACCCTTTTTTTGTTGTTGTCCTATAACCATTAATGTAGCAGCTCTTTTCCAGTCTGGCTGACCAAAACACTTAAAGTGCACACTTTTAATACTGCGTTACTCTACGGTGCTTTTCCTCTCACGCACTGCTGTATTTTGTGTTTAACCTCATCACATTTTTCCATAATATAATCTTCCTTTGTAAAATAAGCCACACTGCAGCTGATAACCAGCTTCTTGTAACTGGTTATCCTGATTGCTGATGTTAGGGTAAGTGAGGCCAGATAATGGAAAGATATCCTGAGCTTAACTTGCTTCATAGTACAAGGCCCATGTGCTGTGCCTGCAAAACGAGCCCAAATCATCACCGCTCCACCACCGTGCTTGACAGTTGGTATGGGGTGTTTGTGGTGATATGCTGTGTTTCGTTTTCTCCATATGTGGCACCGTGGCCAAACATCTCCGCTTTAGTGTCGTATGTCTAAAGGACATTGTTCCAGAAGTCTTTGTTCAGATGCAGCTTTGCAAAGCTAAGCCGTGCTGCCGTGTTTCTTTAGAGAGAATTCTGCTGTCGCGAACTTTAACGTTTAGCGAAGCCTACAGAGTCTGAGATGGAGCTCTTTGGTTTTTTGCAGTTTGAGTATCGCACAGTCTGACCTTGGAGTGCGTGTGCTGGGATGTCCACTCCTAGGAAGATTGTGGCATTGAGTTAACAGACACCTGATTGCTTCAGACCAGCAAACTGACAAACCCTCTGTTTTTTACAGAGGTGCTCACACTTGCTGAGGATCAGTTCGTTTTTGGCAAGGACTAGGTAGTTTATGTCCTAATGCATGCAGGCATTTTTACATTCTACTACATTTTAATAGTGAAGCATGTGACCATTTGGCTGCTTCTCCTGCACATACTGTACCACATCATGTTATTTAAATCCTCCCTGAACCTCCTGCTGGGGTACAGCGTGTTTCTAGATCAAAGTTGAGCTGCCACAGAGGAATTTATGAAACGCTGTCAGGACGCTGCGCTCCTCACTCCTCTGCGACACATTGCTTAATAATAGCTGATGTATGAGGTCAAATATGGGTTTCCATTCACAGAAGTCAGAGTTGAAGTCCCCTTTCAGCACTCGCCACTGTTCCAAAGTTTAATCTAGGACTAATGTTTAACATGTTTTATGCTTCTCAGTGCGGGACACAGAGAGCTATGTAGACAAAATGATGGACAACACTACTGCATGCTTTCAAAAATGCTTTATTTATCTACTGTATCACTATAAATATACCAATGCTGAACAAGGCAAATGGGACCTTCTGATAGAAAAGAGTCTGCATAGGTCTACAAAGGGCACATCTTGGCAATAAAGGCACACACTTGGAAGAGTTTAAATATTAACGTCTATGTTAAATCAGGCATGCGCAGCTCCATACTGACACAAGGAGCTCGTCCTGCTTCTGCTGCTGCTGCTGCAGTGTGGGTGACATGCAGGTGATGGAAAGTAAGGCAGGTGCTGTGAGTGGAAGGCAGAAGCAGGAGGACTCCGTTTTCTGCCCGTGGCGGCTAAATCATTAGCCGTCCATCCATCATTAGATCTTTTAATAATTTAGCCAAAAGTTGCAACACATTGAGCTGGAGGTGCCAGTGGGTCGTAACACCTCAGCGGGCCCGGTTTAACCTTTGAAGCGAAAAGAACTTAACGTTCCCACTCATAACAGCATGTCTGGTTCCAAACAGCAAACAGTGTTACACCTAACAAAAGCACAATAACATTGAATGTTTAACAAACTATTGGACACTTTGGCAAAAAAAAAAAAAATCTAATATTGTTACTCTGACTTTTATACCTAAATAAGGTGTAAATAAAGAAAGGAAATATGTTTTACAATATATTATTGCCTTTTCTTCTCACTTCATAAACACACGTAATGCATATATTAAATATATCCCGACTTACTGTCATCATACAAGATAATAATAAAAGCAGTTAACAGCAGTTTGTTTTCTACATTAAATCCAGTTTCAGAGAAAAGCGAAGCAGTAAAATGCAGACTACAGAGTGAGATTATACAAATGTGGACTATTATTAAGACTATCAGTCTTTTCACTCATACTCTTGGGGCTAAACTTAAAAGCTAGGGAGTCCTCAAATTAGCAAATAAAATACCATCGAATGCAGTGAATTAAAAAAAAAAACAACAACAACAACAAATTGCTGGTTTACAAATAAAGGGACACACAAATGTTTGGCATTTTTCATAAAAGGATGGCTCTTGTGGAGTGTGACTTCATGATCAGCAGCTGCTTGAATATGAGTGTTACAATACTTGCACATCCCAGTGTGAGGTATTGCTCCAGTTATTCCCAGTCCAACAATACACTTGTGTCGACACACCGCGGAGTTTTCAAAGTGCCCGCGAAGCATTCAGAAGGGTTAATTCCACGCTGCCGGCTTTATCTGAGAAATAGCACAAACTCTACTCCAGTTCACACGTTTAATATGTCTTCATGTGAAAGCGACAACCTCTTGCCCTTTGAGTGCGCCTCGGTCAGGATGAGAAATAAAGAGGAGACGGAGTGCTGCTGCAGGAGCATCCAAAGGAGGAGGAGGAGGAGGAGGAGGGAGGCAACCCTGGCACATCTGGCTACAGAGGCTGAAACCTCAATACAGTAATACCACAAATCTGGCTAATGGGACATACAAATAGGAGGGGGAGAATTCCTCTTTGTGCCAAACACACGGGCTTAGTTTTCTTACAAAAGGCACAGTGAAAAGCAGGGAGTTGCATAAACAGCATGTAGATGTGAGGCACTGTAGTTAGGAGTCTTTCTAAAGTCCTCAGACTGGAGTGGATGTTAAGGTTTTTGGTCAGCACTGGCAAAAGCACGAGCTGTTCAAGTGACAGAGTGCTCCAGTCCATATAGAAAAATGTCTCTCATTTCTGTCCATATTTGTTCACCTTATAAAGTCAGACAATTAAAAACATCAATAAAAACATACATAAATGAAAAAAAAAAAGAATTCAGTCTTAGTCCCCTGTCGGTGCAGTTTCTTTAAATGTGGAACATTTTCATGCACGTGATGTCTGCCGGACATCATTTAAAAAGCTTTCCAGTTTTCTTTCTTAATTACTCGCTCTCCACAGATAACATTTAGCAGGCAACATTTCTTCAAAGAAAACCAACAAATGTGTTTCAAAGGGTTGAAGGGGAGACGGAAAACAAACTGGCAAAAGTGAAAAAAAAAAAGAGCAAAAATTAGCTAATTATAGGTAAATAAATGCAACCTAGAAAACCTAGAACCTTCATGTAAAAACAACCAAAACACAATAAAAACTACATTAACCAAAAAAAAAAAAAAAAAGTACCAAACAGGCATGTTCAAAGCATTCAACCAGCATGGACGGACAGCATCACCTACAGCACATAAAATTGCCTAGAATATTATATAACGATGGAAAAAAAACAAATAAAACGACGTTAGTATATCCAGAGACAGCTGTTTTCAGTGGCATCCTCATTTATCAGTAGTTCCTGTTGTAGTTTTTCTTCCTCTCGATTAACTCTTCTCTCTTTTGAATTTTTACTCTTAAAATAGTTTAAAATCGAAAACAAATACCACCACAAAATAGAAAGAGAGAGCTACAAAGAATAAAACCTTAAATATATATCTTCTCTCTATAAATACTTGAACGTACCTTCAGTGTTCCCGTGGTGGGAGTCAGAGAGCAAAAGGCTGAGAGGTGGCAATCTGAGATATTGTTATCGTTTGTCATTTTTGTTATATTATTCAGTAGAAAACAGTGACGCTGCCTAATTACAAACACTATGTTCACCTTGGGTTGAGGACATACCGAGGCTGGTGGGGTCGGATAGGAGACATCAGGCTGTTTGTCACTGTCTGTGCTTTTATCATGTGCTACAAATTCCTTTAGAGCTCAAGTTCAACAGATGTTTCTACACGATGGGACAGACAATGCTGAGATGTAGTTCGGTCACAGGCAGGATCTGAGCCTCTGAATCAGTATGTCTGGTAGACATCATGGATGGGCAGCTGGAAGGCTGTGGCGGGGAAGGCCTGTGGCACCGCGTAGCCGGCGTAACCTCCGTACGTTGCGGCCGCCACGGCCGCATTTTTCTGCAGAGCAGCCAGAGCTGCTGTGTTGGCAGTGTAGTTTGTGATGGGGACGTACCCGGGTCCATACAGGCCACCAGCTGCTGGGATGCGCTGTACATTATGGGCCATGGCATAGACTGGAGTGATTGGACGGCCCTGCACGGGGAAAAAGAAAGAGAATTAAGAAATGGAGATTTTTTTAAAGCATATCCAATATGGCTGTACTTAATTTACACCACAGGCTACATAAGAAAGGTGGGTGTAGAAGTGCCTTAAACTGGGATTCTTTATAATGACCAGCAGGGGGCAGTAACTCTCCAAAAAGAAGCCCAGTTGTGTAAAGGTTTATGGGAAAACAACCCCAATACTCACTTCATCTATGACCTCAGTAAACACTTTCCTGACAGGTTTATGGTCTTAAATAATACATTCAAGTTTTCCTCAATTCAGCATGGCATTTATCTTGGAAATTATGGTCCCCATTAGAGTCAAAGCATGATACAAGCTGGTCTAGTCAGATCAACCCATCCCTAATCACAACTAGTATCAAAACAGCAAGCTAGTGACTCAAGGCTTCACAGAGGATTAACATCTTTTCTTTACAGTATGCATCACACATGGGCAAAATATGGCCCCTGGGCCTCAATCTGGGCTCCAGTGTCCTTAAAGGGAAACTAAACAAGCCCTACTCCTGTCAATAAACAAAAATTAAATAAAAGGAAGCATTAAGTTAATGGATCTTGATGTGAAGGATTATATAAGATGACGCTCTAATCATGTGCGCAAACACTGCAACACTAACGCTAAATGATGTATATATAAGTATAAGTTTACAGCATTTAATGATTGTTTTACGTCAACAGTCAAAGAAAGTTTTTGGTTTTTGAAAAACAAGAACTGTTGTGGAGTTTAGCATAATTCAGCACTGTCTGCATCAGATTTTAATTCAGATGTTCAAAGTGTGGCCCTTTCCTTATTTATCTATCAGTATGGACCCCAGAGGGGTAAATGACTGTGACCAGAATTTATTTTCCTTTCTTTTAAACCAATGTGCAATTTTGCAGTTTGACGTATAGCCAGTCCACAGAGAAGGACCACTTCAAAAAACTTTCTGCATTCTTACAACAGGCGTTATAGTGTGTTTGGGCACGTGGGGAACCTTAAGATCGGGTGTGGTGGTGCAGTGTGGGGAAAGAAAATTCCTTAGAAATAAGTCACATAATAACTTGTTTTGTAAGGCTGTGATCAGCTGGCCTGTGCTTCTACTCCAATATTCACTAGTCTTTGCAGATTTGGCCAACTGAATTCAACAACATATAAGCAGATGTTTCACGAGCTGTATGGCTGATGGATGTGATGAGGGTGTAAGCAGGCCATGGGATGTCATTATTTTCTTCCAACTCTTCCTACTACTTCTTTCCAGCCCACTTTAACCCCTGCAGAAGACCCACCTGGAAGGGCGGAGGGGTAGAGACCGCAGGTAGGACGGTGGCAGCAGCGGCAGTAGCAGCAGCGGAGGAGTGTTCAGGGTGTTGCATGGCCAGAGGGTTGATAAGATGCTCCACTGTATGCACCTTCCCCTCCTCCATCAGCTTGGCTGCAGGAGCGGTGCTGAACACTGGGTACTGCCCACCCAGAGTCTGCAATGTCACTGCACATAGAGACACACAAATGAGAGCTTGGATACCAGACTGGGCTACTGGAGACAGCAGAAAATAGCCAGAGATCATTAGAATGTTAACACTACACAGGAAATAACAGGTAAGCACATGCATGCAGTCACGCAACCAGTCACACTGAAGGTAATTTATGGAAATATAAAATAGTGCAGATACAAAGAGAAACAGCGAAGAGAGGGCGAAGGGTTCAATTTCAGCAAGAAGCGAAAAAATAAGTTACACAAATTGGCGTTGCGGTGTGATTCGGATTATGACGGTGCTCAACTGTGGATTAACCCTAGCACTCCGACACACACACACACACACACACAGCAAACACAACATCAGTCATTGTTTCAGATCCACAAAAGTCTTTTCAATCTGGTGGTGATCCTGTGATTCCACAGAGACCGGGACCGACACCGAGCTGCAGATTGAGGTCAAATCCTTAAACAAGGAACATCAGTAATGTCGACTTTACTGAAGCGGGACCTCTGATCACTGAACACACAACACCAATAAACACATGCAGTAAATGGTTAGTAAAACTGAATCAATATGTTAACAGGACAATTAGGCTTAGTAGCTTTAGTAGAAGAATTTGAAGACTGAAGAATAATTCCAGTGTTTTAATTTTCATGTAAAAAAAAATGTTTTTAAATCACTTAAGCTTCTAACTTTCATTCTTCAAAAACGCACAGAATTTAGATGATCCGCCAACATTAAAATAAATTCAGTTTCATTTTCTCCTGCCTGCTGTCAGGAAATAAGGCAGAATAAAAGAAGTTGAATTTTTCCACCAGGAAATGATCCTTTAAAAATAAGACACTTACAACGTTTCCCTCTTAGCTGGGACAGCAGTTGCTGTAGATGGGCTACAACTCTTCATAACACTGGAATCATCCTTCAGGTGATCAGAATAGAGTGGACACAACAGTCTTTAGTTTGTGCTTTCGCATTTGCATTTTTCAGCTCCAACTGTCATAATGCTGACAAAGTTACAGCAGCTGCTCCTACAGATAAAAGTCAAAGTGTGACTAGAAGAAAAAAAAAAAAAAGCTAGTGTATATGTTCTTCTTTCATAATGTTTTAGCTCTTAAAATTAGAAAGACAAAAAAATGATCATCCATCTTTCCAAAGTCAAAGTTGGGGTTGGCTGCATTGTAAAAGGCCTTAGTGGCAAAACAAAAACTACAACCCTGCTCAGGCGTGTAAAATACAGCTGCTTCTTTGGCTTTAAATTGAGCCACTGCACTCCAGAGTTTCTGTAACACTTCACAATAATCACCAAAAGTAATAATGAATTGTGAACTATAGTTAATAATTACCGTTAACAAACAGAGAAAACATACTTAATAATGTTTAACAGCGGTTCCAATAGTGTAGGGGTTTACACATTTGCCTAACAAGTGAACGAGCCCTGACTCAGCTCCAGGAGCAGACATCAATCCTTTGGGGGTTTGTGTCACAAAGGGCGTCCAGCCTAAACGCGTGGTTATAGATTAGGCAGGCAGATGCAGTGGCGTAATTCACGAGCTTGTGGCCGGCGCAGCGCTATTTTAAAACCAGAAAGATAAAATTTCTGTTGTGGAAAGAATGAGGAATGAAGTGTAGCTGTTGCTTTCTGGTCATGTTGGAAAGGACAGATTATAATGTTATTACTCTTTACTGTGAATCAAAGAAAAGCAATCCTTTTGCGCATGACCATCCAGAAACAACAAGAAAGCTGATTGACAAAAAAGTGCTGCTCAGATCACACAGAAGAGAAAACCGCGGGCTGGAAGGTTTAGTGAAAGGCTTTTTGAGATGGGCGAGGATGTGTAGGGACTTGTCTATCTCACTGACTTGTGCCATGTTTGATGCCAACTGGGTTGACGGAAGCAGCAAGCTCCAGACTGGGCATCAGCTCATAGGACTTTTCAGGCTGCTTGGTCTTGCCCTCGTGGTAGCGGCTGTAGATGCCACGACCGGCAGAGTAACCCCCGAGGTACGACCCCCGTGGTCCAGGGGTACGATTACCTGCAGCAGCACGACCACGACCTCGCACAGTACCTGCTTAAAATACAATTAAGGTGATATGATGACAGGGGTTGTGGTTTAGGGCAGCAGGGGCAATTTTGGCAAGATGGGTTTTGAAAGTTTCTCAAGATATCAGAACTTGCACAGGACTCATTGAACTCCTTTTTCAGGCAATATTCTGCACATGAAAATTGTTTTTGGCAATACTAGCTCGGGTTTTGTTTGGAAGTCTTTGGGTTTAGTGTGGCTTCAGAGAACATTTCTGTCCCTTACATTGGACTTATTATGTAACTCGATAGTGTTGTCAACTTGTATTCCAAGAGTTTTGGTTGTGAGCTCTCTAATAACCCAGCATGAAATGGGAGGTGACAGCACAGCAGGAAAAGGATGGTGTTAGAAAATGTATAGTTTGTCACATGGCAAGAAGGCTCATTGTTCATCAGAGTAACAAGTAGGAATAAGGATGTGAGAGATTACCATTGTTCTGTATCATTGGGGATCCTTTGGAGAGAAAACCAAAACACAATGATTGCTCAAAGTCAAATAGATTTTCCTGCCATCACCCAAGACCATATTTAATCAATCATTAAAAGGTAACGGGATTAGCATTCATTGGTCCATCAGCTGGTTTTATCCTAGCCTTTTACAACACCAGTTCCAAAAAAAGTTGGGACGCTGTGTATAATGTAAATAAAAATAGAATGCAGTGACTTTACAAATCACATAAACTCATATTTTATTCAAAACAGAACACAGAAAACATATCTAATCTTTAAAATGAGGGAAAATTGATGTGTTTTTTATGTTCTCTTGTGATTAAATATGGGTTTATGAGATCTGCAAATCACTGCGCGTTCTGTTTTTATTTACAATTTATACAGCATCCCAACTTTCCTGGAATTACAGTTGTAGCATAAAAGTGATTTTAAGCCACAAACCCTCATCAAGTTAAAGATTTCTTTAAATGATGGATTAAATGATGATATCATTCTTCTAAACATCTGAAAATTTCTTACATTAGCATTATTTTCACGTCACCGTGACATCTAAAATTTATTTGGAGCTTTGGCTCCAACCAAGATTTGGTTTCTGGTGAAACACTGGTTTTTGCGATTGATTATTATTGATTACACAAAACAAAAAAAACCCAGAAAAAAATCATTCTAACCTTTGACGAAGTAGTCCCTGTTGGGTCCAATGAGGGTGTTGTAGGGATAACCATAGTAAGCCAGTGTGTAGGGATCACACTGATAGACGTAGTTCTGCTGAGTCGCCTCTGAAGGGGCAGAAACTCCCCCCTTTGAGGCCTTCTGGCGTGAGTACTGCTCTTTATCAACGGGCTTGGCGAGCGTCACCTCGATGCAGGACCCTTCTACCTCTGTGCCATTGAGGTTGTCCATTGCCAGCACAGCATCGTCCCGGGAGGTAAAGTGGACAAAAGCGTAGTCACGGATTTTCTTTACACGCTCTACACATCCAGGGTTAAACTGGCTGAAAATCTGAAGACAAATGATGGGAGGAATTAAAATCATGTCAGAAATCTTTTTGCACACCCAAACCCGAACGGTCAGTCGCTCCTCACCTGTCTGATCGTCTCCTCGCTGGTTTCCATCATTAGATTCCTGACGTAGAGGATCTTCACTGTTTCCATCACATCTTCATCTACATCAATCTCTGGCTCTGCCCAGTCCACTGCGATCTGGTGGCCCCACAGCTGAATGCGTCCGGGCATCAACTTCCTGCGAGCCATGGCGGCTGCACGATGTGACTCATACTCTACAAAGGCAAAGCCGCGGTTCTTCATCTTGTCTGCAGCGCTGGCATAAACTATCACATCTAATACGCCTTCTGTCACCTTGGAGACCTCCTCCAGGATCTCCTCGCGCTTCTTGGTCTTGGGAATACCACCAATGAAAAGACGGCAGTTGTCCACGGAGGAGCAGACACCCAGCAGCCGTCCGGGTCGCACTTCGTAATTATTGAGCTCCCGCACGGCTCTCTTGGCCTCGTGTTTCTCAGTGTACATCACAAAAGCGTACCCTCGGTTTTTCCCATCAAAGTCCATCATCAGGCGCATCTCATAGATGCGTCCAACGGACTCAAACACAGGGACCAACTCATCTTCGTAAACGTCCCGCGGGATCTTACCGACAAAGATCTCACACCCTCGAGGAGGAGATGGGCCATTCCAGCCAGGAGGGGGACCGTACTTTCGCTGACCATTTTCCTGGACCATACCATAGCCGGTACGCTCCATCAGGGCCACCAGCGCGGCCTCATTGGGTGCACCGGCAACACCCTCGGGGATGCTGATCTGTCCATGGTGAGAGTGATGGGCACCAGAGGATTTGGAGGGTTTGGAGGGGGCAGCGTTGTTACTCATGGTCGAAGAAGAAGCAGGATCTTCAGCTGTCATTCTGACAAAACCATCCAATCAGATCACGGCCTGAAAAGGGATGAGAGAAACCCGTTTAATTCACCATAATTCAACAGCTGCTATGAAGACAGAGAAAGCAAACACAGAGGGAAGAAAGTAGGCTGATAATCAGAAGGAATCATTTAAGCAACAATGACTGATTGTTGAGGTTGAGCACAAATTGCATGCATGCGAGATTACCTGATTAACAAACAAACCAGCGCGCATTATGAGGCCTGACCACAACAGTGGAAATACAGCATCTATAAATCCTCGGGGCGCCTTCCCCTATCAGTGGTTTTACAACCTTGTTTTGTTGAGTAACTCAGATCCCTTGCTGACCTCTGACCCCTATCAGAGAGATTGAAGGGCTGTAAACCCTGAAACCTTCAGCTCAAGGTTCACCGAGTATGACTAGGTCACATGCTCAGTGCGTGCGCATGTGTGGCATGCATGTGTGTGAGAAGTAAGTTAAGCTATAGGAGAAATTTTCTGCACAACAGACTCTGTTATGTGACAAAAGGTTATACACACAATCCTGCTGTGCACACGCTCACCACGTGGCGGTGTTGGATTTTCCATCTCCTTATCAATATGAATGCTATACACAGTGTGGGTGCAGCTTTTAATGTGTGTGTGTGTGTTTTTCAGTGTGTGCGTGCCCTCTCATTAAGCGGTGCAGCCCTAAAAAAGGAACAGAGAACAATCAGAAATCGGCTTCCCAAACATAAACCTCTTACTCTGTTATTTTCCAACACAGCCGGCATTCAGAACGGAAAAATCCACAGCATTTTAAATCCCCCAAATCATGCTGCATAAAACAGTAAGGAACCAGAGCGGACTACAACACTAGCCTGATTTGGTCGGACTCAATATCATGTAAAAGCAAATAGGAAAAAAAAAAAATACCTCTTGCTACTTAGGCTGGCAGTCTGTGTTCGCATTTTTTGTGCGTCATAAGACTGCCTGGACTATGATGGAGATAGGTGAGGCAGTCAACAAAGGTAAAACACTAAAAAGCCAAGCAACCATGGTAACGTGCACACTGACCTGACCCAACATCCCACTCTCCCACAAACAAATCTGTTCACATGTCATTTTGCCCGAGGCTGAAGGGCTTAGAATGACTAGTTCAAACATGGACGAAAACTATGCAGAAAACGGTTTGATGGTAAAATAAAGGAAACGTGCTTTCAATGACGTTTGTTTTAAATAAAATCAGCTCCCAGCAGGTTAAGAAAGGAAAAGGAAATCACCAAAACCAAGTGTGGAAAAAACACAGGATGCCATGTCCTCCTTTATCTTTTGCCAGTAGTTAATTGCTGCATGTTGACAAAGGTCAAGATGACATTCACTTATATCTGCCTTTCTTAAACAGCTTTCCAAGAACGGGTCATGGACCTGTTTTTATTGGGTAAAACTCACGACAACGGTATGATAAGTCTATTCTCGCATTTACAGTAGCTGGCATGTCTGTCGGCGCACAGATCTTGCCAGCTGAAACAGGTTGGAGTCTTTCGACTTGTAGTGGATTGTGTGAGGGTAAAGCCAGACAAACGTAAGGCTTTGTGTTCCATGCAAATTTCAAAAGTTTCCCCAGAGAAACAAAATGTAAGGCTGCTGGGAGCTGACCTTGTTGGGAGGTGGGCTTAAATATGTTTCTGAACCCGGGAGAAGGGTCTATCTGTAGTCTTGCAGGCTACATGGCAAACCCACTTCTGCCAATGTGCTTCTATAACGCCGCTTTGTCTCCTGTGTTGACCCATTATGCGCAGGGTATCCTTTAGCACCGGTGCTCTGCCCCTCGAGCCACAGATATATTGGCTGCTGATTTATAACAGCAACAGTTAAGATGTGCAAGGTCCACATAGGAAGGTTGAGTTGAATTGAGGGTAGAGGCAGGGTTAACAGCCAGGAGACCCTGTGCACATCCCATGCACTTGGTTTCTTTTTCTTCCCCTCTCACCTTTTAAGCTAATTAGCTTTTTTGGACTTGCAATGCTGTAAGGTAAACTTCCTCGTGATTGCTTTGGCCACTACAGATTGCCACAGTTGCCTTTAGTCTGCATGGAAGATGCCGACTTTGCAAGTACTCTCCAACTAGGCCAGAATGATGGTATTTGGGGGGTTTATGGCTGTGGTAATTTAAATAGTGTTACAAAATCGTTTGCATATATTTTATGATGTGTTGAAAACTTGCTACAATGTGTTTTATATGCTTGACTACGCTCCCCACGCCCTTACTGCTTCTACTCCATGTAGTCTTGTAGTTCGTTTCAGTGCAAGTTAATGTACAAACTGATGACAGACGTAACATCACTCTCAGCAAATTTGATTATTGCTGGAATGTACGCTTGTGACAAAAACAAAAAACCAAACAAAAAAAAAACCCTTAACATCTTAAATGGTGTGTTGGGCTCTTTATCAGTGTTTTATTTTTGAATTGTAGGTCCTGGGAAAAATACATTTTCTTTTTGGGTCTGTTACTGAAAATATTTGGGAACCTAGTTTCTTTTGTTACATTTTAACAAACCAAGTAGGAATATTTAATATGTGGTGCGTTCATCATCTCTACAGCTCGCTACATTTTAACAGCTCTTTTGTTTTTTGCTTCTAGTGATTTTCTTTCTCTGTTTCAGGAGCTCAGAGTGCCTTCCCTCTGTTCCTTCTGTCGTGTGAAGTGCTAACATGACTCCATCTCTTATCAGCCTTATCTTGCCAGACTGATGACAAAAGGAGGACAATATTCGCTTTGGGAGTTCTGCTAGATGATAAAATGACGCTTTGTAACACAGTGAGGTCGACACTTTGTACAGTGAAGCAATGGTGTCACAAAAAAGCCCCTGTGTATAAAAAAAAAAATTCATTCTTCCTGCTTTTGACCACTTCCTAGATATTCCTAACTTCCTCAGTGTGGACTGTGTCAGAAGTGAAGTGAAACTTTGTTGTAAGAAATTGTTAAGTGGAGCACATATACAACACAGCATAATAGGTGACAAAAAGCTTGCAGCTCTCCAACATCTTCAGCATGCAACCCTGCATGCATACAAGTAAGAGAGAGAGAGAGAGAGAGACAGAGAGAGAGAGAGAGAGAGAGAGAGAGAGAGGAGGCAACCTGAGGCTGAAACAGGTAGATAATTAACCGAGGTGAACACAAATCACAGCCTTTATTCACAGAGAGCGTAAAGATTTACAGATGATGTCTCATCCAGTAAAGACAAAGAGTTTAGAAAGTTATGACCACTTAGGTGCGGCTCCCGTCTTCAGCTGGAACATAACAGGAACTGCTAGTCGTTTGCTTAAAAATAATCTACCTTGGCAGAGTTCACCTGGTCAAAGGTTATGAACTCGGAGCAGCGCAGGACGGAAGAACCGGCCAGCAAGCAAGTGAAGGAAGTTCAAGAGCAAGAATTCGCTTCGTTAACAGAGGCAGGTGTTTCGGTTATTGCTGTGAGATTGCTCGTTACGTTTATGATTGATAGAAGCGCCTGATTCTCTGCATATTAACAGCATGTTACTGGGGACGGTATTGTTTTATTAGCAGAGAGGCTTTCACAGACTTCCTTTGGATCATATCATAAACACAGATTGGCTGGCAAATTCCATTTTTTCCCCTCAAAAGAGAAAGTGAGTCGTGGCATTATGAACGTGTAGTTGGCTACCAAAAAAAAAAAAAAAAAAGATTATCATGTTCTTTATGCTGTTAAACCAACACTGGCACCGAGAAGAATATACAGAGTTAGTTCAGAGGTCTGTAGGCCAAAAAGGTCTCTCTGGCACCCGGTTTACTGCAGATTACGAAGCTAAGAAAATCTAAGTGTGTGCAACATGAACAATGAATCTCTCAGTTAACTGTTGGATCCTGAGTGACAGCGGTCCAGAGCACTGATGAAATAGGCCTAAGGAAGCCGCCATCTTTAGCCGTACGCACACATGTGGACACGTGGAGGAAATTGATTTACCTCCCAGCAGCTCCTAACTACAGTGTTGCAAGGCAACAGAATAGAATCAATGAAGCACCAACGTTTAAATAAGCCTCAGTCCTGCTGTTGTAACACAAACACAACAACTAGATAACAGCAGATGGGGTCCTAAATAACTCAAATACTATTTAAGCCATCCTTCAGATAAAGACAGTTCCACAGAGATGCTAAAACAATAATGTACAGTCTCAAGTCACAAATGGTTGCCATACAAGGACAGAGAGCCCCTATCCAACCAAAGAAAGCTAGACATACAGGGAAGTGAGAGTAGATCAGAGTAGAAATCTTGAGAAAGATCGTAGCAGAGGGATGGTGGTGGAAAAGAGAAGAGGAAGCAGAAGCAGAGAGCGGTGAGAGAGGAGGATATCTACCCCTGTTGCTTCACAGCGCTCCGCTGCTTGGCCGCCTGCTCTGGGAGTGTTAGTCCACCTCCATGAGAGACAGGTACAGCAGGGCACTGAGCACAAAGTCCAGCCTCCTCTACACACACACACACACACACACACACACACACACACACACACACACACACACACACACACACACACACA
>JAVDPK010000380.1:261408-273286 GCA_034780415.1 Cichlasoma orientale
TTACCAATCAGAAGAGCTGCTTTAGCACTCGCCGAAAAGGGCTTTGCCTCCTCAGACAAACACATTCCTCCGGCTAATCAGCTAGCCTGCTCAAGGCCATAGCAGACATTGTTTCAAACAATTACTACCGATGCTGGCGGTGTCACACTCGTGACACGGGCTCCTTCAAAGTGTGTGTGAGGTTTAACAAGGAGATTTGGTGATGTTTGACACCGAGCAACAAAAGATCCCAGTGTTTGGTCATCATCTTATTTTGGGGGGTTTCTTCAGCATTTTTTCATATTCACACTTAGTTCACAGACTTACAAAAGACCTAACCTTCACACACACACACACACACACACACTTGGGTCCACCCTGTCAACAAACAGACTGAGCGACAACAGCACACTTACACACAACTGAAAAAGCAGCTACGTCATTACAAACATTTTGTTGTTTTAGCATTTTCATCAAAAAAGGAACCAATTCATTAATAAAACTGCTATTATTGTTATTTCTAGTAGCATTTTTAGCACTGGATATACTCTCGGTGGATGAATGAAGCACCATATCTCTCTCTCTCTCTCTTTCACACACACACGTGCAGACACACACGCACGCACGCACGCACACACACACACAAACAAATAGCTCACCTCACTGGGGTAAAAGTCCACAAATTATATGACGAAGAACCCGGAAGCCTATAGGTAATAATACCAGCTTCTCTGTGTAGCCACTGAAGCATTTTTATCCCCCACCCTAAACACACACACACACACACAAATACAGTGCCATGCCACTCTACTGGTTCCACTGGTTTCACTGTAGGGATACCTTGATCTTCACTCCAATCTCTGATTGTTTAAGTGCCTTTGTTGTCTTTTTTTCCAATCAGTTTGGCAGCGATAATGTGGAGAAACAGGCACGTCTGGTAAAATGTTCAGACAAAAGATGATGAATTTCTACTTAAATCCGAGAGCAAACAAAACAGCCATTGGGAAAGTCTCCATCAGAACATTTAAAGACGTTTCTAACATCTAACAGGAGCAATTCGGCAAAAGTTTCTAGAAAGTATTGAGGTCATCTTTCATCTATCAGTTTAACATTATTATTTCTGCACGCAAAGAGACTCGAGAAAATTGTGGTTTTAAGCACAGAAATCACGAGAAAGACAAAAACAACCTTCTGGGTCGCTTTTAAGACGTTACCTGTATCCCAGACTCAAATTTTGCTGATCAAGCCGAGGAGATGAAGTCTGCTTTGGGTAGTACCTTTTCACACCTGCCTAAAACTCTCTCCCTCTGTCCATTCACACTCCTTTGGTGTTGACAGGCTGCAGCAGTTAAGACAGTCTCCTTGAGTGCCTGAGTCTGTGTGTTTGAGTGCCTAGGTAAGCAAAGGTGGTTTAGTGTTTACTCATTCTCAATGGCCAGAGGAGAGAGGTGGGGCCACTTAGGGCAGGTAACCCCCCCACCAACACCACCACCTTTTTCTCTCTCTCTCCTTCAGTCTCTCTCTCTCTCTCTCTTACTCAGCAGATAAGGAATCAGAGAAAAGGGAATGTAAGGGATAAAAGGGCAAAGGGTGTGACAAACAGTGGTCAGTGACATCAGAGAAAAGTCACAAGCTTGCGTGGGAACAATACACTCATGATTACATTAAATGAAGAAAGCCGTTAAAACCTGAGAGAGCAGAAGAATGATCAAGGAACTAATTATTGGAATTTACAAGGAAATTTTCCAAACGCCTTTTTGTAGAGGACAACAAACTTTCCATCACACGGTCCCAAAACAAAGCAACCAGTTAATGTTTATTTTAACCACAAAACGTCACGAAACAGATAAACACACTCCAGCGCTCGCACATAAACACTTTTCTTCTTTTTTGTGGGGCAGAAAAACCATCACACTAATTCCATCAACCCATTCCAAAAACCACAGTCATGCTAATATGTAAAAATCAGCTGAGGTTTAAACACCCGTTTTGTTTTGTTTTTTATAAATAACCCACCCAAAGTAAGTAGTTCTTTTGTGTTTAAATTAGCATTATTAATTAAATGCTAGCATTGTGCAACTAAACATTTGGGCATTCTAAGTTACGCCAAGCTAAGGTACAGAAAGCTACGTTAAGTGGAGCTAATTTAAGCTAAGTTAAGCAAAGTGAGCTGAGCTAAGTGAAGTTGATTTGTCCAGCTTAGCTTGGCTAACTCAACCCAACCAAGTTTGTTCACTGTGTTTAATTAGTCCTAGCTATTAGGGGCAGTTAGCAGCCGTCATGCAGCGCCAGCCTCACGGCTGTTCGTGATATAATCAGTGTGTGTGTGTGTGTGTGTGTGTGCGTGTGTGTGTGTTTTTGTGCCAGTGAGCACAAATTTGTAAGTAAGATTTTTTGTAATAGTTAGTACGTTAGGTCTGTGAGAAAAAATGTAGTTTTTGTAATTGTGCCTCTGTGCACCACCACAGTGGATTTAAATCCATCAAGATGTGATTGACTTGGAGACTATCAGAAGTTTAAGTGTTCACTTTTTATATAGCTTCAGGCATATTTTAAACATCTGTACAGATTATATTGTCTATGACACTGTAAATCAGGAGAGACTACTTTAAGGCCTGAGGCATTTTTCTACAGTTCTACATCAGCACAATATCTCCTTGATTTATATCCCAGATTCATCAACTTTAGTGTCTCAAAGAGCCTGTTAGATATTTCTGGTTTTGGCGCCGTGTGTGCACAATGACATTTTTCTGACCACTCCCGGCAAGTATCATGATTGAGTTTCACCTGACTCCTTTGTTCATGCTGAATTAAATATGAACTGAAAGTCACTTTGGTGGCGACACATTAAAGACAAAGTGAATGGAAATCAGTGCGAAGCGGTCACATTCCAGTCATGTTCACCAGGAACACGGAGAAGGAGAAGGAGAGAATAAGGAGAACACCACACTGACAGTGTACATAACTTTGAATGTAAAGAGAACAGCAACTATAATCTTATCAGATGGGATACTGTTACTGCAGGGGAGGGGTGTGTGTGTGTGTGTGTGTCTCTGTGTGTGTGTGTGTGTGTGTGTTATTGCCATTGTACAAGTGACACATTAACCAATGTCTCTGTTAATGAAGGACAGGCAATCACTGGTTCTTTTTGGCAGCACACACTCTTCTACACACTGTATGCAGATAGCCAGGTCAAAGTTAAAATGTAGAAACCTACTCTCTCTCCAGCGGGGTGTAAAAAGGTTTCAAGGCCATACAGAGCCATAAATGTATTCTAAAGGTGGGAGAGAGCGTCATTTGAACACTAAGATGACTTTATGGCTAGCACACTGCATCTCAAACATCAAATCGAGCCATGGTTAAGTTACTTGTGCAGACTGGTATCACAGCATCTCTGAAGGGCCTTCATGAGCTCAGATTAGCGGTTCATGACCCAGCTGATAATTTATTTTTTTCTTCAGTAATTTATTTGAACAAAAAAATAAAAACAAAAAAAAAATGAAAGAAAAAAAAAACCCCAACAATGATGGTTGTGTATTTTTCAAAATGAATGAAATTCAAAAAAAGCAGAAAGTCACATCAGAATAAAGTGAAGATAGCACTCAGATCAGTGTTAATATGGGACCGGCCCTGCAGGTCTGACACGACCCATTAGAAGGTGTACACAAACAGCTTTTGCACCAGAAACAGCGATGTTCAAGTCTGTAGGAAACCCTGATGTTTTGTTTCTGACCAAAGTGAGAGCAGCAGATCCTGAGAATACTCTCTCACATATATCACTTCCCCGAAAGACCAGCATCAGCTGATATCACCGAGCTGGAAGTTCGTTGTGTAACTGTGCGCCGGCATAGTGACTTTCAGCAGTAAGAGTTTTATAAGCAGCATGTTTTATGTACATCTGACTTTTCTCAGCTGAAGGTTAAACAGGCTGTGTGTTCCGTAACGTTACACCTTCAAAATAAATTCAGTGTTAACTGAGCATAGGCAGGACAATGCCAGCCCTCACAAGCTGATGGCTCAGCTGATACCTGTGTACACATCCAACTGGGAAATCTCATACAGGACTTAAGCTGCTTTAGCCGCCATGAAGTCACTGCACTCTGCAACCCACCTAGCTCCTCCTTTCATGCTGTATCTGATTGAATCAGTGCTGCGTCTGTCATCATTGACACCTACTCTAGAGCATTTGAAATTCAGTTGTAAAGTCAAACATCATCAGCGGGTTTGTTACACAGACGTCTGCAGCCGCACTGAGCGAAATGACAAGCGGAGAGAGAGAGGGATCAGATCAGCCGGAATGGGGTTGAGTGCTCAGGTTCTGTATTGTCTGTCAACTTCAGTCTCTTTACTACCGTTAATGGAAACATAAACATTACAGAAATGTTCTGACACGTGTGTCACCCCTGCAGGACAGACAGCCGAGGGGGAGCCGCAGCACAACAAAGTGTCCACTTCTCATGAAAATATTTCCACCAGGCAGCAGATCACCCCATCGTCACAGTCAGCAGCTTGAGCATCTGCTTTCTGTAGCTGAGCAGGTCTTTAAAAAAGAGAGAGAGAGACTCTGGGGTTTCAGTGTTTAACCACGTTTATCTGCCAGTCTGTATAAGTCAGCTCTAATCTAATAACTCTATAATATAAGATGTTTAGTAGTAGTAGTACTGCGTCACATACAGTAGACAAGATGCTATCTTTTGTCTCCCAGAAATCACATGACAAAGCCTACACTAAATCTAAAACTAAAAATGAAACTATTGAAACTATGAAACGCATTTATACAAAAATACACACAAAGATATGGCAGCCCTGCTCAAATTCTTCTGCTTTGTCTCACACATTTTTACAAAATTATCCATTTTAACCCTAAAATAGATCATTTTTTAATAGTTTAGTATCAAACTTAACTATTTTGTCAGTCGTGCCTTTTGTAGGACACAAGTGTCATTGTGAAATGTACCAAATCAAAACTGAATGGGAACAGTTTCACTTCAGCCAGCCTTCTCATCATCATCCCAACAGAGGGAGCAAACAGCACAGGGTGTAACACACTTACATACATGTGAATACACAAAACTAAAGAGAGCGAGTGTGTGTCTGTTTGTGTGTGTGTGTGTGTGTGTGTGTGTGTGTGTGTTTGTGTGTCTCTGTGTGTGTGTGTACAGCAGGATTAAACCTGTCCAGTGTAAGTGTCGCTCTGCTTTAAAAAAATCCTCAGATAGTAAGACTACACTGAAACCAACAGGAAAAGTCTGTTTCTACTCTGCTCTAACACTTCCTCATTCAAAGGGTCACCTCGCATCCTGTAACTGCTGTCAGCCAATCCCTATGTACCACTTATCATTAACAAAAGTGACTCAGCACAAAAAGAGAGCCTTTTTGCCCTCCTACCACACAATCACACACACACACGGGACCTGACATTAAAGTCCTGCTTTTTTTTTTTTTTTTCCATTGTGATGAAAGAAGTTTTCCCTTTTGCCTAGAATTTGTCAGCTGACACTATGGTCATGTGGCTTGTCGCTAACCAGTGAGAGAGCCGCAGCAGCAGTGTGTGTGTGTGTGTGTGTGTGTGTTTAGGTGCCACAATCACATCCAAGGTCAAGGAGACAAGGAAGGAAGGGGAAAGAGTTACGAGTAAAAGACCTGAAGGAGCTCAAAAACATGCGGACACCACAGAAATAAAGAAACAGTCATCCTTATGACTGTTAACCACACTGCAGCCGTCTATTATCTAGCCAATAGCCAGCAACCGCTGTAACGTCAACATGGATGACTGTCTTCTACCAGCACGGGAAACAAAACTAACAATCATGTGACAGAGCATAAGCAGAAAAGAAAACAGTCCAGAGGCGATGGGACAAGATTAAATATACACTTATTTAGTCATCGCTTCAGCCATTATGTAAATGTATACAGTAAGTCTCAAACCACCCCTCATTTCTTTATATTTTGCTTCCAAGGAGCCTGACTTGTAAAGTGGTCTTGAGCAATAGTTCTTCAGGCTTTCTGAAGGTCTTTTACAGTTTTCTTTGGACATTGGCTGCTTTTTCACTTGTTTTCAGTCCACTCCTTGTGCCTGACCATTTTCAAAGGAATGTTCTTTAGATTTGTTTATTTACCCACTTAAAACTGACCTATGAATAATTCAAGAGTTTAAAAAGGCACCTGACTCAAGGGATGCACCAGTGTCGTGTCTACACATAACAGACAACAGCAAAAAAAAAAACCAAAACATTTTCAAATTGTATCTTTAGGCTCTGAATAAATTACAAGAAAGCATACCTAAGAAGAACTTATTAGAACTATAAAATCTCTGGTTTGCTGTATATACTGTATTTCCATGTATCTTTGCATGTTTTGATAAATCATTGCACCCATTTTTCAATTTTCTAGCAAAATACAAAGAAATGAGAAGGGGCTCAAGACTTTTGCACAGTACTCTACATCCTTTTAAATTAAACCACAGTACATTTAACGTACACCACGTACTGTAAACACTAAGTTGATTACTAACAAGCTCCGCCTCGCTAAAACGTACAGGAAGGACAAGCAGCCGGTTCATGCGTTCATGAGCACACAGCCATTCAATGTCAAGGATGTCAACACACCTTCAGTTTGGAACTGTGTTTCAAATATGACACTGCGTCTTTAATGGCTGTTCAAACAACAGCTCAGTGTCAAAATGTTTGCCACCGTAATTGTCAGCAGTCACCAGTTAACTGTGTGAATATTTGCATTAACAGGGGAGGTAATTTTTCATATATTTACCGTAGTATAAATTGGGCGATTAACAATCACAGCCTCTGATTGGTTCACTGGTCTTTGTGAATGGCGCGTCACCTTCAATCAATCAATTTCCATATACATACCGTGTGTTTTGTGTTTTAGCCTACAAGCAACATAACTTTTGGCAGTCAGGAAATAAGGAAATTCCTTGTTTCCTGGAAAGACTGAACAGTTTTGAGCTAGCACGCCTAAAACATGAACACCCACACAAACACACACAATCAGTAAAGTGAGAAGGGAAAGTAGGCAGATAAGAACTGAATGAAAAGTGGGTGGAATTCATCGCTGGTCTCAACAGCTAACGCACAATAGCTATTCTTCTAAACAGTGTCATGCACACCGCGCTGAAACAGAGGTTTAATGATGAGAAAAAATAGGAAGATATCATCCTGAGAAACTGAAGCAGTGTGAATTCCACCTGTTCACCTGCTCCTGTGCTGAAACCCCTAACACAACAAAGAGGAGGGGAAACATAAGAGAGGGGGGAAGATCAGAGAGAGAGAGAGAGAAAAAAAAGCCCAACTGTCCACATATAAAGTGTGTGTGCCTGTGGATGTATGTGTGCGCGCTTTAGTGTGGATACTTTGTGTCCGTTTTGTGAATGGGTTCAGATTCAACCCACAGAACATTCCATTCTGGCACAGTGGTGTGTGTGTGTGTGCGTGAGTGCTTGTGTGTCTGTATTCGTGGAAAAAAAAATCTACTAGTTTAGGGTTACGTTAGATTTACGGTTCAGAAAGTAGTGGTTAAATTAGCTGTCCAGAAAATGTACGTATATGACTTTAATGTCCTCTAAAGGGATGTTAATTCAGCTCTGTGTGTTTGTGTTTGGCCTTATCAGGAGATCCAGTGTAGTGCTGTGTGTAGTTTCTTTCCCTGCAACTGACTCACTCACACACAAACGCACCCCTCAACACCATCCACATTTACTCATCCTCCCTGCCAGAATCAAACCACCCCCTACACACACACACACACACACACACACGCACACACACACACACGCACGCACACCTTGTCTCTTGGCCTGCTGTCCAGACAACTAGCCCTTTGTGTGTAGCAACAGGTATGCAGAGAAGAGTCTGTTTGAGAACATGCAACAAGAAACTCGGTGGGTGTGTGTGAACAAGCTGAAGGATACCTTCACATTTTTTTCCAAGTGTGTTTCATAATGATGTGCATATGCTCGTGCCTGTAGCACGAGCATATGCACATTACTTTTGTTTTGTAATCTCTGGAAATGTTTCTCCTGTTCACACTGGCTATGAAGAGATCCTCTCCGAAAGCAACTGCAGTTTATGCATCTGATTGAAAACAGGTTACGCCACTACCTGTATGGACAATACAGCAACCAAAGCAATATCCATGTGCGAACCTGTCCTGTAACATGTCTCCGTCCTCACTCATTTAACCTGAAAGGGCGCAAGAGGTGGATTAGGAAACAAGCAGTGAAATGAAGCACGATAACAGCATTAGTGTACGAGCAGGTTGGGGAGCAGAAGAGGGGAGGAGGGAGGCCAGCCGGATAGGAGGAGAGGATGGAGGGTTCAGCGGTGTCACCGCACTGGGGGGGTGGAGGGGTTACACATGGGTCAAAGGTTGAACAGCGCAAGGCAGGAGGAGTGAGGGAAAACGGGGGAAGAGGAGTGTTGATCCAGCCTTCGCAGTGAGTGGAAGTCACCTGTTTACACACATTCGACAGTCCCGCCACGTTCTCAGAAGGCAGGCAGTTGCACAATGCCTCATCTCAAAGGCGCAGTCTAATTACAAAAAAAAATACTTTTTCACACTTAAATGTTGTGAAATTAGTCTATACAGACAGTTAATCCGAGTTTTGAAATAACTGTCATGGTTGACAGTATTCATGTGGTCAGAGAATGAAATGTAAACTCTCGCCGGAAATCTGGATAATCTTTAATGCTTTTCCTTATTAACTATATCTGGGAGGTGCACCCACGAAGAGGACTTCAATGTAAGAGACAAAGTGGAGGCGGCTGGGGTAGATAGTGGCTGTAGAGTTTGGACAATCTGATACCACTGATACTAATGCTTTAGTTGAGAATAAATTAACCGCCAGTGAATAGTGAACATGTAAACTCATGAACCCTTTGAGGTCTAGCCCTACATTTTGGAAAAAGACAAAATAGACATTTCTAGGTCGCTGCATGTCAGCTTATATCAAAGGTTATGGTGTACAGTTTCAGATGGGTGTGCAGTTACAGCATACCTACAGAGTAGATTTAACACATAAGTATAATTCCACTGTAAAGGTTTCAACTTCTGATAATGTGGATTTAAAACCTTTCAGACAGCATGGCATTTCTTGTGTAGTGGCATGCGAAAATGGCACGTGAAAACAGCTGCTGGTTTTTACTGAAAGACAAAGAACCTAAAGCTCTGTTCTTTGGGTGGAACTATAGCACAAGTGAATTTGGTCAAAACCCTCATGTTTGCTTTGTTAGCTTGTGAATCCCTTGGTCATCAATAAACAAGGCTTGAAAGGGTTTGAGCTTGATGGTGAAGGTCAGAGGACACCCTGCAGAGTTGGCAGTTTAGCGGTGACTTGCTTTGTCGCTTGTACAGTTAGCTGGGAGACTTTGTGGTGTATCTGCCGACGCACAAAAAATGCTCTCTGTGCGTACTTAGCAAGTAAACGCACAGAGAGCTTATTTGTGCGTCTTACACTTAAGAAGGAGTTGCCCTGAGCTGACTACACTGTGGACCAGAGGTCAGAGAGCCATCAGAGGAAACAAGGTAAAAGAAGAAGACTGAGAACAATACAGGGGCTGGGGTTTTCTTGACCCGGTCATGGGTGTAGCGATCCTTGGATAAAGCTACAGTTACAGGAAGTAGTTGGATGAGGTGTTTACGTAATGGCTTATCTTTCCCAGTAAAAAAATCAGTTTAAATCACCCAGTGAACACATTTATGTGGGGTTTCAGTTGTACAAATAGGCCCTTTGGTCATAGGATTTCACTCAGTGCCTTGATGTGTAATCTATAACTGTAGTTACATTTGTCAGCTTATCCAAGTTTGTAACATCTGAACAGTTCATTAAGCAACTGGGCTTTTGCTGACATTATTTATCTTGGCTGCACATGAACGACCGTCATGTTAGAGAAGATAAAATGCAGATAAACAACAACATGACTGCATCGTGTTGTGTTTTTTTTTTTTTTTGGGTGACAGTATGGGGATGTCCTGAACTCTGGATAAGGACGTGTCTGACTAGCTCTGTAAGATCCTAAGCTGGTGATGTGACTGAAGGTACAACGCTGATGTACATCCAAGTGTAACTCGGAGTTGTCTATCTCATCAGAATCCAGGAGGGCTGGTTTATTGACTCTTCTGCTGCTGATCACAGCTAGCACCTTTCTTCTTCTCAGTCCAGATGTTGGTAGTTATGAAAATGAAGTCCCGAGCTCTTGAGCATTTGGTTGTTCTTACATCACTGCTCAGGGCTGTAACGATGTGTAGCAAGAGAGACATTGTTGGGTGTTGTCACTGTCTGTGGTCATCATCTGCAAAGTTTACTTGCAGGTCATGTTTCTGGGCTTGAACTGGTTAGTATTTCTGTCTACTGCTTCCATTGGACAAATATATATACATCTGGTGGACCTGACAGTTAAGCTCAGCGAATCTGTACAACCTTTGACGGTCAGCTTCTGGTCTCTTTTGAGGATGATCTTCTGAGGTAGTAAAGCTATGCGACGCTTCAGTTCTAGAGCTGGAAGGCCTAGTTGGTTTAGGTTTCAGTTTCACATGTGAGTCATCTTATCTAATGCATTAAGGGGTTACTTTTACACCTCCCAAGAACATGACATAACATGAATGCTCAGCTTTTAGGTGGGGTTTTCTTCAGTTGTCTCAATCATTCTGTTCGATGTTCCTTTCCAGCAGAGGTGAGACTACTTTAGAATAGGACATGTGCATGACGCGCTACAGTTCTCTCAGATTAAGAAGCAGGAACTAAACAGCTGTTATCGTTCTTGTGTTAGCATGGACGGGAGGCTGAACAGTCTTGGAATGGTTTGATCCCTCATCCCCCTTTTTTGGAGGGATGAGCACAGATGAATGAGCTTCTAGTAGAACATCTTACAGATATTAAATGGCATACGGCACAGAGATGAGAAGTCAGAGTTGTTACGTCTCTCTCTCAGTGGAAGATGAGGGGCTGGCGTCATTGCTGCAGACAGAGTTGGTCAGGAACTGTTTTCACCTTCTGGGGGGGGGGGGGTGCAAACCTTTCACCAAGGAAAGGACTTTGGTGGGGGGAGACATATATAGTAACACTTCCTTCTTGTGTTAACTAACTCCACTCCATAGTGGTTTCCACTTTGCTATGTCCACCTATTAGTCCATGAAGGGCCATCTTTCTTTCACTAAACAGAGTCAGAAGCTCAGCGATGCCTACTTAACTAACGAGGGTTCAGAGCTGTAGGAAAAGTACGCTGTGGAGGGTGCCTCTGCCCAGAGGCAAAAGCAGAAACAAAGGAGAAAAAGGCAGGAGTGAATTAAGAGTAAAAAAAAAGGAAGGACAATAAGGGAGCTGGGGTTTTCTTGACCTGGTCAGGGGTTTAGTCCCGGTGATATCAAATCACAGCTAAAGTTACAGGAAGTGATTAGAGGAGGGATCTGACTGTTTACCTGACTTATGTTTCACAGTAAACGTTTGTTCATTCCAAATTTAGCTTCAGCCTCGTATTTATGAGATTTAATGGATTTATGCAAACATTCACGCTCGCTTTCACACCTACAGCCAATTTAGAAATTGAACGGGGTAACTGGTCCTTTAACTTTAAGGAAGCAACAACCCCCCCCCGTGCCTGTTCCTCCTAATTTATTTCTCATTTTGTCCAACATGTTTCTAACACGTCTTTCCATCATGTTTCTCATTCTTAAGCCTTATTTTCCATCTTTGCTACAAGAGGAAGAGACGGGCTTTGCAGTGTGTGTGCATGGTGCAGACAATCACATTTAAAACATTATGAGTTGTTCCTCTCCCTTTTTCCACCTGCATTTGTTACCCTAATTTTATTTATTTATTTTTACCTGGTTCAACTTCCCTTCAGCTCACTGCTGCTCGGTGTTTGGCCCGATCAGAGGGGAGCTA
>JAVDPK010000380.1:273386-284463 GCA_034780415.1 Cichlasoma orientale
AGCAAATAAACGCACACACTAGCAACTAAAACGTAGACCAAGGGCAGTGGGCAGCCAGCTGCAGGCCATAGGAAGCAACTGAGGGAGGGGTGTTCAGTGCACTGCAGCATTTCAGGTAGAGCTGGAGGGCGCTAATGCAGCCATCGCCAGCGCACAAGTATCTTTGTCGGATCTGATGTGTGGTACAATACCTTAACAGCACAAAAAGAGCATGTTCATGAGCATCTTTCATCTTAAAAAGCTCTCACTTTCTTTCTCACCTCACATTTATGATGTTAAATCGCCATTTAATGTCTTACCACAGTAGTCTTATATTGTAGGCATAAAAAACAATGACAGCCTTTAAAATTATTCATGTGTGTATGAACAAAAGTCCTAAGTTCCTCTGAGACCGCACACAGATGAAAGAATGTACCAAATGCAAAAAATGCAAACTACTGTGTGCAGTTATCTGTTCTTACTGTTGTCTCCCTTTGAATTTTTGGAATTTCTTTTTCAGACCTTTAAGAAACACTAGACGGAAAGCTACAATCCAGATGGGCACATGGAGGCAGCTTTGTGACATGTTGCCAAGTGTGTCAGACAAACAAACAGCACATTACAATTCCATGACAGTGATTAGCAAAGTGTTTAACACCTCTCAGTTCTGATGCCTGTTTCTGTAACCACTGACAGCATTTTAAACATTAAGGGGAAGGTGGAGATAAAAGGGAGAGAGGAGAGCAAGGCTGATCAGATCTTGTTACAGGTGTTTCATAAACACCACAATAGCGCTAACAGGTTTCCTTCTCCCTCTTTAGTCTGCAGCTCTAGTTTTCTGCCACTGTGTTGGTGGATTAGGCTTATGGCTTTGTCACATACACACTACACTGAATCTGTGCTTCCCCATCATGAGCATAAGATGATCATGTGACAGTCATGTGACATGACCACGGTGTATGTGTGTGTGTGCGTGCACGTGTAGATCATGCAGTTTATGCTGTTTCTCTTCCTTATGCTTGAGGTTTGCTGAATAATAAAGTCCCATCAGCCTCCTGCTTAAAAAAAGGTATTTTATTTCTCTTCCTGCTGCCTTCGCTGCCCTCTGTTACTGAAACTACAGAGAGACCAAACACAACTCCACTAAGTTCAAACTAGGACAAACATCTAGACATAAATTTTTGTCTTTGATGAGTATCTGTTCCTTTATTCCAGTTGTGGAATGCGATACAGCGAGTTGAGAGACGCACGATCAGTAATGAAGCCACAGCTACTGTCCGAGACAGCGACAAACACAAAGGCCCTGTTGAATAACGACTTCCATACGTTAACCATTCAATTGGTGTCTATTTTTGGATTTGGCTTTGCACGAGAGAACATAAAAAAGCCATGTGTCATCACTTCTTCAGGTCTGACCAGCACTTCAACGCACACACAAACACCTTTAGAAACACCTCATCGGTCCAGGTATTTACAGTATTCACAAGGAAGCTGGCCTTCTATACACAAACATTTAGTCTTGTTTCCATCACTTCGGAAGCCAATAGACTGACTTAAGTTTATTTCTTGGAGACATGCACTCATCGTAACCTTAGACTGGCTCTAACCTGAACCGAGGTCACTCAAGTTAACCGAAACTAAGCTTTAAAAAAAAAAAAAAAAAGACTAGGAAGGAAAAGGACATTTAAGTTAACTAAGATAAATAAAATAAAACATATAAAAAATGATAAAACTACAACAAAAAATATGCAATATACAATAGTCTGTAGTTTTGTCAGTTTGGTCAAATTTGCTCACACAACAAGCACGAGGTTGGTGCAAATGTTTACTGAGACTGGATGTCTACAAGGCTGAGTGACGGTGGTGTCTTTGTATTGCAGGAGCTAATCTGATCTAACGCCTGACAATGACCTTCAATATTATTATTATTTTTAATAAAAAGGAACTAATACTGAAAATAAACAAGATGCTGTAAACTTGGGGTGGCGAGATGGTGCAGTGGTTAGCACCATCACCTCTCATCAGGAAGGTTCCTCATTTGAACCCCAGCTGGGGCCTTTCTGTGTAGAGTTAGTATGTTCTCCCAGTGCCTGTACAGATTCCCTCTGGGTACTCCAGTATTCCTCCCACATGGATGGGCGGTAGAATAAAGCGCTTTGAGTCTAATCTAATAACTGGGCCTTAAATTTCCACCCAAAAAGATGATGGGTCTCCACAGTGTAACTGTTTGAAGTGCTTAACAGAGGATTTTTTTTTATTTTTACAGCCCATCTCCAAAACTGGTTACAAAGAAACAGAAACTTAGTAATAGAAGCATAACTTTCACTCACACTGCTGTACAAACAGGCTATCAGCATAATTCAACATTTGCTGAAAGTGGGCCTTCTTGTAATTGGTGGCTATTTCATTTTATTCCCTTTCACTGACATTTCAAAGTCACACCTATTATTGCATTTTGCAAGTTAGTTTAAGCATAAATAACACTATTTAAAGTGACAGCTTTGTAAATTTGAGCAAATAACCAGGGTCAGTGAGACGCTCGTTCTTTAAAAAAAGATCAGCTGGATGTAAACTATCATACACACAGGCTCGCACACAACTCTGTTTCATATGCACACTGTGTGCATGCACACGTATACACTCGAGCAACTAAATCTAGTTTGTACAACAACAGGACACCCAAGGCTGACTGGCGCCCTGCTCGACCAGTTTCTGAAACACACACACACACACACACTCACAACAGATTAACTAGACAAGACACCCATAGAACACACACATACACACACAGATCCCTACACAAATAAACATCCAGTCCTTGTTCCGTAACCTTGCAGTGAAGGTTACAGCAGTCGGTTGGGTCAATGTGAACACTGGACCAGCTGAAGAAATGTCCTTCCAGATACCCACTGAGTGTGTGTGTTTCTGTGTGTGTGAGTGCGCTCTTAAACCTCCAGGTGAGAAAACACCATGTCTCTCGGCTACATTTACAGCATAACTGTTAAGACTGAAATGAGAGAGAATTTTTAAAAAAAAAAAAGGAAAAGAGGGGGATACATGATGAGTTTCCAGCCAACCTGTAGGATGATGGGACGTGTAGTCACGGCGTCGGCGTCAAAATGCAACGATCC
The DNA here is from genome assembly GCA_034780415.1 of Cichlasoma orientale. Lineage (NCBI taxonomy): Eukaryota > Metazoa > Chordata > Actinopteri > Cichliformes > Cichlidae > Cichlasoma > Cichlasoma orientale. Next base: position 276,497 of record JAVDPK010000380.1, read on the forward strand.
GGCTTGTCACTTTCTCATCTTCCCCTCCCTCCTTCTTTCTTCCTTTATGCAGACAGTCAGGTTCTCTCCGGCTTCTTGTTCGCTGTCAGGGCACTTCCTGTCTTCAATGACAGGTCCCCCAAAGCACAATGAGAAGAGATCTCAGATACTTCTGTCAAACACACTGCACATACACCGCACACGCACACACACACACACACACACAGACAGACACACACACAGAGGAGAGGACAAGTCAGAGTTTCTCTTCTCTTTTTGGTGTTTTTTTGGATTCTGACTCAGATCCTCTCTGTTTGTCCTCTCCTCTGCTCCAGTCACGACAGCGTTCGTAGACGTAACAGCGGGAGACAGGAGAAGGGGGGCAGTGCACAAGGTCTTGAAGTGGAGGAGAGAGCAGGAGGTGACGGAGTTGAAGGAAAGCATTAGAGAGAGAGCGCGAGAGAGAGAGAGAGAGGGAGCGGGAGGGAGGGCATTGGTAATTAGTGAGTCTGTACCTGACTCTCACTGACATAAGCTCCACATTCCTCAGAAGCGGGAAGGGGGGAAAGATGAGGGTAGGAGCAGAAAAGAAAAAGTTTGGAGCTCACACTAATCATCCCAGGAAACACATCAGAGAAGACCCTCTGCATCCCAACACACACACACACACACAAATCTATCTTCCTTACAGCACAGCATAGCTGACATGGAGCTCAAGTCAAGGTTGCATGATGCCGTCGCTCCTGAAGCTTCGCCGTCTGTCACCTAAACGCTTCACGCTCCCTCCGCAGTCTTTTCTTCTGTCTCTTTCCTTTTCTCCACTGTTCTCTCAGTTTGTCTCTCCCTTTCTGTTTCTCGCTCTTTCTGTGTATGGTGTACACACCGCCAGCTCCCAAAACTCACCAAACCTGAATGTGACTGCCTATACCCCCAGCACACCTCCTGCCTCCTCCTCCCTCCTATCATTCCGGATAGGAAATGCTATCCTCCTGTGGCCCTGTCCAATCAAAGTGTGTGTGTGTATATGTGTGTGTGCGTGGTGTGTGTAGTTGTGTGTGTGTGTGTGTGTGTGTGTGTGAGAACAGCCAGACCTGAATCAGAGTAGCCTGAGCAGCATTCCTCTAAAGGAGTTTCCTGCACACCTACCGCATGATCGCTCCCATCCACCGCTTGCTTATTACTGATGATCACACACACACACACACTGACCTTTGCTCATTCACAAATATACATATACACCCCTGAGGTCATGATGACATGCTGTCTTTGCGCTATAGCGTTCACCTCTTTGACGTGCGCGCTGAAGATCCCTCTGTAATGACACCTTTCTGTAATAACAACCCACTCGGGCACCCTCTCAAGTTTCTTGTGCTTGAACTGTCAGCATGAGGATGACAAAAGACAAGACTGACAACTGAAAGGGAAATCCGAACCTTTAAATGTCCAATATAAACAGTTTCTCACTTCTGTTAAGGAGGCTCCTGCTGTAAAGCTGAACTGAAAGTAAAACAGTGAAGATATCCTAAATGATACTGGCTGAACTGGCGTTTCTTTTTTTTTTTTCACGCAGTCCTTCCCTGCCTCCTCACATGGTCTTTAGCCTCCTTACTGCTCTTTTCTGACAATGTCATACTTGTTTGATCATGTAGCTCAGTTTCAACAATCCAGGGCTACAGGATTTGCCTCTCATTCAGCATTGTGTAAAGTGTATTTCTGTGTCTGTGTGCGTGTGTTTGTCAGCCTACCTGAATTCCTTGGAGAGTTTGGCGTAGGCGGGACCAACCGCTTCCTTCTTCCTGATCTCAGGTGCGTGGTGAGCGCGATGTCTTTGTGACAGGCAGTTGTCATGGAGATGAAGAGAGAGCGAGAGAGCTGTGCTGAACAGTAATGACCGCGGTCAGCCAACCAACAGACTGAGAACAGAAGAGAGAAGTGAGGAAGCTATGTTTCTGTCTAGTGTAACAACACACACACACGCACACAGTAGGGAACTTGCAAGCGTGTGTGTGTGTGTGTGTGTGTGTGTGTGTGTGTATAGGAAACTGAGATTGAGTCAGACGTGCTCACACAGAGAAATAACGTTTCGACACAGCAGCTGAACTCTACCAGGCAGTAGGCCGGCCGTTGAAAACATTGCTCAATACTTTTGACTTTAATGCCTACTTAACAGATTTCACATAACCCCTGAATAAACTGCAAATACAAAAAGCATATACCGCATTGAGTTAGGATTCTGTAACTGCAGTAGGCAGGCTGTGGAGTTCACCCCAAGTGGTCCAAATACATCAAGAAACAGGTTGCACAGATAACCAGATACCTGTTTCTAGAGCAAAAGCTGATAAAACCTATCTATAGGCTAGAGTAGGTTTCACACAAGCACAGAAGGGTTGCACCAGTCAAACTTAAGCCTAGTCTTAACTACACCCAGTCTTAGTGATGCACATTAATTGCTGGGGTGTATTGTTAATTGTCTCCACGGGGTCTTACTAATTTAGAATTTTGGCTTTGCAGGAGCAAAAGAGGATAAAAGGAAAAATGTGATTTCACCAACACTGAAAGAGCAAAATTACTAAAGCTGTGCGAGAAGACACAGGCTGCTGAATCTAGCTTGATAACAAGAAGAAGCAGTCAACTTGGAAATCTGTTCAGACAACAGTGGAACAAAAAAGTGGGAAACACAGCCACTGTGTTGTGGTCCAGTGACAGGTGTTCAGCAGGTTCACAGAGGTCTTCCTTAGACAATCGAAACAGCTCTTCATTGTTGTAGCTGTTCAGCTCTCTACCGTCTAAAAGTCTTATTGGAAACTGCGTCTGCTCCTCACCAGGGTTGTGATTCACACCATAGTCAGAAGAAGGCATAATCCCACACTGTGCAACACTCAAACGGTTATGTCAGACTTAAGATGCCTGGTTAAAACTGATTTAGCCTAAGACCTGATGTAAGCTCTGCTGGTGTGACCAGCCCGTGGTGCCTGAAGTTTAGTGGTTTGAGAAAAATAAAGGGACAGAAGAATGTTTATCAAAACATTTTACAGAAAATCCACTGCACTCAGTGGCCACACACAAGCACACATTTTGTATATTCTTTGCATCTCTCTGCCTTTGGACTGGTCCTCATCAGGTGGAATTCATCCTCAGTCAGAGCGTGATCAGGCGACTGACTCGACCAGTTGAGGATCTTCCACGTCTTTATCCTGGAAAAGTTTAGTATGCATACTGCACGTACTTCTGCTAGTAAGGACATCATCCAGCTGCACTGGTGAGCCGTACAGAATAAGAACACGATTCCAGATAAGGTGCTTTTTTTTTGTTTTTTTTTCCCCATATTCAGATAAAGGTAGATCTTTGTTTCATCGCTACACAGACCTCTACTACACACACACACACACACCTTTACCTGTTTCTTGCTGTTTTGCAAATTACAACCTACCTAATAACCTGCTTATAGGGCTTACCTGGGGTTTGTCTCTTGTGATGAATCATCTGAGATTTTCTCGTGAACTCTTCCCTTGCCTGCGTATCAGGAAGCATTCTGGACTTGTTTTGCTGTCTTCATAAGGTTTTTTCCTTCATCGTGCAAATGATTTTCCAGTCATCCACATTGACGTGAACTCCTCCGGCTAATATGCAATTTCTCAATTTCTATTTTTCCTCTGCCCATCAACATTGTTATAAAAGCACACCAGCGATGATTTTGGCAAACAATCAACCTTTGAAATCGCTTGGTTGCATTTTTAACCTAATACTTTATTCTTGCTTCCTATTGCCATCTATGGACAACTCTACATCAATTTAATCCTCAGGTTTTAAACAAATCTGACTTTAACTAAAGCTGTAAATTTAAGGTAGTATCTATCTAATTTCATGTGTGAAGACCAAACAAATACCTATATTTAAGATCTGTCTCATCTAAGGCAACAACATCCCGGGGATTTCCATACGTTAGCTACTTTCCAGCAAATCACAATTATCCTTTCGCCTTTTCCCTAAATAAACTGAAGTGTGTTGTCCAACTACAGCTCCTGCAATCATTTTCTTTACAGCCTGAACACCCACTTGCAGAGACTTGCTTTAGTTAGGTATTACATCTCAGTGAGTGAAGATCATGGCTGCTTTTGAGTAACATTATTGATGTGTGTTGATACAGGAGAGGCTTTTGAAAGGCATAAATCACCACTGACAACATAATAACTCTGACATGGGATGAATACAAGTACACAGTCTAAAGACTGTCAGCTTTTGAAATACCAGACTTTATGAGGTGCTTAAACTGTGGTATGGCCTGTACACATGAGGGGCAAATGTTCATATAAACATGTAACATGTTTGTCAAATGTAGTTCTTTCTGTAAAATTAGTTTGGGATGTAGGACTACAGCAACCCTCTGGACCAAGTCACATTTTTTTTGGGCAAACTCAATCTTAGAAAACTTTATTTAAAAATACCATGACATGGTTTTTTGGTCATTTCAGTATCTAATATCTAATATGTGCTTTGTTTATGGCCTGTAGGTACAGTTTCAGATGATTTTCATATATGAAACATGTCCTTAATGCCTGAAATAAATCAGGTTTTACTGTATGACACTGATCCAGTTTCCTACAGCAACCTTTTTTATGAAGAAATACTGACTGACCAATGGGATATCATTTGTAGAGATAAAGGAAGTTCTAATCAATGGCATTGTTTAAAGCTTTATAGTGCTCATATCATGTTTAGTGGTTGGAGGCTTCCAATAAAGGGCAGTCACAAGGAAATAAAAGTGTGATGATAGGGTGTGTTGGGTGTGAGTTTTTATATTGAGAAAACATTACTTGGCCTTTTCCTATTTGAGAGAGAAAAAAAAGCCATAAAACAATATGAAAACTGATTACAGTATAAGTTAAGCTGAAAAATCTGTTAAACATATTTTTTTCCTGTTTACAAAAGGAAAGAAAAGGAAATCCTTAAAGTAGCATCTGTAAACAAACCAGAGTTAAAGGATAATCGTGGTTAATTACTACCTGAACTATTTCCGTACTTAAGGTTATACTTTATAGTTTCGCTTCACTTACAGGGTATTTTCGTCCAGAGAACAGCCGCTTGCTGGATATTTTCTCAACCATACCACATTCAACGTCACCCCCCGATGCTCAGTTTGAACTTCAGCAGGTCGTCTCGAGCATGTTTACATGTCTAAATGCACTGAGTTGCTGCCGTGTGATTGTGATTAGACATTTGCACTGACAAGCAGCTGAACAGGTGTACCTAACAAACTGGCTGGCTTATCCTCGGCACTAGAAAATGAGAACACCTCAAAGTAATAATCTTGCACCCTTCCTTAAACCTTTAATTTTACGCGCACAGAGACTTCCAGATGTGCACACGCCGCCTTTTCACAGGGTGTAAACAAAGCAAACTGACCCCGTAATAAACACCTCGGACCATGCCCTCGTTGCTACTCATTAGAAAGAGATCTGAGACACAGAGAGGAAGCTTCCCACTCCGCTGATACTCTTATGAAGCCTGGCAATGTCACACAAAGCGATGAGGGAGTTTAGCTATTCACCCTCAACAAAGTGGGTCCAATCAAGCTGTCACGCACACTGCAAGGAAAACAGAGAAACGTGGAAAACTTGGATCGCGTTACTAATGTATGTGGTGGTGAACTGGATTTATGAAATCTTACACCGTAAGTGCTGTGACTGCAGCTCGTGTGTGTATGTTTACAAAATTGTGGGGGCTAGTGTCTCTTGGAGACCATAAGTGTATAGATCCAGAAACATGGTTTAAAATCAGATAACTGTGATAAGGGTTAGATTCGGTTTCCAGGAAATTAATCTAAGCCAGTGGAATGTCATGTGAAGTTATGGAAGCACCATTATGCACAGATATCCATCTCTAATGTTACATAACTAATATCACTGACAAATTTATGAAGCGTTTAGCAGAGTGCAAAACTAAAAGGCTCCCTTTCAAATATTATTGGCTGGGTTTATGGGGTTGTTAAACAAGAACCAACAAGTAAGCAGTATGAAGGGAAACAACAGCATCAGCCCCGGAACCACTTGTGTGCACATTTTATTTACACAATGTGTGAATGTGTGCGCCGCTAAAAACCATTTCCATGACGTATTGTAAGTGTTTGAAAGCCATTAAATGCACCTTGGTAGGTATTGCGTGTGCAGTAAGGTTTTAGACGTAGGATAAAAACAACTTGCTATCTCTCAGTTTATTGTGTTTGATGCTGAAGAACAGTAAACAGGACAACCAGCTGTCACAACTGCAGACCAGGTGTGGGCAACACTGTTTCTCAGGCTCAGCGGAGTCCAATTTGAACACTGTGGACTGAAGCTGGTGACCAGTTCTGTCTGAAGAGACAGCTAACATTTGTTCCAGTATTTTTTTTGTCATCTACAGTAGTATATAATTTACTAATGCATTAAAGAAAGTGTGACTGCACCTAAGCTACAGCTTTTATAGATTTTTTTCAAAGGGTTAGCTTTTTCTTTTATGACCAGAGGTGACAAAAGTACAGACATTCTGTACTTAAGCAGAAGTACAAGTACTTGTGTTAAAAAATACTTTGGTAAAAGTTGAAGTACTGGTTCAACTTATTTACTCAACTAAAAGTAAAAAAGTACAGGCTCTGAAATGTACTCAAAGTAAGAAAGTAAAAGTAGCTCTTTGGAGGACGTTTCTACCAGCTATTTTTGTGTAAAGCTAACTAAACCTCATTATATATTATTGTAATAATATAAAATAATACATGAGAATACAAACATTACTCCAATCTAAATTTTAATTCTAATGAATGCACTCAGCTTGAATCTGTTATGTAGGACACGAACTGTGAAAGGGAATTTAAACACAGCTCTATTCTCTGTGTCCTACATTGTAGAGGGTGACTGTGCCTCCACACCGAAACACAAAAACTAGTATACTCAGGGGTTAAAGTGGGATGGCCCAGTTGTAGTGGCTCCGCATGGGGAGAAGAATCCCAACTTTCTATTGTGAGCTCCAGTAAATGATCATGGTGTGCAGGCTGTGATCAGCTGACCTGCTGCTGCTCTGAGATTTACTGCTCTGTGTGGATGATAAAAGATGTAACCCAATATTTCACACGCTAGCTTAGTATAAATGTTGAATTCAGTGAATGAAGTGAAACATGTCGAGCCTTTCTTTCCTTCTGGTAGTGGCTTATAGCGCATGAAAATCAGAAATCCAGAGATTATTAGAATATTTGCTGCGATCAATCAAAAAGGATTTTACAGAAACTTCCAACTTATGAAAATTATGTTCATTTACATACTCAGCACAGGGTTGGGCCTCCTTTTGCATGGAGGTGAACACCTTTGCTGAGGTGATGTTGAAGTCAAGGTTGCTTTGATAGCGGCCTTAAGCTCGTCTGTATTTTTGGGTCGAGTGCTTCTCATCTTCCTCTTGACAACACCTCATGAATTCACTGCAGAGTTCAGTTCAGGAGGAGTTGCCTGGTACTGTAATAAAATGGTCACCAATCCATCTGGTGGTAGCTTTGGTTCAATGGGCAGGTGCTAAGTCCTGCTGGAAAAAGAAATCAGCATCTCCATAAATTAAGTGCTCTTAAATCTCCTGGTAGATGGATATGTTGACTTTGGACTTAATAAAAAACGGTGGACCAACCACCAACAACAACAGCAGATGACACGACACCCCAAATCATCAGACTGAGGAAACTTCACACTGAACCTCCAACAGCTTGGATTCGGAGCCTCTTCACTCTTACTCCAGACTCTAGGACCATGATTTCCAAATGAAATTCAAAAAAATCTTTCATCTGAAAAGAGAACTTTGGCCACCGAGCAACAGTCCAGTTCTTTTCCCTCCTTAGCTCAGGTAAGATGCTTCTTCCCTCTGGTTCAGGAGTGGCTTGATATTAGGAATGTGACAGTTGTAGTTCCCTTCCTGATGACATGGTGCCTCAGTCCACTCCCTGGGAAGCACTCCAAAGTTATTGATATGCCTTT
>JAVDPK010000380.1:299433-310683 GCA_034780415.1 Cichlasoma orientale
GCAATTTAGATTAGCCAATTAACCTAACCCCAGTAAGCGCATGTTTTTGGACTGTGGGAGGAAACCGGAGTGCCCGGCGGAAACCCACGCAGACACGGGGAGAACATGGAAACTCCACAGAGAGAGAGAGAGGCCCGGGCCAAGGTGGAATAATAACATATATAATAACATATAATAACATATACGTTATTATATATGTTATTATATATGTTATTATACATGTTATTACTCCCCTCAGGCTGAAATTTGTCTGAAAGTTATTCAGATTACAATCGCAAAGCTTTGGGACAAAGAGCCTGTCTGAACCTGAGTTTTCAAGGTCTGCTAAGGCTGCAGGTGCACCCTCAAAAACTCTCCAGGAATACACCAATCGATGCACATACTAATTTACAGAGAGAGGCACTGACTTACAAAACAAATAGCCTGCATCTTGTAAACAGAGATACACAGCAAGCCTAAGGCTTTCTGTTTAGTGCTTTTAATTTTTAATTTAACTGATTGGCACTGCAGCATTTCTTGTTTATTCTTCCCCCCTCTCTCTCTCACTTCCACCTCTTTTTTCTATCCGTTACACCAGAGGGCTTGTTTCTGACTTTATGTGTAGAGAAGCAAGTAGAGACTGCGCGCCTTGTTGAGAGAGAGAGGGAGTCGTAACTCTGAGGCGTCTGAGAGATTGTGGGTTATTAAGTTAATATGACACACAGTTGGTTGGTTATCTTGATTGGTTATCATCAGCTGGAGGTTCAGCTGGAGACAGACATGAAAAAAGAAGCATATCTTGAATATCAGCAAAAAAAAAAAAAACAAAACCTGCATGAATATGATTATTCCTACTTAGATGGAAACTATCATTTAGATTTCTCTTAATTCTTTAAAATTCCACCAATGTTTTCTTGTCTTTTCCTCCTAGATCAAGATTTACTCGAGGACATCATCGCTGACAGCTGCTTCCACATTTCTCAGCGTATTGTGAGTCCCACCAGATTTGACATTTGGGTGTTTACCAACTCAAATCTGATTTTAAAAAACAAAAAAAAACAAAACACTCACACACTGAGTGTGAAACAGTCCGGGAGTTGTCTGTCTTCAGATGAAGTGTTTGTGGCCGTATGAGTGTGCTCCATCAGAATATTGTAGAATGATGGCGAGGGAGGGAGGCAGGGACCCAGTTAAAGGCCATTTGTATTCAGATGTGTACATGGTCTGGGTGGTTATAGGTGGCAAGTGATACACACAGGGGAGAGGCAGACACAATCTCTCCGACTGGGAACCGTAAATTACATTGTGAAACACTGCGCTGTGACACAAACAAGAATAAGAGACACACTCAGCTGTGTGGCTCTGTGTGAAAATGATAAGTTGAGGGAAATGAAGAGAATAGGCTGAGGCCGTCAGTCTGCAAGTGTGACTATAAAACCACCATACAGCTCTTTAGAATTCAACACACATCATACTGCAACATACATATTCTAACTCCCGCACACACACACACACCCTGAGAAAAGGAGTGTGTGTATATGCCCATAGGGAAGGGTGCACAAAGATCATTTTTACTTTTCTCTTTGGTGGTTATACAGTGCTTAAAAAATTAAAGGAACACTTTGAAAACACATCAGATCTCAATGGGGGAAAAAAATCTTGCTGGATATCTATACTGTTACGGACTGGGTACCAGGATACCATGGAAATGAAAATTATCAACCTACAGAGGGCTGAATTCAAAGACACCCTGAAAATCAAAGTAAAAATAATGCAGCAGGCTAGTCCATTTTGCAGAAATGTCATTGCAGCAACTCAACATGCATCAAAGCAGCTGAAACTGATTAACAACCCCTCTGCTACTTAACTGACCAGATCAATAGGCCAGAACTTTAACTGACTTGATGCTACACTCAGATTAAAAAGTGTCCCCTTAATTATTTTTGAGCAGTGTGCTATATTCTTATGTTAATTAATGAAACAAACCCTTAACATAAGCTTTTCTGAACATTTCACTGTCTTCTAACTCCTTTGCTTGGTTTTCTGGTTTGAAACTTCACAGTGTTGGCTCAGTGTCACCCAGTGTTTGGATTAAAGGAGAGCCGAGGGGGGGGCTTAGTCCCCAGTAGCAAGCCAAGCTCCCCCTGAAGCAGTACCATTTTGAGTTAAAAATGGGTAAACAGAGATAAATAACAATCAGTATTTCTTTTGGTACAGCGTTGTTTTTATTTATTTTTGGCCACAGTGGCTTTTATTCTTAGTAATAGGGAGACAGGAAATGGGGGAAGACACGCGGGCAAATTGGTGACAGCCCGGGAATCGAGCCTGTGCCGCCCGCACCGCAACGCGGTCGCTGGCTTCACCACTGAGCCGCCGAGGCGCCCGCGTTGGTTATTTTAAATGTGTGTGAACCATTCAGTGAGGTCAGCGTTTCCTGACTTTATCGTCTGTGAATAATGCCTGTAACATGATTCACCTGAGCATGTGCAGAGTGTTTGTCATGGTTCATAGTTGGCTGTTGTTTTGTTTTTAAACATCTAAATTTTGCACATGGATTTGGTTTCAAACTGCAGTCCAGGCCTTTAACCAACTGACCCCAACTTTTATGAGACGTGCTGCCATCAAATTTGAAATGAGCTAATATTGGTCCATTTTCTCCCTTTAAGCATTTGGTATGTTTTCTGTGTTCTAAAAGAATATAAAATATATTTTAAAAAAATGGGTTTATGGCATTTGCAAATCATTGCATTCTGCTTTTTATTTACTTTTTACACAGCAGCCAAACTTTCTGGGGATTGGGTTTGTAATAATGAGCCCTGCAATGTCTTTCAGTCCGACGACTTGCTGCCTTTGGCGATGGTGATGCTGTTCGACTTTCAGGACAGAAGGTTTGCGTTGTGTGAACGTCCAACAATCGAAGGGCAGGAGACCATCCAGGAGGTCAGGAACCTGGAGAGGAGTCTGCAGAGGTGTGTGCGAGTGTAAATGTCACGTGTGACCTGTTCTCAAACCAGTTAATGTTTATGAGGATGTGCATGTTTTTTTTTCAGGTGTAAGACCAAGCTGGCGGCCTCTCTAGCTCGCTGTAGAGTGAAGCAAAATCTGCAGAGTGTCTCCTGCTTTCTGTCTGATAGTGTCAGGATGAAACAGCACCGAGCAAAAGGTCTGCCGCTGTACGCATGGGTCAATACTCTCAAGATCAGGTATGTGCTTGTTTCAGTATGATGTTCCCAAATGTATTTAGCACTCATCTTTTCTTTGCTCCATCGAAACACCTCTCAGCCAAATCAGCCGCTGTGGTACGCTCAAGAACCCAAACACAGCCTATTTAGGTATTAATCTTAGGTATTAAGCACATTCTGTTACATGCATGTTAAAGTGTAACAGAGTGGCTGTTTATTAATCTTATGGTACGCTCTATCTTTAAAGACACCGGTTCTTTTTTTGGGCAAAGGCAGCACGAGTTCACTGGGGATCGATGCTGCTAACCAGAGAGCACTGCTGTCTCTGTATCACACTGATTTAGTCTCCTGTACTTGAGCTGGACCTGGTGATGTGTGTGTTTTCTCCTTTCCCTGTAGTCTTGAGGAGCTGTGTGAAGCGTTACTAAATGCTGGTTTATGTCAAGCGGAGGATGTGACTGACCTCAGGGAGTCCACATTCTGCAGGGACCCCCTCTGTCCGGACACACTCATCTTCTCACAGCATCTTCAAGCTCAGCTCCAGCACAGCAGCCTCACCAGCACACATGCGCTGAACATACAGGTAGATATCTGAGTGTAGCGACCTAAACACATGATCTATGTTTTCACTGGGGTGAGCGCTTGAAGATAACTTTAGCAAACTGAGGCAAAGGCCGGGCAAAAGAGTGCTGGAATCATAAGATGTTCTCACACGGGTCAGAGCAAGTAGCACACAGGAGATAATTTGGATCAGCAGATCCAGTGGTTCTCACCACTGCAAATGTTTAGGTTAGGTTGAAGATGCTGCCTGAGTAGAGCATGTGGGAGGTTGGACACAAGATGCCCACAGGCTCACTGTGAATTCACAGGACTACTAGCTGTAGATACGGATGCCACAAAGCCGTGTAATCAGACAGTTTATAGTAGAGAGCTGGGAGGTTAAAGCCAATCGACTGACTCGTCCAGCATTGGCGTTTTTGTAATGCAGCGGTGCTTATGGGAAAACGGCTACAGCAGACTAAATCAAGTCTGAGGAGTGAGACCATTAAAGTGCTTTAAATCTGCCTTCTTTCTAATGACCACCAGAGGGCACCTTCTCTGGTTGCTAAAAAGAGTCAAGACTGTATAAAAGCCTATTCCCTACCTCTTACTTGATTTGATACCTCAGTAAATGCTTTCTTAATGGGTTTATGGTCTCGAAAAGCTCGTTTCCAGTATTATTTATTACAGCCTGACAGGTGTCCTTGGTTTCTCAGTCAGAACCACTCATACTCATGAAGTCTGGTTTCAAAAAACTAAAACGGTGATGGCCAACTGATGATGTCACAGGGCTGCAACATAATGCCGCAGGGAAAAAGAAGCAAACAGTTTCTTAGCGTGGAGCAGAAATCAGTTTGAGTTAAAAGCTAAAAAATAATTTACTGAGAGACAAAAATCACTGGGTATATTCAGATTAAAGTACACCTACAGTGGATCTCCAGATCACTCTCATTACTTTTGTCAGTCATCTTTTCTATAGATGCAACTTTTAAGGTCCAAAGTTTGTGGATCATTAACAATATGCACACTTTGCTCGAGCCCTGCATGGCACTGTAGAAAAGACTTAGATTAGGAAGGACAAAGTCAGCAGGAAGAACTGCACTCCGTTTATATAATAGCCGCCTAATAGTCCTTTTTCTAGGTGAAAAACACTTTACTGCTGTGAGATAAAGTGAAAGTTTTGCCCTTTGATCCAGGCTGACTTCCTGTTGCGATGTGAAGTTTAAGGTCTGAGTTGAATGACTTGAACTCGATTAGCTGCACAGCGGTCTATACGCCTGGAGGGTCCAGTTTCTTTAGGGAATAGAAAGTAGTCCACTCAAGTTTGTGTGAATAACAGCCACACCTGTCTGTCTCTGTCTCTTTGTAGGACAGGAGTGTGTGTGTGGCAGTAAGCGTGTTACGCCCCCTGCTGTTTGATAAAAGTGACGTCCTGCTGGTGGGTGCCTTCTCAGCCGTGACCGTGGCGCACGCCGCTGTTGTGGCTGCTGCCCGCGCGGTCCGAGTGCTGCTGTGTGGTGCTGATCACAGTCCCTCACACGTAGAGGAGATCCAGGAACTGCTCACACAGATGGACTTAAAAAGTGAGTTTTTGTTGCTGTTATTGTTCAGCACGTTTTTTTTGTTTTGTTTTGTTTTATTTTTTGCACAAGTTTGAGCATCAGTATTGTGGGATCTCTCATAGTTTCAATAACAAATCTTCAACAATTTAACATCTATGACAAACAGCAATAGGAACAAGCGCTGGTGCCCTCATTGTTTGATCTGTTTTCTGATCATTTGCTGGAGAAGTCTTCAAAAAGTGCATTCTGGGTAATCTTTCAATGGTCATATCACCATGTGGGATCAGTGGCTGCTCAAAACATGTTACATCTCCCCTGTAACCTTCATTTTGATGCCTGGCTCATCTTCTAGCCACGATTCCTTCTTTTCCAAAATTATTTTTTGATTTTATTTTTATAACTTTTTTCAGATTTATTGATCTTGCATGGAATGACCCTTTAGTTTTCCTTTTTAAGAAGTAGTAACATAGCATGAATCAATGCTGCAACAAGCTGCTGATGTCCTTTAAGCTTCTGAGGTCATCAGTGATGAACTCTAACCCTGAGTTTTGGAGAAAAGCAAAAAGGACTTCTTTTGAAGAAAATCTGTCTCAGCATGATTGCTTTATTTGTCCCCTGACTGCCAAGACTTTGGAGAACAACTAAACATACACTATATTGCCGAAAGTATTCACTCAACCAACCAAATCATTGAATTCAGGTTCCAATCACTTCCATGGTCACAGGTGTATAAAACCAAGCACCTCGGCATGCAGACTGCTTCTACAAGCTTTTGTGAAAGAATGAGTCGCTCTCAGGAGCTCAGTGAATTCCAGCGTGGTACTGCGATAGGATGCCACCTGTGCAACAAGTCCAGCTGTGAAATTTCCTCACTACTAAATATTCCACAGTCAGCTATTAGTGGTATTGTAACAAACTGGGAGCGATCGGGAACGCCAGCAACTCAGCCACAAGTTGGTAGGCCACGTAAAATGACAGAGCAGGCTCAGCGGATGCTGAGGCGTATAGGAGACAAAGGTCGGCAACTTTCTGTAGAGTCAATTGCTGCAGACCTCCAAACCTCATGTGGCCTTCAGATTAACTCAAGAACATAGAGAGCCTCATGGAACGGGCAGCTGCATCCAAGCTTTATATCACCAAGCACAATGCAATGGATGCAGTGGTGTAAAGCACGCCATCGCTGGACTCTAGAGCAGTGCAGACGTGTTCTCTGGAGAGACAAATCATGCTTATCTGGCAATCCGACAGACGAGTCTGGGTTTAGTGGTTGCCAGGACAACGGTACTTGTCTGACTGCATTTTGGAGCTGGGTTTGCAGTTTGGTGGAGAGGGGATTATGGTGCGGGGTTGTTTTTCAGGAGCTGGGCTCAGCCCCTTAGTTCCAGTGAAAGGAACTCTTAATCCTTCAGCATACCAAGACAACTTCATGGCCCCTTACTGGTCCAACATGACTGTGCACCAGTGCACAAAACAAGGACCATAAAGACACGGATGAGTGAGTTTGGTGTGGAAGAACTTGACTGGCCTGTCCTGACCTCAACCTGACAGAACACCTTTGGGATGAACTAGAGCGGAGACTGTGAGCCAGGCCTCGTCCAGCATCAGTGTCTCACCTCACAAATGCGCTTCTGGAAGAATGGTCAAAAATTCCCATAAACACTCCTAAATCTTGTTGAAAGCCTTCCCAGAAGAGTTGAAGCTGTTATAGCTGCAAAGGGTGAGCCGACATTATATTGAACCCTGTGGATTGAGAATGGGATGTCACTCAGGTTCATATGTGTGTGAAGGCAGGCAAATGGATACTTTTGGCAATACAAACTTAGAAATATTACATGATAGCATACGGTCATCACTAATGATTACTCAGGTGTTCCTCCACACCCTATTGTAGATGTCCGTGTCTTGTCACAAGCGTTTTGCGGTCTGGGCGAGTGGGACGCCACCATGCAGCGGGTAAAGGTCATCATGGTGCTGCCTCAGTGCTCGTCCTCTGCCCTCAACGACCCGGTCGCTGCAATCCACAGTGAACACGGAGGTAGGGAAACATAAACGTTCCCTATCCAGAGACATCAAGCTCCTTTTCACAGTAAATATAATGTATGCATCTGGTGGTTTTTTTTTATATTGAATTATGCATTGTAGCTGTATTTGCAACATGGAAACCAAGCAGAGATAGAAAAAGGCCATGTGACTTAAAAAGGTACTTACAGACTTAATACAAGTGGATAGGGGAAGCAGAAAGAAAACATCATGAGGGTAATATGAAGAGTTCACGTGTTAAACAGGTTCTCCTCTGCTGACAGACTGGAGTCTGCTGCCAGATCTGTCTCATGGTTCTGTTTCCAAGAGCAAAATGAACTCTCTGACCACCCAGCAGGCACGGCTGCTGGCACACGCACTCACCTGTGAGTATTTATTGAAAACGCACACACACACACACACACACTGAGCGAGTTACCATGTAAACATGTTCTGTATTCTTGTTCCTGTTGGTGGAACATTTTGGTTTATTTTCTTCATTTATCAGTCCCAAAGGTTCAGACTGTGGTCTACTGCACACGCTCAGTGTATCCTGAGGAAAACGAACAGCTGGTGAAAAGAGTGTTAGAGAAAACACACACTCACCCCAAACTGCTGCCCTTCAGGTACAATAAACACACACCAACACAGCACACATGCTCTGTCTTTGTGCAGCTTAATAGGCATTTAATCCTATAGTCAGACCTTTATATATATATTTTTATCCACAGGCTTAAACAAACACAAATGTAATGAGAAACCTTACGGGCCACTCTAACAGGAAACAGATGGCATTTTAACCGTCTCAGATACCTTCTGCTTAATTGGATGATTATCTTTTTTTTTTAAACTTTATCATTTAGGCTCTATTTGTTAATTTCCACCAAAAAAAGAAAAAAGTGAGGCCATATTCCAATGAACAGCCCCTCTTCCAGGTGTATGACAGGGCTCAGCTCACCACGCAGTTTCATTTTTTCTTATTGCATTATTGTATTTATATCTCTGTGTCCAAACACAGAAAGTACTGCAGGACAAAAACTTGCACGGGGCTCATATGGGCAAAAGCTCAGCCGCCATGAGCTGAACTTTGTTGTTTTGCAGCTATCAGGGAAAAATACACGCCGGCGCCGATAAATTCACTTTATAAGCTCGCAGGCATGCGATTATAGTGGATTCGACAGTTTTGTCAGCAGGCTGATGACAGTATAAAGGATCAGCTGCGGTTACCGTTGGGCCTGAGATTAATCCCGCAGTCGGGGCAAACGGGGCGGAGAAGATTTCAGGGTCTGTTTCATGCCTGCTGCTCCACAAGTCATTTCCCAACATCCGTCCGCTTAAAGAAATCCAAATGTCATTAAATCAGCTCGCATAAGCTCTTTTATCAGCTTTCATTAAGTCTTTGAGCACATGTTTGATCTCGGTGTTTACAGTATCTGTTCAATGAAAACACAGATGTTCGCTTTGTTTTTACAAGAGATGACAATGGACTGCAAACAGCACCGCACTTCAGCAAACGATGCCAAACACAAGCTCCACAGTGGATTTTAAATCAGCCGATCGAGAAGTGATTGAAGCGCAGACTTTAGCTTCGATTCAAGGAGTTTTAAGAAAAGAGAACTTGCATTACCTGTTTAGGAACTACAGCCATTTTCATACACACTCGAACACTTGACGGATTAGCAAGTGTATCTGAAGATGATTCAAAGTGTAATTTTGCAGTGTGTTTGTTTGGGACCTGCTTGCTGTTAACCTTGTGGACTGACAGTCAATAAAACTGTGTTTTGACTTGACTTTTGCACTCTGGGTCCTCCTTCCTTCCTGCCACACAGCACACGACACATGAAAAAACGAAATAAACCTATCAGAGAAGGAGCAATAACATTACGAGAGGCCAAATCAACAACCTGATGCTTAAAAAAGAAGGAAAGCTTTGGCCAGCTCAGCAACACCAAAAGGCCTGAAAATCTAAAGTGAATGATGACAGAAGTCAACCAAGTCAAGAGCACACTCAGGGAGGTTGGTGTGTCATTGTCGGGGTCTACAATCAAGAGACGCCTTCGTGAATGTAAACACACATGATTTACAACAAGGTGCAAATCACAGGTTACGCTCAAGGAGGAAGGTCAGAATAGAGTTTGCCAGATGTTCAAGACTTCAGGCACTGACTGCAAAGGACTTTCAAAGTAGTAAAACTATCCTTATTTAAATGGGGGACTGTATAAAAATGTCTGATTCCTAAACATACATGCAATACTTTTGTTAAATCACTTGAATTAAAGCTGAAATTCTGATATATTTCTGTATTTTCCATCCTCGGGGCACCAGAATAACTTTTGTACATGTAACTGCAGTCACTGGAACTTAACATGTAAGCTCACAAACCATTATAAAAGCCCACAAGCATCATTTTCTCCGTTTAATAGTGTTTTTCAACCTGCTTGAGATGAATAGTCACCACACAAAAAATATCAGTGTGTGTGTGTAAACACTCAACAAACATAAAGAGCACCTTGTTTGCAAAAACAGCATCACATTGAGAATTCTAATGCAAACGAAGGTCATCATCTCCATTTTTCAGCAATATTAAGACAGTGTTTGGTCCACTGAGATTTCTCATTCAACATTTACTAAAATATTGGAATTCTGAAGGGAACATGTGCCAGAAATACAACCTGGCAGCGACAGCTGGGAGGCCTATAAACAAGACTCTCCTTAGTGTGTGAGCGGCACAATCTGTCAAAAACATACAACGAGAAGCACCTGATGAACCACCTCTCCTATCCACTTCCACACAGGAAACCTTCGTGCATGTAAAGTACTGCACTGGCGCTGTACTGCTAGCTGCTTTTATTTCAAGTAAAACTGCTCGTTGGATTATTTTTCCATCAACTTTGCCGCAGTGCATGAAAGCTTGAAGCCGAGGCTGATTAAACAAATCCTGTTTTCTTTATTTGGTTGTCAAAATAATTTATTCTTCCTTGCTTCAATTTCCAGAAGCTGCTGATTCTTGCGCGCATTATACGACCATTTACTTACAGCAGGTGGTCTCTGAGTTCTGATGACCAAGTGCCACTTTAGGAAATCCACATATGACTGAGTACCACAAAAGAAAACTACACATTTGTCGTTTGTGATGTGTCTGTTCAGAGACTGTTGGTAGTTGTCATTTTTATAATTGTTTACAGCCTTTTATTTATTAGTGATGTGGTATTTCTTGAGCCCCACTGTATTAGTTACTGTTAGGAGGGTTTTAGTGCGCTATGGTACCTGAAACAGAAGAAAAATGCTCCTTTAGCCTCATTCCTTGGGAACTGTGAAGTCATCATCTTTCATTGGCTCATGGGCCACACCAAATCTTATCAAGGACCAGCACTGCAGCCGCGGGCCACACATTGAGTAGCCTGGGTTTACAATAATCCTCTAAATGCGTGTGATAACGGCAAATTGGTGTTAAAAGGGGTTTTCTGAAATTGCTCTATGCTGCTCCCTCAGGGTGAATGGTCCAATTTTCCCCGATGACTCCCCATCAGGAGGCGAAACGGACTCACACAAGTTTTTCAGGCTCAAACCATCGAAGCTCACCAACGGCTGCTTCGTGGCCAGACTGTCCCGTCAGGTGAGACACCGGGGAGGAGAAAGTGCGAGACGTGTGATGGAAGTGTGAAAAGAGTAGAGGACAAGGTTGTGTTTGGAGATTGAAGGGGAAGGGAGATTTTGTGGCATGTGTGGTGAGTGTTTACGTGTGTGTGTGTGTATACAAGACCTTCCAGTAGTGCTGAGGCTGCACTTCTTTACTGTCTGTCTGCTGGGAGGTCAGTCAGCTCTGCTAGTATGCCCACACACACACACACACACACACACACACACACATATACTGTAGATAGGTGGGAGTGTGTGTGCAGACCATTGCCCTGTGAAAACACTGCAGCATTATTCCAATATTCCATAAAAAAAAAAAGAGACAAGTT
>JAVDPK010000380.1:310774-322589 GCA_034780415.1 Cichlasoma orientale
CCCCCTCCAACCCTTCCAGCCTTGTTGCATCACCTCATTGCTCCATCTATTTGCCCCCTCCCCTTTCTTGCCTCTTGCTGCACTCATAAAAAGAAGGAAAAATACAACAGGAGGAGCTGAGACGCTGCTCCTTTCACCTGCAGCTGGGAAAATGCTGCAGTGAGGTTTATACGGTTGCAACAAAAACTGTTCCATCATGTTGAGTTTATAAAGGTTTACACATTTTTATAAAATACATTTATATGATATTTAATATGTGCCTACTCTGAGATTGATGCTTTTAATCAATTATCATAAAAAAAAATGTTACAAAAGAGAATCAAGCTTTCCGAAATTTGCTTCAGCTGCGATACAGATCTAAATGCGAAACATTCGAGCTGGGAAATAGACGAGGGAAAGATGAAGAAGCATCTTGAAACTAAGAGATGAAACATCATATGAAAGTTTAAATCTAGTCATGAAGGTAAAGAAAGAGCAGGAAAGAGCCTCCAAATGCAGCTGTAGGATGACTTCACGAAGGCAGAAACAAACACCGTACCAGAGCACTGCAAAAATATCTGTGCAGTCTGTAAACTCAAGCACTGCATGCTGCAGGACAGATGAGGCTGAGAAGTACAGCATACACCACCTGTGTGCTTCTTAGTGCACTTCTTGTAGGTACTTGTCGGTGTGAACAAACTAATGCTTTCAAAGCAGCAGGTATAAGCAGAGAAGAACATGGCAAGAGGATCAGTTCACATTAAAAGAATAACAATAAAAAACAAAACAAGGATTTCAAGCACCTTCTGCACTCCATTTGTGACCAAAGACGACATAAAAGGAATCATTCTTAAATTGTTCTTTGTTCCTGGATTTGTCCCACAGACACAAAGACAGTCTAGAAAAATGTGGTTGGTTGACCAGCGGCATAAATAAGATAAATATAATAAAGCTCAGGTGATTGACATGCAGGAAAGGCTTTAGTTTATACGTTAGAGCGGTTGAATAATTTCTAATGGAAATTGTCTAATCTTTCCAACACAAACGAGCACGCAGGGGCAGACACTGCTGTCCCGTCCAGCTCCGTGCGGTAATTTAAAATCTAATGATCACATCTGATGGTATCGACATTCACTACAGTGACTAAAATAACCACAGAGCTGCGGCTGCAGATTTTGGGACTCTGACACTGCTGAGATGCCTCATCGGTGTCCAGACACACAGAAAGAAGGCGCAGGCAGAGACGAGGGAGGCTGCCAAGCTTCGTTCCTTTGTTCCATTTAAAAAGAAATGTGGGGTTTATTAATGACTCAAAGTAAATAAAATATTGGAGTAAGAAGACTACGTACAATGAATATAAGACTAAGACCCAGGCTTGAAGCTCTGTGTGGTTATCAGTGCTGTTTTGGGCTAATAGCTGAATAACAATGAATCTGATGGGTAGGTGTTGTGTTTTGGAACCATGAACAGTGCTCACACTTTCATGACAATTAATGTCACTGAGTCTAAAAGTAGACATTTTCATTCAAATGCGATGCATCAGCCTGAAACCTGAAATATTTTATCCATTAAACACGTCTGACGGGCTGTAATCATTCACAGCTCTCTCCAGTAAACTGTAGTGTTCTGCATTTTACCGCCATATTGGCAGCACAATTAAAGTTCTGAGGCTTATAAATGACTGAAAGTATATAATGCTGTCAAAGGAAGACAAATGGAAAACTGTGCAGACGGAGATTAAGCTCTCAGGAGCGAATAGGAAATGCATTTGCAATATTTTAAGCAGGGAAAAACATTCAGCTTTCATAAGAGAAGAGAAAGTAAATGATGATTCCGACAGACGGTGACAGAAGAAGACCGACATGGAAGGCTCAGCAGAATTTAATGGGATTCCTTCTGTTTCTGCACTGCAGATGAAGACGCCCTTTCACTTCTGTCTGTGTGATACTCAGACTGTAACATACGGAGCATAATCAGTCTACAGTCGTGTGTAAAAAAGAAGGTTTGCATGGGACTCTCTGCAGTCCCGTGCAAACCTGAGTATGCCTTCACTGCTTCCACAGGAATTAAGATAAGTAGCAGCCGTGTGTTGATAATCAAATGCACGAGATTAATGATCATCAGCACTTGTGAGCACCTCTATAAAAGCAGGTGTGTGTTAACACAACGCCAGGAGTGGATGTCTCTGTGAATTCATCCCAAGGTCAGACTGCGCAATGCTGAGAGAAACTGCAAAAACACCCAAGAGCTACAAATCGTTAAGTGTTCAAGTTAATGACAGAACAATTAGAGAAAGAATGAACAAGTATGACTTGTCTGGAAAGGTTGCCAGGAGAACGCCCCACAGGACTTCTGGGAGAGACAAGACCAAAGTGAAGATGAATAAAACAGCATATCAAGAGCTACTGCTTTCTGACACGGGCACAGAGGGGAAAAGATGAGTGGCTGCGGACAGTTAGTATCAGGGTGCCTTTCAGATTTGATACCGTATTTGCTGCCATGTTGCTGTGTTAAAGCCTCCTCCCCTTCCTCTGCAGGTTCACTTTATGGCTGTAGCTCATTTACACACCATTGTGCTTTGGTTGTGTAGTCCTCCTTAGTGTTAGGTTTCCCCCGAGATCAGTGGTTTTAATGTGTTGCAGCTTCACATTAAATCTTTAAACTGCTCTTGCTTCTTCAGGCGGATCCCACCAAGGTAGAAACGGTCCAAGACGTGCTGGCAAGAGCGGTGGCAAAGGGCCTCCTGGGCGGAATGATTCCTGAACAATCAAAAGCTGCTAAAAAGGGGAAAAGAAAGAAGAATCGAGCAACATCGGCCACCAGCAAACCTTCATCCAGCTCCAGTCTGGACAGGGAGACGGGAGGGGAGCTGGTAAACGGACGAGATCCATTCACACCTTCAGAAGATGAAGAAGATAAAGGTGAGGGAGACTGCAAAGATGGTGAAGAGGAGGGGGAAAAGGTGGGTGAAAAGGAGGATGATAAAGAGAGAAAGGGAGAAAAGAAGAGGAAGGGGCGTAAAGGGCGTAAGCAAAAGAGGCATCCAAAACAAAGCAAGAGGGCTGCCGTCTCCACGGATGAACCTAAAGGCCACAAGAAGAAACAAACAAAGAAAAAAGTCAACCAGTCACATCTCAAGAGGCGTCAGATGGAAAATAAACCGAGACGAATACCTCGACTTACACTGGCTTTAATATCCTCTGCAAAACCCTCCAACCACTTGTCCCCAATCACAGCTCTGGCACACAGGATGAGCATCAATCCAGCGTTTAAATCACAGCAGACATTACTCAGCTCCCCTTCTCCCGCTGGAAAACATCCTTCACCTGCTCCTCCCGCTGTACCCGCTGCCCACACAGCCTCCAAGAGACAAAACACACAGCCTGAAAGAGCAGAGGAAGCATTGACGGATGCAGCTAAACCAGCGAGAGCGGCGGTCAGAGCAGAAAATGAGAAGCTGCCACCGATTTCCTCCATCTCCTCCAACTCTCCGCGCAGCAGGAGTGGCAGTTCTCTCCGCCGGCCTGCGTCTGGGACCTCCAACTCTCCGCTCGGCAACGTGTCTGCATGCTCATCCTCAATCTCTCTGCCTGGATTATAAAAAGAAAGAATGTAGGCTCACTGGAATTACAGGAATGTACTAACACCACATTAAATGCTTTTAAATGATCATAATCAAGATTTCTTTAAATTATTTTGTATGTTGTCTGTATTTGTTTTTCTGATTAACTAGACGTACTAAAATCACAAAGTGTATATAAAAGACCAACAATCACTGTGACTGCTGGTTTAAAACTGAAAGTTTATCACTTTGGGCATCATAAGCTGCATCCACAGGTAATTAGGGTGGATTGCATAGATACACCTGCTAATTAGTGCTGAATAATTTACAAGTAAATTACTAGAATGCCAAAAGTAGAGCACAGACTTCTTGGAGCTACAATTAACTACATAACTGCAATTGTTAGATAATTCCATGAAAAATGGAACCGTATATAATACATATATCAGTACGGGGGGCAGCACAGTGGTGCAGTGGTTAGCACTGTTGCCTCACAGAAAGAAGGTCCTGAGTTTGAATCTGCTAGTTTACATGTTCTCCCCGTGTCTGCATGGGGTCTCTCCGGTACTCTGGCTTCCCCCGAAATTCCAGTTAGTGAGTTTAAGTTAACTGGTGATTCTAAATTGCCTGTAGGTGTAAATGGTTGTCTCCATGTATTAGCCCTGCAGCAGACTGGGGACCTGTCCAGGGTGTATCCTGCCTCTTGCCCTATGGCAGTTGGGATAGGCTGCAGCCCTATGGCGACCCTGAATTGGGTGAGTTGAAGAAGATGGATGGATCATTACAGGAGGTTACTGAGATGGTTTTGTGCATTTGGTGTAGGCAGGGTGGTCAAACTGGTCCAGAATAGTAGAGAAATTTGGGACATTCTGCATCATACTTCAGTAAATCAAACGATCATGATGAACTAATCTAAGAGCCAATCTCTTTCTGGATTACTAATTAAAGGATCCAAGGGAATCAATAACAATGCAGAGAAGCATTTTTAATGGTCCTTTCTTTTAGTAAAAATAAGTCAAATATGCCAAATTGGTCTTTATGGTCTTGTCCAGCAGTTTATAAGCTGTGAGTCAGATCCACAGTGAGGGGACAAGTTTCAGATAAACTGAGGCCAAAAGCCCGAGTACTGAACCAAACCCTGTGCATCACTGTGCAATTCTCATTTTTGCCTTTTTTTCCCTCCAGTAAAATAATGCACGTCATCTCCAACAATCCTAAAAAATGTTATCTCGTGGGAATAAACAACTCTTAATGACTCACGAGCCACAGACTGTTGGGACTCTGATTAACCAAGAGACTAATCATAAAAATAATCAGCTGCAAAACACACACACACACATCGGTTTTATAATGCTGTTTATTCTCACAATTGGTTACATTGATAAAGTGTACAAATCAGTGAGCAGTAAACGGAAGCAGACACATCCATCAGTGGGAAATGGAGTGTGTGTATGTGTGTGTGTTGTTTCTGTGCAAGACACAGAGATGCAAGGAGTCCACTGCTGCTCCAATCTTGCTCCTCATCCTCTCCTCACCGGTTCAGACGAGCAGTGGACTCCCAGCTCTCAGTACACTGTACAAGGTGAAGATATAATCCTTTATCTGCTGATTTCTGCAAAGCGGAGCTTGTTGTAGCGTTGTGACTCAACCAGGGACCGAGACGATGACAGTCAGGAGACTTTACTTGCCCCAACTAATAAAATCAGTATATACCTTTTATAAAATAGAATAAATAAAATAAAAAATATTTCTGTTCAATACATACAGTCTCTCTTTCAACCATCCCAGAGCATGCAAGGCTTTTCATGACTTTCCATTTCTCCAGATCAAAAGAATGCATAGATAATTGCCAAGTTAAATTCAGCATCAACTTAACGGACAGCGGTGAACATTTCCAATCGCCTCTGTGTTCAGCGTTTGCTCTCGTATTTTTCTTATCTACAATGTATATCAGTATTTTACACTTTGGCCATTTGGTGAGTTTTTCAAAATAAAGGCATTTCATTACAAGTAAATAACAGGGAAATAAAGACATTCAAAAAAGGAAAAAAACTTAGCTTATAACAATGATTAATGCCAAATGTTACATTAAATGGGTGTTATGTACACAAAGGTTTTGTCATCTCGTTCACATTTCAGCATCTTTGAGACAAAAGAAGGTGACACGGCTGAAGAAATCTCCGTTTCTTCATGTTCCCCACGGAGCTCACAGACAACATCACACAAGACAGAAATCACTGTGGGGGAAGACGCACAGCAAAGGGCCTCGGGTCAGAGTCGAACCCGGGCCGCCGCATTTAGTCTTGCAGCATACGGTCGCCTCTTCAAGCTGTGAGCTAAACTGTCGCCTGACGAGTCGTAATCGCAACTTCAGTCTTTGTGATACAAAGTGACTATTTAACTGTTTGCATCATTACTCAGAGATACATTCGGCTGCTCCCTTATTCGCAACGGGTCACCAAAGCAGGCAGCTTCACCTTTAATTTATCAGATTTTTTTTTAATTTATTTTTAAACCACCGGATGTCCTTCCTGACAATCCCAAAGTGATCTGTCTCCTCCTGGCACTGAACTTACCAAACCACAAGAATTCAAAGAACAGACGCAGTTCGACATGTTCAAGTTGAAAATTCATAGACATTTTAAAAAGATGAAGGAAATTTGTTTTTGTGTGGTAATCTAGAAGTTTTGAAATTATTATTTAAAGCAAAAAAAAAAAAAAAAAATTAAACAAAAAAAAAAAAAAGTAAATTTTGGACTTTAGCCTGGTTTTCACATGCTGCGTCATATATCAGCAAGAACTTCTGAATCCGTTTCACACAGACGCGCATGAAAGCAGCTCCTCCTGCTAACCAGGAGGAGAAGTCAGAGGCTACGCTACTCCTTCTGGCAAAAAGTTCACACCCTCGGCAGCGAATGATCCACGATGATGGCATGGAATTAGGAAACTGTTCTTACACCGCCGCACTGACCTCGTTAGTCCCAGTATTACTAATCAGGTACACCCAATGAAAAATGTACCGTCATACTGCAGCAGGCTGAACTAGGGACACACAGATCAGATTTGTGCTTTACAGTTTCCATGTGGGAGAGGACAGAGCTCTGATGTAGCAGCATCGTCTACGAAACAAATTGGGGAGTAAATCCGAGCTTGACAGGCTGTGATCGGGGCTTTACCAAACGGCCACTTACCAGAGTATCAGTCTGCTGCCCCACACCCAGGAGGGAGATATGTTTAGGATGTTAGGTGAAATAAAGGACTTCATCAGTTATTACCAGAAATCCAGGCTTGTCAGATACGTGATAATAAGGAGCTAGCAGTGTGAAACTGAGAAACTCGGGACAAAACAGACACGGAGCAAGCGATTTTGTGAGTAAGGAAACAGGAGACGCGTTCAGCTTAACGCAGTCCTGGACAGATATCAGCCCATTAAGGTCCTGTTAGTCTGAGTCAACACGTCCCTCTGCTTGGTTTTCCTCTAGAAAACATCCACGGCTAAAGAGGAAATTGTCCTCTCTCTTTCTCACCTCACAGTTCAGATATCAACTGTGGACCAAAAAAAAAAAATCATCACAACCATACCCAGGTATAAAAACACATTCCTCATGTCTCCTTTCTCTTCCTCCAGGCTTTTTCTTACGCCACCTATCCTCTTTATTAGCGTAAATGAAGTCTGATGACCGATACTGAGGTGGGATTTAAAGGAATAATCAGTCACACTTCCTCCAACATGTGTATCAAAGAGCAGCAGCATGCTGAAGTCTCCTGTGTTTGGAGCAGCATTGTACTGGTTACCCAGAGAGCAGGGAAGCAGAGGAGAGAGGGTCAGCATCGTCTGCCCCCGTCTCTTCCTCCGTTATGGCTATCGTCGGTCATTTTCCCCGAGGGATGAGAAAAGGATAAAGACGTAAACAGGACATGCGTGAAGGATGTTTCAGGTGAAAGGTCACCACTCGTTCAGACCCTCGCGGGCTGATTCTTGCACAGTTGATGAGAAACAAAGAACTAATAAGACGGGACAGACAATAGGTGTGACTTCTGATCTCTCACCCCTTGAGTCTCTGAAAGCAGCAGCAGTGTATTGATATTGTATAGAATGATTCACATTTAGATTAAAAGTTCATGCAGGGTCAGGTGGTTGGAGGGTGTAGACTGAAACAAATCTCTCTTTAGTCTGCAGCAGCTCCCTTCTTCCTTCCAGTCATCATCTACTGATATGAAACTCGGACACGATGGCTCCTTCCTTTCATCTGTTTAATGTTACGGTCTACTGAGGACGATGAGCAAGAGCGCTCTGAGGAGGGGGGGGAAAAAAAGCCACAAAAGGACAACCAGGTGGATGACGGGGAGTGTGGCCAGGTGTGGAAGGTCATGCTGTCAGCACAGGCACAGACACAAATGCACAAAGCGCATGGCGAGATCAGCTGTTTGGCAGCAGCACACAGGAGCACTTCCTACTACTTCAGTTTCTGCCCTCTTCTCCTCCGCTGCTCTGAGCTGAGGGGAATGAGACGCACTTCTATGTACACTATCACCTTCATAATCGTCACACTTCCTCTTCTGATGTGGGACTGGCGCCTTTATTCTTCTCACGTATTAGGAGGAAACAGAACTTAAATTGCCACTCAAGAGCTGATAAACTCTTGAGGTGAAATTCCAATTTGCTTCCAAAACAGTGAAGGAGTCATGACAGGTTACCCCCCCCCCTCCCGAACCCTGGGGTTTTGCTGTGTTTCCATGGCTACTGGGGTCTGCGGTGGTGACGGGTTTTGGCAGCGATTCGTCAAGTTACCATGGTGACTTGCGGCTGTGGTAGCGAGCCGGCAGCATTTCACCATGGTTACTGCGGCAATTCTGTGACGGGTCTCTTCTGTTTGAGGGTGTCAATGAGGGACAGGACGCCTCGCTTCACGCTGGTCGAGACCCGGCGGGACACCGAGTCGCCAGCGGGCGATGAGCCGCAGGCCTTCTGGGAGGGAGGTCGAGCCACCAAACACTTCTGATACCGCAGCTGAGAGAGAGAGGGATGGAGGGAGGGAGGGAGGGCAGAGGAGAGAGATGTATTGTAAATAATGGAGAGTTACAGCTGCTAAGTATACAACTGTGCAGGTGTGTGGGGGGGGTCCAGTCGCTGCTAACACTGTGGGGACCTGAACCTGTTTATATGTTGTGGGGGGCACTTTTTCTTTATGGCGATGAAAAAGCAAATCAACCACCAATTAGTAAAAGGTGAAGATGTGGGTCTGCTAGTAAACAATGCAAGTCAAACATCATACACTCTTATTGCACTTATAAGACTGTTTTAAATATAATTTGATGTTTTGCCTTTATCATTTTTTTGTTTCCATTCAATCGTCTGTGAAGCCTGTTGAACCTGCATGAAAGCTGCCATATACAAATAAAATTCAATTAAATGAAATGAAGTCATGAATACACAACTCTGTGTGTGTGGGTGTGTGGCAAGTTGACCGCACCAGTCAGACTGCACCTCTGCCAGCTGTGATCAATAGTAATGACTAATGATTCTTGTCACCATGCATCAGAGTGCATGTGTGAGAGTGTGTGTGTGTGTGTGTGTGTGTGTGTGTGTGTGTTGTTTCTCCATATATCCAAAGTTTTGATGTGTGATCAATAGTGCAGCCAGCAGTCAACCAATCCTGTAACGCACACAGCAGAGGAGGGCAGAGTGGGCCAGAGGGGGGGAGGCGGGGTGAGTAACCTCCACTAATGGGCTGCATCACAGCACAAACACCACAGATGGGTTTCTGGGGTTGCGATTACAGGACATTATAATGATGAAATGGAAACACTGTAAAGGTATTATGTCTTTAACGCAACTGCTCACGCACACAGTGCATCCAGAGCAGAAAAACACTGCTGTGTGTAATCGAGAGCATTCACCATTTAAACAGAAAATCTATAGCGGATCATTTGAAAGGGCGTCCTCCTTAAAACACACTGTAATTTAACCTTAGGTAGTTTCTCTTGATTTGAATGCATGTTTTACAACAAGGGTGCTTTGACAGCAGAGCACAGCATACTGGTTAGACCATCTTTCAAGACTGATCAATCAAACCCAAACTACAGCACTGCCAGAGACATCCACCTTCAGGGAGAGAGGCTCCGTGCCTGTCTGCAAAACCTCTGCATCAGCACAGTCTGCATTAATGGCAACTGGAAATAAAGAGCTTATAAAGTTCTTGGGTTTTTTTTATATTTAAGATGTATTTGAGTGCAATCAGTGAATTAATTCAGCTACAGACAAAAATGCAAAGGGCTCAGTGTTTCTCTTCTTAGAAATGCGATGCGTGGCATTCACCCATTTGTAGTTCTTTTTTATTCTAACTCTTAATCCACCTACAGACCATAGCGATGAATTTGAGCCCGTGTGACTCACCATACAAGCCGCCTGCACGGCCTCGGACACACTCCCAGCGTTGGGATCGCACCAGAAGACGTGACAGTCGAAACGATGGCCGCCGGCGTCCATGATGAAGGCAAACGTGTGCACGTCATGCCCAACGCCCATGAAAGACAGGAAACGAACACGACACTCTACCAGCACTTCCTCTTCATCCTGCTCAGAGAAACGTGCAAATCTGACATCAGCGCTTTAATCCAGCGGCTACAAACACCGAAGCAGCAGGGCTGCACACTCATTTCTTCAAACAGAGAAACATGAATATGAAATTTTATGTCAGCTGCAGCGGCCACACACTGACCGTCAGACCTTACACGCGGCAACGAGAGTGGAGTTTCTGTGTGAGCTGTGATCCATTGCTCAGGTCAGCGGCCTGTCGCCTTTATTAGCTGACAATATCAATAAATTCTTCTCAGTCCAGAATGCAAGTTATGTGTTTTTCAGCATTTCTGTAGTGTAACACATTAAAATCACCAGTGAGCTGTGGACTGTTATGGATTTTTATATTTAGAGTGTCTTTCTGGGGAGGTCTGAAAAGGTTGTGCTCAGTGGAGCCTTTCCTGGAGAGCAATCTCTCTCATTTGTGTCTGTGGAGGCCAGTTGGGGCTCTTTTACAATTTTCATGAAAATATTGAAGGACCTTTCTGTTTCTTTTTGGACTAAAAGGTGAAAGAGGTGTTCACTGAATTTTCACAATAAGAATGTGAGAAAAACAGTGAACACTAATAACTGGGTTAACGTGTTTGGGTAACACTTTTTACAGGCATTTTCCCAGCAAAATACATTGCACACTGTAAATCAAACCCACATTTGCACAAAGTAAAATATTTCAACTCTAGCAAAAAATTTGCTCCATGCTACATCATGAAAACCAACCAGCTGGGGTTCTCCCACAGATCGGATGCCACAAACGCTGTTTGAAGGCAGCTGGGGTTGTATGGTTCAACTCCGCGTTTATATTAAAACATTTGAAGGAAAAAAAAAAAAAAAGGTTGTGATAGTATGTCACTAGCTTGTTTCCAGATATCGGTCGTAGCCCCCCCGTGTCCCGTTATGGCTTAAACGTGCTTTTGTGTTGGTCCTACAAACAGCTTTGCAGACCATACTCTGTGTTGTAGCCGTTTCCTGTCACCAGGGGGCAGTGTCATAACAAACAGCCTGTGCGCTACTCTCTCCGGTGCTGTTGCTGGTCCTTCAGCCAGTCTTCTCCAAGACTGGCTGAAGGACCAGCACATAACATCTGACAGTGACTGAAGCCACTTTGTGCTTTTCATGCTGCTTTTTTTCATTTTTTATGTTTTTTGCGCTTCTCTGAAGGCCACAGCCAATCAGCATTCACCTACATATGGCGTCATCTACGTTGAGCCATGTCCTGTTGGTTTTTGGAAGACTGTGTATGCATAGGTTGCGCATCCCTTTGCATTAGCTCTATGTAAACACACCCCGCAGTGTGGATGCAAAGATGGTACTATAAATCAAACATTAGTGGTGAATATGAATTCATGTGAGTAATGCAAGGTAAAACTTTGCTTTGGTTTGGTGTGACTGCAGCGTAACAGCTCGACAACAGCAACAACAGGTGTGACTGACCTTATCTTTGCTGATGGTGACCGTAGCATCCGCCACATTGAGGGCCACTGGGGTCCAGTCCGCTTTGTTGGAAGAACCAATCAGACTGTCTATAGCTCCATTCAGTATATCCATGCCTGATGCATTTGAATTGGAATTAAATAAAAATTCAGAATCAACATCAACATCTCATCACAGTGTGTTTTAGTAGTAATGTGTGTGTGTGTGTGTGTGTGTGTGTGTGTGTGTGTGTGTGTGTGTGTGTGTGTGTGTGTGTGTGTGTG
>JAVDPK010000380.1:326455-354100 GCA_034780415.1 Cichlasoma orientale
TGTGTGTGTGTGTGTGTGTGTGTGTGTGTGTGTGTGTCCGTAAACAAAACAAACACTTGTAGACAGACAAGGACAGGGGAGGTGACCTTCATTTCCTACATGTCTGAATGTATCCACGCAGTAGTACAGTACATGAAGAGCCACTTTGAAGATGAGAAAAATGAGACGGGGAGGAAATTAAACAATAAAACTATGCGGAGAAACTCCAGGAATGCTGCGGATGAAAAGGAAGGAATGTGTTTACCTCTCTCTGTGTCCAAGGAAGCAAGGAAGGAAAGGAAGACAGTTAGTGGGAGGGAAAAAAAAGGGGGAGGGGGGAAAAAAATCCATCACACTACCTTATTGCTGGGTGACATGAGGTTGCAAAGAGACGCACTCTCACATACAAAATGAACTTTGAGTGACATATTCACTTCTCATGCTGTCTGCTTCCCTTCAGCAGAACTTGCAGAAAAGCAGGAGTTTCAGCAGCGGCACGGTGAAATGAATGCATATATGCACACAGATCTCAGCAGCACTGCAGGTAATCCTAAATGCAGGCTAACCTTGAACTAAAAAAGAACTGACAGAAACGGAATATAAAGGAAAAGAGAGAAAAATGGACGAACAGATGGGCACAGGATGACTGAGGGTTTTTTTCAGGTTGGGCACAATTAGTTTTAATTGCTGCTCATGGCTTGCATACACTAAAAGACATAAAGGAGGAGAGACGCTTAGGGGTTTTTTTAAAGCCACATTTTTTTATAAAAAAGGAGTGAGAGTGAGAGAGTGGGTGACTCAAAAGTGAAACACTGGGAGAGGAAATTGGAAGTGAATTGTAACAATGTACAAGATAAAGATAAAAGCCTAAAGACGAGAGCAGAATAAAAAACCCAGATGAGGAGAAGATAAAAGTCAGGAGGGGGGTGAGAGAGAGAGAGAGAGAGAGAGAGAGAGAGAGAGAGAGAGAGAGAGAGAGAGAGGGAGACTGGGAATGATATCTCATTTCTAATATAATCTTATCATCATGCAAACGCCTCTGAAAATGTCAAGGTTGCTGTGAGGATGTGTAATCTGTGGCGATAATGAGTTTCGTGGCACATGAAAAGAGGGCTCTGGGGCTACGGCTCCTGTGCCGACACAACCACTTCACAAGGGTGTGTGATGGAGAGGAGGGAGGGGGGGGGAAACCCCTGCTCTGACCAGGTTTCCACACAATCCACATCTTCACAGCCCGGGACAAAAAAACAAAAACAAAAAAAAAAAAACCACACAAAATGAAAATGGGGCAAAGATACTTACATAAAGTTACTGCTGCTTTTACATTCACATGTAGCGCACTGTAATTACTTTAAAATCTAAACTGGAGTTAGTTTTTTTGGTGCCACATTTGAATATTTTCACTCTGATCCTGAAACAGCACACGCGTCACCGTTTGGTGCTTCTCACTTCTGCTGTTATTTTCTCCCCAAAACAGCCGCTTTGACATTAAATAGCAGGTTCCTAATTAAAGTTCTGCACCCACACAGAACCTTAACAAGATAAGCAACACCTGTGTCTGCCCCCCATTTGATGTCAAAATGGCAGTTACCCATGAACCGCATTCAAGACACAGACCTTTAATTTTCACTCTTTACACATTTCTCATAAAACTGCACCTCTCAAATCAGCTCTAAAACACAGACAAAAACAAACTACTGCTACAGAAAACATCCTCTACAAAAAGGCCTCTTATCTGTGGCTTCTCCTTCTTTCCTTGTTACTTTAATTAAAAGAGCAGGAGTGGTGCTTCCAAAAGGATGAGGTGTATAAATATACTTACAGGGGTTTGCTGTCCTATCTTGGCAGGTAATCCTGCGACCGCGAGCGCATTTAGAGGCTCACGCCATCAATTTCTGGTGATACTGAAGGCGCGCACGCTCTCTTCAACCTGTCCGCTCCACACCCTGTGAGCACTAACCATACCTCCCCCTCTGGCAGCCTCATCCCCTTTTCCCTCTCTCCCTCTCCTGCCAAACCCCCCTCCCTCTGACCACCTCCTCTCCTCCTCCCTTTGCTGCAGCTCACTGTTCAGACTATCCCGCCACATGTAGATGTGACTGACTGCAATAAAGTATTTTAAGTTGGGGGGCACTTTTGGTCCATCTGGTAGAGGGATTTTCACTTCTAATACACAGAAGCATTGACACCTGCATGATTATGCTTCTGGGTTTGTGAATGAAAGGAGAGAGACGGCTCCCTGAGGCACCAGGACTGTGTATTTCTGCATATTCCAAAAAGCTTCCAGCCTCATCCCGTCTCCTGAGTAAACTCGTGACTGCGTGTGCACGCGCGCGCGTGTGTGTGCATCCCAGCTTGAATTATACAGTAAGTACCAACCGTTTCAGTCCCCATCACCCGGCCGTGCCTGATAACCTACATTCTGTGGCGTGCACGATGCAGCAGCAGTGGACAGCGTCCTCTGCTGGTCGCACAGCAGCACCACCGCACTCTGTTTGGGGATTCGTTTTAACCTTCAAATGCCCAGAAAAGGATTTTGAAGCTCCTTTTCTTTTCATTTTTATGGTCACACTCTTACTTCAGGAAGCTCAAACCAAGAAGCCGTCGGGTACCGTGACAGTATAATGTCTGAACACGCTTTCAGTGAAGCCTGCTGAAACGAGTAAAGCTGAGGTGAAAGCGAGGGACAGGTAGTCAGGCGGGGATTTGTAGTGAAAGAGAATAAAGGCCACTCTCTGTGTCATCCTCGTCTTTGTAGTGATGAATTAATGTGACATGAGCTCCCCTTCATCAATCACCAACTCCTCTCCTCTCACCGTCACTCCACCACCTGTCTGCTCGCCCTCATTTGTTCCCATGACCTTTTCCTAAGCGAGACTTTGAAATTCGCCATCGACTTTCCAGCCGGAGCATTTAAAAACTAAACAAGAAAAGGATGCTGACATCAGTGAGTCAGGACCCAGATTACCATTAAATATACTAAGAAATCTCTCACGATATTTACACTACAGAGAATTGATTTTGAGCACAGCGTGTGACGTGATTTCTTCCACACCATCGATTGCTCGTGAAGACGAGAAAAGGAAAGTCAAATTTAGGGAAGTAAAAAGCGTGAATGCAACAAAGACTCACCTGCCATTGTCCCGGCCAACGCCCCAAACACGGATACTTGCAATTGGCTGAGAATGAAGCACGCTGCGGTCCATGGGGTCGACTAGGTTCAACATATTATTCTCCAGCACGAGGTACATGTCCTTCCCCTGGGCACACAGACACACACACACAAAAATCCTTCAAATCTCATCGCAAAAAATGTGCAATCCTTATTTCCTGCAGCTAGAGTTATAGTAAAAAAAAAAAAAAAAAAAAGCAATCTTTTAAAATGCCAGGAGCTTTCTGTACTAAACTGTTGCATATATTTGCGTGTCTGTGTGTACACGTGTGTCTGTGTGAGTGCTCTAGCTTTGAAGGTCTCTAAATAAATTATCAGACCCTAGAAAGGGGGGGCTGGGAGATGAAAGGTTATTAAAAGAGGGATCGAGCCCTCTCTGTCCATTCTGTCGCTTCACATTAAATAAAAGCGCACCAGAGAGACTTCATAACGCTGCTCTGCTTCCCTCTCTTTCCTCCCTCCATCTCTTGACACACATTTCAGAAAGCAGTAACCTCTGCTAACTGGTGTTGCTCCTTTCTTTCTTCTACACTTCTCTTGTGATTTATCTTCCCATCTTTCTACAAGCCTCCCTCTCCTCTCCTTCCAAAAGCTACAACAAGCTGCCCTTTATTTTACACACGAAACAACACACACACACACACACACACAAATCTTCCTCACCTCTCCCCAGATTCCAACGGTATCGCGAATGTCGTTCTTGCAGTAGGACAGCTGTCGGATGCAGTTGTTAACGGCGACGCTGCTCTTTCCAGGAGCCAAGTCCTCCTCGGCCATCTCCACCCAACCCAGAGAGCGCACAGCGAAACACTGAAAGAAATGCACACGACGGATGACACTGTCATATACAACAAACACAAAGAAAACAAATCAGATATTGAAACTGAAATTTGATGGGGGGTTGTTTTTAAAGTGGAAGAGCATCCTGAGGTCTGAAGAATAAAAATTTGGAATTCCTTTGGGAACTCATGGATGCCTTCAGTGATAGTGGGATGGGTAATTGTGCTCGTGATCTTAAAAAGGTGGACAATACAGTACACATGCAACACATGCTGCCATCTGCATATCTTTTTCCAAGCCTCTGGAGTAGCAAAGTACCTCTGAGCCATGACTACACCAAAGTGCTTTCTATCTAACATTCACACACATTCGCGCTCTAAAGAACACACGGGAGAGCAACTTGGAGTTCGGGATCGAACCACCAACCTTCTGATAAACAGGTGACCTGCCCTACATCCTGAGCTACAGCCCCCCAATGATGGATGCAAAGAAGAGCAGAAGTTGTAGAGATGCCAGCAGCTGGTTTGCTGTTACTCTTGCTGACACAATGAGTCCAGAATTCCCTCCATGTGTAGACAGTTCGTCTTATCGGGGATTGGTCTACTGCTCGGTCTTCGCTGCATCATTTTAATCCACTTTCTAAGCTCCTGTAAAGGTTGCTGTGATGCAGACATGGCTCACATGTACGGGTCTTCCTTAAGAGCGCGCTCTGTCAGTCAGTAAATATACTGCGTATGCCTTTAGCAGTCGCGGCTTGTGTGGAAGAGCGAGCTGTCCATTAATTGCAGGGTTAGTGGTTCAGTCTCCTGCCCTTCCACATATTGACTAAATTTGCTGCAAGTTTCAGCAGATGCCACAGCAGTGTTTTGCAGCACCGTCGCCACTGGTATGAGAGTGATTTTCAATCAGTGAACGGAGGGGGAAAAAAAAAAAATACTGAAAAGCACTTTGAATAACGACTAAGATTAAAAGCTATTAAGTCAAGAGCATTCATTTAATTGTGACCATCATAAATAGGAGCCCACATTTTATGAGTAATCAATGCAGAAATCCTGGTAATTCCAGAGCGTCAAACCTTTTCTTGGAGCTGTGTGACAACTGTGCGGCTCCGTAATGAAAGAGCCGGGTGCTAAACTGAGCTGCCTGCGGTCCGTTCCTCTTTTACAACTGCAGCAGAAAACCTCCGCAGTTCCCACACGCTTAGAGTGCCGTTAAATGAAGAGGTGACGCAACACGGCAGTAATCATTCATAAAATAAATAAAAATAATCACTTTTTTCAGTCTTTGATATTTTTCAAATGTATGGAGAGATTACATTTTTTTTGTGAATAACTGAATTTGGTTTTTGTATACATTTTAAACAGCATCACAGCTTTTTGGAAAAGGTTGGCTAAAAAGTAAAGACGTAAATTTTTGTAAACAAAAGCCCCCCCCCCCCTTACTTTTAATAGCAGAATCATTTTATTTAAAATGACACAGCTGAGATTATGAACTAGTAACCTCACAATCACAAACCTCACAAATAAAGTCAAACTATTTCAACTTTGCAAGGAAGAAAAGAGGTAAACAAATGAAAAATTATGGGATGCTGGCAGATGGTTAAAGAGAAAGAGAGGAGAGAGCTCAGTCCATCCGCCCTTCATCAAGTATTCATTTGACTTCGACGGTCCGTTCAGAAAGCACTCTGCACACTATATAGGTCAGGGAGGGAGACAGAGACAGATGGTAAATAACCTCAGTCAGTCACACCAACCCATGGCAAATTTGGTCTAATGCAGGCATTCTTCTACTCTGGCAGGCAGGAACGGCTTCAGAGTGAGATCTAATATGTAGTCAACTTGTGTTCTTAGTGGAAAAGGAATCACTCCAGTCTTATTACTGCAATGGGCAATTTGTTTCCTTTAATATGCGACTGTCAGAGTGCACTGCCACCATCAGCCCAAGCTGCAGGTATGCGTTTGTGTCTGGTCCTCATCGCAGTGTCACCGCTGCTAAAGTGAAGGCTGGGAACGGACACCAACCAGCCAATGAGGTTTTTTACCAGGGAAACAACAACAAAGAAAAAATGAGGAGAAAAGCTGGGAACTAAAAGAATGGAAATCCTCGTACACTATGACGAGGCAACCGACGGTTCTAACCTGTACCAGATATCATGATGTCATTATGATGCCTAGCAACCACCCACCAACAGGCTAAAATGCCCCATTTATTTGATATTTACAAATTGTGATATTTGCAGTATCATATTTGACACATTAACTTATGAAATATCAAGTATAATGTATTCAGGGACAATATCAAGAGCGCATCGTCACATAAATAACTATAAATGTATTTACAGCAATGGGATTTCAAGGCTTGTGAATTAGTCCAGCTTACAAAATGAACTGATTTCCCACCATTACATTATTATTGTATTTGTATTAGTTGCAAGTTACTGACATTTAACTGTAATAAAATTGAAGTTACTCTTTTACTGCATGATTGCATAGCAATATTTAATTAGACACTTAATGAGGATGGACAGCGTCTGGCTGATGGGAGTGGTATTGGACAGCTGACGGTTAATCACACATAGATGTAAATGCATATTGCTGTATATAAACATACAATGAGTACCACATTTTACTTCTATTTATTTATATAAATAACATCCACGCTCCCTTTTTCTCTTTTTTAGCATATCAGCTTGCAAACAGGACGAGCACACCAAACAGTACTGCAGCGTGAGCATGCACTGCTTCTTTTGGCTGCTCCCTCCTTCACCACAGTGGATGAATCTGCATGAGTTGAGTTGGCAGATTTTTACATCAGATGCCCCCCTCTCCTCACACAACCTTGGGAGGGTTGTGTGAGGGCTCATCATGAAATTGGCTGTGAACTGGGGGCCAAAAAAACCACCACATGTATTATATGTGTGTACACCATTATAGACATGCATAGGTAAATGTATAGATATAGAAAAGTGCATGTATTGGAGTGTAGAAATATGAGTTGCTGTTTGGTTTTCAGTGTGTTTTGTCGTTTTTGTGGTTTGTGTTCATTTATTTTAGCCTCACTTAAATCGGCTGCAGGTTGTGACAAAATGCAGTGGGTCTGTGTAATGCCGAGCAAATTAAAATTTAATTTATACCCTGAGGTGACCTTTTGCAGCTGAATGGCATTCTCCCGGGTCGCACGTTTTACTGAGCCCGCGACTCCTTAAAAGCTTAAATGTCTCATTTGAATTTTTGGTCTGGATGCTCAAAGAGGGGTCACCAACATGCAGCATGTCTGTATTTTCCTGTTCCACCACTGGGGGGCGAGCTCTCTCTTCTTTCACAAAATAAACTCATCCTGTACCAACAGGACCAGATCACGAGTCAGGTGAAGAAAAAGACCCCCCTTACCTTTGCTTCGGGGTCACTGTTGATGCTGCTGGATTCCTCTTCTTCTGCTGTTGGACGGCTCCTGAAAAACACAGCGAGTTTTTAAAAATGCCACCCAGGGCCCGTCTGAACAGCAGCGATATATCACTACCAAGCATTAGCTGCTGTGTTAACAAGGTTTCCGTCTGACGTGTGTATTCACAGAAGCTACAGGCAGTCAATACACTAACAGAACACGGACCCTTTTCCTGAGGAGAAGGTCTACCTGGGTGCTTCGTCTGAACCCATTTAACTTTAATTAAATACAAGCTCAGAGAAACTAAGAGACAGCAGAGAGATGTAGCTTAATTAAAAACAGGGGAATCTGCGTGATACCTGCAGGTCTGCAGGCTTTCAGAGATTCGTGCAGCGAGGCGACTGGATTTTACCTTAGCTTGAGTGATGCGTAGCGAAGCGTGGCACCCTCAAACTCTTTCAGGCTGGGGTCAGGGTTCACCGTGGCTGCCTGCAGGTCCTGATGCACATACATAAAACGATACCAAAATAAGCCCCCATACCTCTGGCCAGAGGGGTCCCACCCTAAAGCTCCTTTTACACATGCAGCCTGTAACACTGTATGGGAATGCAGACTGATTGTTTTTTAAAGTGGCTTCTGCCATTGAAACACCAGTCTCCTAAATTACAAAAAAAAAGAATGATGGGACAGGACAGTGAGTGCAGTCAGATACAACTGTAGCAGGAAGAGGAGCTGGCGTTATCCTAACAGTCTTAATATGAACATACTGCTTATCTTTTCAGTAGGCATTCCTACATCCTATTATTAATAAAAACTCTGTCCTCTCCTATGGTCGGATTTCTTCCTCAGTCATCCAGCTCTCCTAAAAACTGATGATTTTCATAGGACTTCTGGGAATTTTGCTCCAGCCAAATCTGCGGCAATGTCCAGAAATATTACCACTATAAACTGAAACACCTGTGTATAACTCTCATAAACTTCACGGGGTACAGGCCCTGTGGGAGGAGACACGAAGACACGAAAACAAATGTAAATTCTGACCCTTCGCAGTGAACGCCAGCATGCATCCAAGTGTGGAGCGAATGCTGCTGCTGCTGCTGCTGGATGAATAAATGGCATTGGTGTGTTATGTGTAATGGGGCATGCCGCATCCAGAAAAGAAAGTTAACACGTAGTATGCACACACACTTGTGTGTGAATACACACTCAGATCTGTGCCAGGAGAACAGAAAGATGAGAATATTTTACTCACATCATAATGTAAAGAAAGAAACAACCTTGCTCGGTGTGCTGCTGGAGCCAAGTTAACAGACGTGTTCTTACATATCAGGCATGATTAAACGCTGCGGTTACTTTTATGTTAAAGCATCAGCCACGCATGCTTTTGCCCAGGCAGTGAATTTTAGCACAGGATGCATAAACGCACACACTCAAAATAGTTGCTGAGGTTAGACCAAGAACAAGACTCACTGACACCGAGTGCATTATACTTGCCTTCCACATTTCACTATCAATTTTTCCGCCAAACTCACTCCACATCTGTTTCTATATTCAGCGTTAAGACACAAACACACATAGTGGTGGGTCAAGGATTGGGAGTCAAAGGTGGGAGGGAGGGGCAAGGGGATAAAGACAGAACAATGTTGTTAGCTAACCACACCCAGATGGTGTTGCAATAAGGAGCAAAGCAGCAAAACATTTCTTTCATAAAGGTGAGAAGGGCCCAACAGGACTTTGAATGTTTTCCCTCATTGTTTTGCTCCCATTGAACAGTCACCTCGCTACTGAGAATCTGCTGATTCTTGGTTAGTAGAACGTGAGCAACACAAACATTCGGGATCCATCGGCAACTGTTTGGACGGCGACACCGTTTCTGTTGTTTTTAATCTTTACTGCAGCATAAAGGATCTGAAATAACCGATAAACAAGTTCTCGTTTTCAGCTCAAAGATACGGTAACTATGTGTCAGCAAAGACCATCAGCAAAGGCAGGGGAAAAAAAAACATCAATACAACTAGAAAACCATAATAAAAGCCACACTGCAGAGAGCAACTGATGTCTCATCATTACACTTGCTGCCAGTGTGCGTGTAAAGTATGGAGTCAAATCAGTGTCACAGTCCAAACACTTACTGACTGCTCTGTATATGATACAGGGAGGCGAATACAGTAATAACCACATAGAGGTGCAGAAGAAATAATTTATAAACAATTAAAGAAAGATGATAAAAGAATGAGCCTACCTTGTCCTCGTCTTGCTGAGAGCGACACTCTTGATCGGGCATCCCCTGCAGAGACGTGGAGCGAGGCTGAAGAGGCATCAGAGAGAGAGAAACGATGAGAATCTCCACAGTGACATGCTACTGCACCATGTTGGTCTGCCTGCCATTTTGGCTTTTTTTTTTTTTGCAGCTGGGCGATACTCAAGCAGTCTGGAGGTCAATCGCATCAGATAGATGTGCCAGAATGAGATTGTGGCACATCCATCTGTCAACATCAGTCCATTCTCAGTGGATCGATATTTTATCTACACAGGGCCACTCTCTATCCATCTCCTTTCCTCTCTCCATTTCCACCCATCATTCTGCATGATTGACTGATTGATTGGCATATTGTTCTTGTCTTCAGCTACTGGACTGGCGTTTCAACGGCTTTCTTCCTCACTCCCTTAACCCAGCTGCCTTGATGCATATTCACATGAACCCACATAAAGACCAGACAAATATACCGTGCTGTCTAAACCCGGCGTATGGAAACAAGAAAAGACTTTTTACAAACTGAGATGAATATTACAGACGTCAGTGAAAAACAATGAAACAGAAATACATCGGTTGCTTACAAAGTAGCAGCTGTTGACAAATCCACACGTGGGGAGGGTGGGCTCGTGAGTGGAGAGAGGCTCCACTGAGCTGTCAGAGGTGGTGCTGCCTGATCGGGTCGACCCCCTAAAGAAGATCTCCGCCTGGCAGGACTATAAATGTATGCAAAGATAAGGGTGTTATTAAAAAACAAACACACACATTCTTGTCATAAATCTATCAAACGCACAACTTTTGCATTTGACAGCATCACTGTCAGCAGCACCGATTGGTCCTAAAAATCTGATTTCATCATCCGTTGCAGAAATACCTGCTCATAAAAATCTCACAGTAATATTGAGTACAGGTCGTGCACATATTTGCTCCAGAAGAAGAGCACAGAGTGCTTAATTTATTTCCAACATACGTGTTATTACACTTTCCCTCATAATTATTCTCTGCTGCGTGCGCTTTTGTTGATTTATGCTGATCCCAAGCTTAAAATAAACATTTTCATTTTTTACCGCTGTGACATTTCCAGTTTTATTAATGCTCAGCAGTTATTAACAGTGGAGGAGTTTGATTATTAACTCAATTGCACTGTTGCCAGTAATACATACATTTCCTTCACTGCACTGAAGTTTGACTTTATTACTTTGTTTTTAAATCGAAATGTCCGGCTCCATTACGCTCCTCGTCTCTTCACGTCTGCTGTGAATTGATCGCCTTCCTCACAATGTACTCCGATGTTTTTAAGTGCGTGTTTTTCCCTCAGTTTCACTGGTCAGGTGGATCCAATCATTCCATCCCTGACCGATGATTTTGTGCGCTGGGCTGTCAGTCGGTCTTTATCACTCCCGGTGTTTATGCAGTTTATTGTGGACAGAGCCTTCAGCAACAATAACTTTGAAACTCTACTGTTGATTGTTTTCACCCACACACACAAAAACAAAAGCATTTTGGAAGTGTGAGTCAGTCTAACGCTATCTGAGATTATATGCAGTATAAACAGCTGCAAGCACTGACCTAAAAGGGTGTTTGTCACTTTAATGTAATGTCTCTCACCTCATGGTCAGGAGTGGGTGAGGGGCTGAGTGAGCCCAGGGAGTGTTTACGTGGTGTTGAGGCTGAGTGGTCACCCAGGGCCGGGGACTCCGTCTGTCCAGGTAGAGGTGGATGGGTGGCGGGCCGCTCCCACTGAGTGGTGCCGGTAGGAATGTGCCAGTAGTAGATACCAGCCATATCTGTGATCTTCTTCCATCCCGGAGGCAGGTCAGGGTCTGTCTGGAATGACTGTTCACTCCAGATATCTGGTGGAGGACAAACACACATTTGGATGGTTCGTTGTTCTGAATGTATGGGGGGGCTGTTTTTGCTCCGTACGGTTAAATCAAAGTTAACCCACAGTGAGCTGTGTCAACAGCTGAGGTGGATTATCAGCATCTGCTGCAGCTGTCCTTATAACAAACCATGTCTCCATGTGCACAACAGCAGACTGAGCAAGGCCTGTTAAGCGATGCTGCAGCATTTGTTAAACAAACCTGTGCACATTTTTAAATGGATATTAAAAGGATATCACACAGGCTAAAAAAATAACTCCCAAACACACTGATATGAGTATTTCTCTCACATCTAAACATGCTAACATGAGCAAAACCTCCCCCTAAAAAATAAAATAAAATAAAAGTAAGACATTTGAGACTTTTCAAGGAAAATATCAACCTCTTTTCACTCCCCATGTTTTTAAAAATCAGTGCTGCATGTCATTAAATTGTGTCTTCTCTCTCCCACAGTCTGTGTATTAACCCTTCATTACCCTGCTGCCCCCAACTGAGGCAGATAGCTGCCCCTCCCTGAGCCTGGTTCTGCTAGAGGTTTCTTCCTGCTAAGACGGAGTTTTTCCTTCCCACCGTTGCATAGTGCTCACTCATAAGTGATCACCTGTAAGGTCTTTTTACCTTACAGTGTTGTTGTGATTTGGCACTAAATAAACAAAGTTGAATTGAACTGAATTCTTGTATAAACCTCAATTACAGCAGTTGTACACGGTTAAACTCAACGTTTAGCAGTGTAGTTCGTGATGCGTTCTCCCCTCACACTTTTATTCATAGGAAAGCCATAAACTTAGATATATGGAATCAAAACAATATTAAACTCCGCTCAAAAAGGCAGTCATTGTGCTGCAAAATGAAGTGGAAAGACAAGGTGCAATAATCTTAGGTTTAAAACAAGGCATTTTTCTGCACATGAAAAATTT
Source organism: Cichlasoma orientale (assembly GCA_034780415.1). Classification (NCBI taxonomy): domain Eukaryota; kingdom Metazoa; phylum Chordata; class Actinopteri; order Cichliformes; family Cichlidae; genus Cichlasoma; species Cichlasoma orientale. The sequence goes on from JAVDPK010000380.1 coordinate 338,825, forward strand.
GGCCCCAGAATTGTTCAAGTGGGGATTAATTTAACAAAGCTTCAATATATTTTTTGTTTATAAAGTGGCCAACAATAACAGTAATATGCATAGACTTAAATAAGGTAACACAGAGTCTGTGCCTTAATTACATGTTAACTGATCATCGTTACACGTGCGGTCACCTCCAAAGTCCCGTTTTGCGGTAGGGAAAAACTCTAAATTAATAATATCTGCTCAAACCGTCAGCACACGTGTCCCTGTTTGTAATTTTAACCAAAAAGAAGCTCCTGAGTGCTTAACTCAGCTGTACCGGCTCAGTGCGCTTAGATTTATGAGAAAACTAAACTTTCCTCCACTAACAGAACACAACATCAGCAAACAGAGCAGATGTCTGTTAGCATAATTTATTGGGCAGCGATATATTTAGAGGAGCTACAGCTGTTACCTTGAAACACACACACACACACACGCACGCACACATACACACACGCGCGCACACACACACACACACAGATCCTCTGTGGAGATGGACTCAGAGTACTTATATTAATGTTTCTTCACTCTTGCATAAAATGTCATCTCATCTGAAGGTTGCAGTTTCCTGGCAGCGCACGCCCACACACCCACACCCACCCACATAAGTATTGATGGGATCTTTGTGTGCATGAAGCTGATGTCAAGGCCGACATAGTAAAGATGATCCCAAACTGCATCGGCGATGTAGCAACTCATAAAGGTGATATAAGCTCTGAGGGACCGGTCAGCTGGTGCTGTGTGCGTTTGTGTGATTGCAAGGAATTTTCGAACTGCTGACCATGCAGATGAAACACAGCCCGTGGGCCCATTGCCACGACAGCAGGCCATATGTCATTGTGAAAATGGTGTCGGGCCAGACTGTGATGTACTCAGACACACGCGCGCGTGCGCGCACTGGGATAAGTTATTAAGACTTCAGTTTATCTAAAGTAGCATAAATCACAGAAAACTTATCAAAATGCACACACTGGGCGATAAGGACATCTGTCAGCACTCATGACTGTGCTTTAGAGCAAGGAGCTGTGGAGCACTGACTGCTGGGAGTTGGAGTCTTTCACAAGGGGGAAAAAAAATAGGTCAGTGCAAATAAAACTACAAGAGAGAGAATCTGAGTGTCTGCTGTGAGCAAGAGGAAAGATTGTGACTTAGAATGGGTGCCAGCATAAGACGACTACTGGATGTGGATTAAAGCATCTGCATAAACAAGATTAGAGAGACACACACTGATTGAAGAGAGAGGAGAGGTCTGGCTGGAAATGTTTTAGGGCTGTACGAGGACTCGAAGTTATCAGTGTCACTCTCTGCAAGCAATGTGGCAAGTAAGCAAATGGCATTAAAAGACTTAGCATGCTCGCACTGATGCTGGCAGTTAAAGTGCACCTACGCAGCTGCTGGAAATGGGTACCTACGTAGCAGTTAGCCTGTGATAGCCTCAGTTAGCATGCAGCTCAGTGCCAGAGTACAGTTGAGCGGGGGGGGAGGGGGCAGCACCAAGCTTCTGGAGCAAGACACACACACACACACACACACAGATAACACCACACATGCACACCAGTACGGCTAGACTAACAAACACACACACACACACACAAACAGCACGAACAAACCAGATTCTTTCAGCAGATGATGTCATTACAGAGATCAACTTCATCCCCATGTTGGAAGACACACACACACACACCCTACACACCTGCACACATGCTTAGACAGCATTCAAACTCTAAGACAACAGTGTAGCTTCCGGCCAACTCCGTAAAATGCACCTACCCTCGTAATTGACAATCACAATGGCCAGCATGTAGTCTTTTCCCAGCATCATAGTTAGCTAGCTGCCTCTCATACAGCAAAACCCAGTGCTGTCACCAAAGAGAGAACCCCAGACAGAGATAGAAAGAGAGAGAAGGAGAGATGAGAGTGAGGGGGACACTGCAAGAGAGGGGGTGAGGAGAGCGAGAAGGTGGGGAGGGGACTCGGAGACACATCGAAGGCAGAGAGGTAGAGAAAACATGACGTGAAAAGAGAGGCAGAAAAAAAAGGGGGGAGAAAGAGTGAATGAGAGGAGGAGGAAGAAAGAAAAAAGGAGGGACAGACTGCGACTGAGGAAAACAGGAATGAAAGACAAATACGGAGAAGGAGAGAGGGTGAAGGAGGTTGTGTATCCCCCTGCAGCTGAGCTGTGTTTGCTGCTCTCTCTATCTGGAGCATCAACCACATCAACAACAACAAAAAAAAAAAGCCTGCCCTCCCTTTCCTGTTTAAAACAAACATGCAGCCGGGCACATGGAAGGAGGCTAAAAATGTGGCACAGTCATCCTTATCAAATTTCTAGGTTTATTACTTTCTTCCGCTTTTCCAGCCTCTCTTGGTTGTCCTGGCAACCTCCAGATCGCTCCGTATCGCATCCAGCGGAGGTTGCGAGGATGAGGAGGATCAGAGAGGTGGAGAGACAGATGTAAAAACAAGGTGACAGAGAGACGTACGATTGGCTGAAACACACTTTGGATATCACATGTATCTTTTTTTGCACTAATCAGCATTCTCTTCTTCTGTGCATCCTACGCAAAGCTTTGCGGAACGTCGTCTGCGTGTTGTAACTGTGCACTGTAGTGGGGACGGTAACAAAAAAGTGCAACAACCGGTTTGTGAGCTACCGTTGTTGGTCCTTTAGCTTAGCTCCAGCCTGAAGTCAGGATAAAGCAGAAACTAACTTTTTTAAAACTTTTTGTGGCGAACTTCACTGTCGCTGCAATCAGCATTCGATCTATGAATGAAGTCATCACCGTCAAGCTGTTGGTTTTTGTGAGGACTGCATAGTTGCATATCTCGAAATACTTCACTCTAAGCAGCCAAACACCTGCACAAACTGACATGAATGTTGTTGTTGCCATGAACTCTGCTTTACAGTGCATGCTGTTTTTAGACTTTTATAAACACGGCTTAAAGGACTGTCTTAAACTCTGTATGCAGGTGTGTGTGTGTGTGTGTGTTTTGCCTCCCCTGTGTGAAAGCAGGGTCATACCAGCCCTCCAACCCGCAACATCCACAGAGGAATCTATCACACTGCTGGGAGAACAACACACATTTGTCAATGTGAGTGTGACAGAAGCAGACAGGGGGCACTGCAGTATGGGCGACTAGGTGTTGGGTAGATTTGCTCAAAACTTAAGGGTATCAGATGAGAGATAATTCTCTCTTAAATGACACTGCAAATAATCAAAAATGCATTTCAAAGACTGTTAGTTTAGTTTATTGTTCATCTGTGCAGGGACACAGTGTGTAACGTGAACCGTGCCATTCACCACAGCATCAATAGCCTAAGCTAATTTGCAATACTTGTCCCGAGATGGAAATCCTGGACAAATGAACACATGAAAATGTAATTCTGAAATCCAGACAGCATAGCAGCAAAACACAGAAAAGTCCCAGAATGCAAGCTGCTAGTAATCCAACTTGTAGAGAAATGAAATACGCAGATGCTCAGAGCCTTCAACTCGAGAGAGACTGAGTAATCAGAGAGCAAAAAAAAAAAAAAAAAGCAGCAGTTCAACTCACCAACTCAGAAAGACAGGATGGTTTAGGGCTGAGATCGTAGCGACTTTCAGACACGCGCTTCTGTTACTCTGTAGGCTTTATTTGTATGACTGCAGGAACACTAAAGGGACCTGTGTCTGAATCACAGAATGGCAACAACACACTGATGAAGCCAGTAAATTGCAAGGGCTTATGTTGCAGGTCATGGCTGCTGCTCTGCAGCAGATGGATGTGTTTTGTACGTCTTACACTAAAGCACAAGCTCCAGAGTTTTAACTGTCCAAATAAACTCCATACACAGATTTTAACATTACGCTGGCAAAGAAACACAATGAACTGAACGGGCCTGCTATAGAGGCAGGCAACATGCAAACATACAGCAGGACGCCCACAAAAGAGGTGATGACTTCCAGGAATTTTTCTCAAAATTCACCCCAAAGTTTATCCTCCCTGCTAAGTAATGACGCAGATTAGCAATTAGTGCAGTAGTCAGACTGATGTTTAACTAAGAAGACATTTTCATTGACAAAGACGATTCCTAATTACTGTCAAATGCAAACACACAAAGTAAACGGTATGAATAACGAGCAGCTATTTTGATCACTCAGTGATTTCAGCTTCTCATATTTAAGGATTTGCTGAAGCTTGTTTTATCAGATAAACAGCTCAGCAGCTTTAGCTTTGGCCTGTCAAACAATGAGATTTTTATTTTTAAAAATCAAGCTGTGACGGGCATTCATCACTATTTTTATATCATATAGATATTTTATAGCTAAACATTTACACAGAGAACTAATCTGCAAATTAACCGAGGACAGAAAAGTACAGATATATTTGATTTCTTTCCTAAATTTACATAATTAAATGTGTATCAGTGGTGCATTACTGAGAAGAACGTAAATTGAACAGCTAATAATACCTCGGTCACTCTGTCTCTCAGGGTTATTGCTATTTTGTATTTTTTTCAGTCAATTTCTGGAGTGGATTTATTTGTTACGGTTACATTTTTATTTAAAAATGTTCAGATTAGTTTAGTCTTTATTAGTTTCAGTGTTAGTTTTCGTTTTTAATGAGTGTTGAAAGTTCAGTATTTTATAATAATACAACACAAAAAGACAAGCCTAAAACAAAAGACATTTCCTGTATATTTTTATTGTAGCTGTTTTGTTAGTACACAACATCATTTCAGTTTGGTTTTGGCTTTTCACAGTTTATTTTTAATTAACTATAACAACCTTTCTCTGTCTGTTACACCAACAGACTACAGCTTCTCTCTTGATACAGCTTACAGGCCCATATGGGAAGGTTCTGCCTTCCTCTACAGATGTGTTCAACATTATGTAACAGCTGCCGAGAGCACATGTTCACATTCACAGATAAAAGTGATGAAGGTGAGGGTAGCTGACCAATACAGAATAATAGGTACTACAGGGGAGAGGGCAGCAGCTCCTCTCTGTGGAGCTTTAGATGGAAAAAAAAAAAAAAAATCAAACATACCGAAATAATGGCAGCTAGTTTTTGTATCCACTTATAAGTAACTTGCAAGGCTGGTTCACACACATGCTCAGGATGGAGCTCGAAACAGGACACAGATGATATAGCGTGCCAAGCCCCATGAGGTTATAAGGGCACTTCCTGTCCCTGAGGGATTCTGGGGGATTTAATGGAGGATGGGGCCCTGGTTATTCTGTTTCAGCAATGCCTGAGCTGTATATGCACAAATGGGCACATGGACACATGCATGTGCGTGTGCACGCGCGCGCGCGCACACACACACACACACACACACACAGTCTCCCTAAATGGAAACATGTCATCAACAGAGAGGACGGTGAAACCACCACACAGCGCGCAGGAGGAGGGAAAAAAAATACATACCACAGTAGCTGACATAGGCTCACATGAAAACTATGCCATATACCCATAAATAACAGTAAACTTTACTACATTAAACCATTAGCATCGTGTGTGTGTGGGTGTGTGCGCGCGCGCGCGTGCGTGCGTGCGTGTGTGTGTGTGTGTGTGCGCGTGTACCTGTCTCCTCTGGAGAGTTGCTCTCCTGGGACAAGGTAGTCCAGCTCAGCTCTTCGTCACTGGGGTTCAGATTCTGGATGCGGTTCAAAGCACAGTCTGTCTTCGCGCCAGTTCTTCTGTCCTTCTTCGTCTCTGGAGAGGAGGATGAGGAGGAAGAGGAGGGGCAGGAGGTCACAGAGAGCAGGGGAGTGTCTTCTGGGCTGGCTTGCCTGGGTGGGGAAGGAGGAGGGGGTACCGGAGAGTTCTTGCCCGATTTGAGAAGCTTGAGATTTGAGTGGAGGTCAGAGATGAGTTCTAGGCCTGGAGAAACTTTGTGGTTCTCCACTGGAGGCTCGCTGTTTATCATCAGCAAAGGCTTCTTCTCCTCATCTTCCTGTTCCTCCACCATCTCATCTTCCTCAATCTTCATCTTTGACATCATTTCCTTCTCAGACAGGATGCTGATGTCATTGGTATCCTCTGAGTCCAAGTCCAAGTCCAAGTCCAAGTCAGCTGTGCTGCTGCTCAGTTTGAGCTCCGCAGTCGTGTTTATGTTACAGTCCATGTCAGGTTCTGTTCTCTGCTCAGGCTCCGCATCACTGTGAGTGTCTGGGTGAAGGTCGTCGTCTTCCTCTCGGTCATTATTGGTGAGAGTGTGACTGTCTTGTTCCTCTGCTACGTTGACATTAAGGTCATCTGCTATTACTTCCGAATTACACTCCAGCTCCATCGACTCAGGGCCAGTCGTGTTTTTGTTGTGGTCCTGGCCAGCTTTACGGAGCTGGTTTGCCCCGTTCTTTGCTAGTTTAGGATTGTTGGGAGTTGAGGACTGTGTTGGGGATGACGATGGAGGTGATGATGAAGGTGGCGCTGCCTCACCGAGGCCCATGGCGGCCTGGATACTGGTAAGTGCATACTTCTTCCGGCATTTGGGAGGCGTGGCGGAGCCTTGTTTGATGACATCGCTGGTGAGCAGCTGATTGTGTGAGGAGCGAAGACTGAGTGAGGTGGGGGGCGTGGCAGCAGGGCCGTTACGATTGGTTACATCTACTGACATCATAGTGGCACAAGACAGATCGCCTGAAACAGGAAAAGAATAAGTGGCGATTACACTTAAATCTGCACATGTTAAAACGCAAACATATAGCAGCGATAGCACTGAGGAACTGTGCCCCTGCTAATTAAATGAGGTTTTGTTCCAGCCATAGAAAACATACAAGACTGGCGTAGCCACCGTAGCTTGTGAAGTCCCTTAAGTTGAGCATTTTTGGTCATCGCCATCATAGGGTTTTGTGATGAATGAGGGATGGATCTGACTATGAAAGAGCATGCTCACTGGCTAAGTGGGTAGCCAATGAGGATATCCTGCATAATCCTTTAGAGACTCTTTGAATGACCATAGTTTGCAATGACCTAATATTCTAATAAATATGACCTGAAACTAGCGATAGATTTATGCCCCATGAAGTCTTCAGAAAATTGTTTACTGAGGTCACAGAGAAGAGGAGCTGTTGCCATCGTTTTCATAAACATTCAGGTTAATTTCAGCCTTTCAAAGAGTATTAAGGTATATTCCAGCAAACTCTAACCTGACCTTTCTATTCGAGCATAAGCAGCGGTCAGACTTTAGACTATGGCGCCTTTTCCTCTTCGAGAATGCTCTCAAATAGCGTACAGAGTTTTTCTTCACTGAGGAAAGAATTCTGCAATCATCCACTTTAGTTATCTTCTGCTGTCTTTGTGGCCTCTTGGCGTTGCTGAGCTGGCCAGTGCATTCCTTCTTTTTGATAATGCACCAAACTGCAGATTCAACCACTATTAAAGTGTCTGCTATCTCTCTGACACCACTTTCTTGTTTTCTTAAGCCTATTGAAGACCTCCATCAACACCTCTTGGAACTATGTGTCGATAGTTGTTGTGAACAGCCATCAAATGGACTCGACTTTTAAGTAACAAGGAAACAGAACAGGAGTCACTCATTTCACTTATTTTCTTGTAGAATAATATATGAATATTATATATAATCAGCTGTCAGAGGGTGGACATCAGAGCCACAGACAGTGTGTTTCACAATAAGATATTCTTAAGAAATTAAGTGCTTCTAACCAGTGAGACTCTAGGTAACTTTTTATTTTAAAAGATCCAGGAAATGTTTGTCTAAAGAATATAACGCATTAACTTTAACATAGGGGCACGGTATATGTTTTGAAAGACTGATGGATTGTTATTGTTTGATTATTAAACTGAAGGAATAAGAAAGGGCCATCTATCTTCACAAGTGAATAAAGTTCAGTGACTTTAAGAAGAACAATTCTGGTTAACTTTTGCTGTTTGAGCTGCCACAACATGCCTTTTATTTTTCCTCATTAATCCACAAACCAGCAGCTACCAGCAGCTTTTAAGGCGGAATGTGAAGAGGCAATCACAAAAATCCACAGATGAGAGCAGAAAGTTCTGCAGGTGATTTACTAATAAAACACAAATTTATGTGCACAAAGATGTCAGTTTATCTCAGTAATGACCTGCATTCTAGCTCAAACAGCGCCAATAATAGCGGGTCAAAAATGGGCAGACCTGATGAAGGAGCGAGTAATACAGTGTAAGCACAGGTTTGAGAGGCAGCTGAGAGAGAATCAATATCTTTTTTTATATATATATATATATATATCTAAAGTTGAACTCATCTGTTAAAAATTAATGGGGGCTGTGTGGTCTTGTTGACACAGCTGTTCACAAGAGACCGGTGAAACGCAGGATTCATCCTAAGAAGGGTCGCTTTATTAAAAAGAAAACAGCTGGATTCCTGTGACTGCGCCACGTGCATAAATGTGCACATTTCTGATTTTTCTGCATCCCATGTAATGCTGCAGGGTTTGTTAATGTATACAGAAGCGTAGTGCTACTACACGGTAGAGCGTGGACTAGAAATGTGACTAAAACCCCCCCGCAAACCCATCAGCTCACTAAAGATGACCCTGGCTGCTACAAATAACCATCCTTACATGTCTTATCCTTGGGATTCTCCTCCTCCCTCCAATGCGACACGTTCAGTTCTGCTCTGTTTCATTAAAACAGCAGTATTATTTACAAGTAGGAATATGTGGGTTTTGGCTCAAAAACAGGACAGAAACAAAGCGTTGGTACCACGCTCACAGCTTTGAGCCATCCACCCACACCAATTACACCCTGGTAACATCCCCCCTCTAATCCCAAATAAATGAACACTCCAAACAGCAAGAATCACAGCCACATCAGGCACAGTGTTACATGTGTTTTTTTCACTGTTACATTCAGCACAATTTGCATGATGCAAGCCTTTTCAACGGAGTTGATGAATTTAAAAAAAAATGAGACCATCATTAGGCGCGTTCTTGAGAGAGACTGCTGTGGAGCATAAACTTTAAACACAGCTCAGCATGGAGATGGATCAAGGTGTGGATCAAGGTTTCATGCCAACTGCACACAAACACAGCACGTATGAAACCGTGAGTGTGAGTGTGTTTGTACCTGACAGTCTGTGGTCACTGTTCAGAGTTGAGTGGACTCAGCTGCAGATCTGGGGGGGGAAAACAAAACAAAACAGAGAAAAAAAAAAGATCAGAGGAAGAATGAAAAGAATCATGAGAAGTTGTTGGATTGCCCACAGAGACCACATTCATCCATGTGAAACCCACTGACAGCTGGTTCCTATGGAGACAACACAACACTGCGATAAAGTCAGGATACTCGCCACAGAAATCAAAATTAGAAAACAAAGACTATGAAGCAAACATGATGGAGGAGTCAAAGAAGAAATCAGCCAATAGGGACCTCAGACTTCTTCCATGTTGTGCCCCTCACGCACACTGATCTGAAATCCTGGAATTTATTTATTTATTTTTTAAATCAGGTTTTAAGCAAAGCACTAATACAGTTTGGCTGAAGCAGTCCACCCAAAGACTAATACTATGAATATTTTCATACATAAGGGTAGGTCAAAATCTGGCACATACATTAGAAAATAATTTTGGAAGAAAAGCCTGATACCAAAATGCAGGTTAAAAATGAGACATTTGCTATTTGAGCTGAGTAAAAATAACCTTAAATATCTATAAATATCTCCACTATAAATATCGTTCCTGCATTGTCTCAGTTCAACGAGTACACCACAAGCAATGCTTTTAATTAATAAAAAACAGAAACAGGCCTTTATTTTCAGTTACTATCACAGAAAAAAAGAAACCGAACAGAAAAACTTTTTTTTTTATATATATAAAACCACTGACACCTTTTAAACAGCTGTTGCTAACCTGAGAGCTAAGGATGGTGGAAAACTCCAGGATGGAGCAGGTCCATACTGGTAGTCAGTGGTTCTTTCTTCATCCAATCACGAGGGCTTCGCTGAAGCAGCAGCTTCCTGAGGGAGAGAAACATGAAATAGGATTAATGAGAGAGCATGAAGGAGGGGTGAGCAGAAAGAGCGAGAGGTCTGAAGGGCACAAGAGGGACAAATAATAAAGACATCAATTATTCATAACCTCAATCAAACATTAATACACAAAGTGTGCGTGTGTGTGTGTGTGTGTGTGTGAGAGAGTGTGTGAGAACATAAGGTTCATTTTGTACACAGCTCATATTTCTCACTTTGGTGCAGTCGTGCCAAACCTTTGCTGACTGGAACCATCATAAACTTGATGCCACCAGAGGCTTGTAAACTCACCCTATACTCTGCTTTACAACACACGCACGCACACACACGTGCGCACACAACAGGGGGGGTAAAACATAGCATGGAGGAAGCTAACAAACCAAAGCAGCAGGTTGGAGGCATTCCACACTTACTACGCCAACAGCTTTTCTTTGCAAGTTACTTACTCAACTTCAAACTGTGGTTGAGTGAGTTGACAACACTCGCAACACAAAGATGTTTTGGCTCCTTTCGCGTGCTCCTCGTCTTACTGAACCACCTCAAAGGAGCTTTTATATTTATATTATATATTATTTATATTCTTAGATGTCTTTTTTTTTCTTAAATTTTTTTTTTTACAGAACTAGAAAAGAAATGTGAAAGCCTGAAATTGCCGTAAAAATAAAAATAAATGATTTCCAGTCTCGTCCTCACAGTGAGGACGACAGCTAATTTAAACACAGCCAATGTATCGGAAGTGGGAAAAGCTGGATTGTTGCATCCCTGCTCAAAATGAGCCACGGCTAAATGTCAATACCAAGACGTGCTAAAGGAAACAAATGGAAACAGAGCTGCATAAACTTTGAGACCTCAAAAAGTGTAAACTACACACCAGCATCCCATAAATAACAAAAGGTCTCCATGCTTATATAACTTCATTTCTCCCTGAATGCGAATATGAATAACAGTGTACTTGAGAAGAGTGGAGAGCGACACCAATCTTCTCCTGAGTTTTTACTTACATAACAGGCAAACATCTGGTTTGTCTAAGCGTTACACCAACTGTGATAAAAGATTGAAACGTCTGAGGAGAAGCTGTACAATTTTCCCCAGCTGCACATATTCTAACACCTTTTTTTCTTCTCTTTTAATGGTTTATGTTGGGACACGCAAGATCAAATGGATCAGCGACTACAGTATCTGCCGTGTCAGGTGTAAGAGTTTCAAAACTTCTGGAACAGCAGCCCTTTAGGAATCGCGCTGTAAGCAGGCACAGATTGGTGTGCAGGTAACTGAATTTGAATGCATATAATCTAAAACATACAAAGTTCAGTATAAAAACAGATGAAAGCAAAAAAAAGAAGGTTGATGTAGAAAAGTGCATCATATAAAAAAAAAAGCCACTGAAATGTTGCATTCTGGGATTAAAATTACAAGGCATGCTCGGTTTCTTGGATCCTGCTGCAACAAGTCTGCATACCAGAGAACATATGTGAGTTTGTATTTGTATGATACAAACTCAGTGTCCACTGAAAAGAAATGGATAAATCACCATGAAATGTTGCTGCTGACAGTTTGGATGGTTACCTTAAATGTAAGCAGCATTAGCACAAGGGTCATTGCAATTCATCCTTACTGATATTAAAAACAAATTAACGGTCAATGCAGCGATTTGGGACGAGGCTCAAGGAGAGAGGGAGAGCAGGCTGTTTATTATTACCATGACCCGAGCACTGACAGTTTTTGAGGGCCTAAACATTCTTAAAAACTCATGAAATTCTATAGTGTTAGGTTCTGGTGAAAATTCACATATTTTGTGGGTTTCTCATAGGAACGGTGCATGGCTCCATGCATGTTCTTGAGCTAATCTGAAGGCCACATGAAGTTTGGAGGTCAGTAGTGACTGACGCTGCAGAAAGCTGGCGACGTCTGCGCACTGTGCGCCTCAGCACAGGGTTCTAGCTAGCACCCAGTCGCCTGGCGCTGCGTCGTGCCAGGCTGAGGCTTTCTGCTGTTAGCTACCGGAGCGGATCGCTATCCTCACGGTTAGCTATCGGCGCGGTACTAGCAACCTGTCATTACGACCACTGAACTAATAAGAGAATGTACAACCTTTTTAAAACTCATCTTAAACCATGGCTAAAGAGGAATCAGATTTGTGATCATTAATTTTATTTTAACGTGCTGTAATTAATGATGCATGCTTTATATTTGTTGATTTTGTGTTTTCTTATTGTATTGAGGGTTTTCATGTGTAATTTAATGCTTTTGTTAGATTATATTGTTGCATATTGTCTGATGCCAGTGACTACAGATGAAAAGTAGCCTTTTGGATAATAATGAGATGTTCAGCAACATGCGCTGTCCCTTTTAAATAAATAAATTCAAACTCACTGAGCTCCTGAGAGCGACCCAGTCTTTCACAGATGTTTATGGAAGCAGCCTGCGTGCCTAAACCTGTGGCCATGGAAGTGACTAATGATTTGGATGGGTGAGTGAATACATTTGGCAATATAGTGTATAATTACAGGGGTATTCTCCATCACCACCTAGTGGGGATGGAGAATAGCCCATACTAAATAAAACATTAAGTCCATTTTTGTAAATTTTGGTTATTCTAACTTTCAGAACAGAGGATTATCCAGGATATGCTTGGATAAGGATGCGGCTTCAAACCGTGAAGACGCTCATTTCATTAAAACGGGGGCTTCACAAAGCAGTGGGTGACTTCACAATGCCTACATCAATCTTTTATGCTGCATATGGCCCCGACACAGGCAGCTTTAGCCCATCACTGTCTGTTAGGTCTCACCTCTACCAACTGGATTCACTTAACTGGACCTCTCTGAAAAATAATACGGCCTGCTATTTGGTACAGACCACTGAAGTTTGACATAAAACACTTTGATGTATAAAACTGGTGGTGTTTGCCTTTAACGTTTAAAGTTACCACTCAAAAATCACAGTCTTTTCATTTTAAGACAACAAAAAAGTGTCACTGTCCAAACACTAACTACAGACTGCACTGAAGATGCCATATCATTACGATGTAGAGAAGAAAAAAAAAAAAGTAAATTTTTTCACTTGGGTGGAGCTATATTTGAGCAGCAGCACAGCAGGAATTCACTAAAACGATAAGTCTGAATCGCAGCTACATCTGGATCTGGCTCGGGGCTGCACTGGGGGCCTCCGCACCTTTGAAGCACTCCCTGCAGTCCTCTGTTGTGGATGAGGGGGGGGGGCTAGACATAATTAGAGGGCCTATCTGTGGGCAGGGCAGCAGTGGCACTGATACATACAGTATAGGCACAGCCATTCACAAATACAAACATGAATAGTAAACATGAAGCCTGTAAAGAGCGTCGGCACAAACTGAGACACAGACAGACAGACAAAACAAAAGACTCCTCGGGGGGGGGGGGGGGATTGGTAATAAGATCTAGGATGTGTCACAGTATGGTGCTGACCTTTAACTCCTAACCTACAGGCCAGCCCACTGAGCGTGTGCTGTTTTTTGTGTGTGTGCCGTTAGTGTCGTCTGTATGCTGGAGTGTCCGGCTCCAGAAAGAATGAAGGAAGCAGCTGCAAACACTCCAGCGCTCTCCGTGCCTCTGTTTCTTTTTTACGTGCGTGCTGTTTCTAACCACCGTCACTCTGGACTGAGATTGCTGTTAAATTCATATGCCAGGTGGATGCCTGCCAGCAGTTTGATGGGCCTCATCCCTCCTTCCTGCACCTCCCTCTCAAAGTTTCTCACCATTCTAGTTTCTCTGCTAATCCCACTTGACTTTTACCTTTTTCCTCCATCCCATTTTCCTGTCCTCTCTCTTGCCAGCTTCCACCTCACTCATCCTCCACCTCTTCTCTTTGTCTAGAAGAGAAATGCTGTCTTTTCTTCATTAAAAGCAAAGCAGGTCTGTAAACTCTCATAAAAATCACCCATTGCTCTCTAAAACATTGATTTACAGCCGCACTCTCTCCCCCCTCTCCTCTTCTTTTCTCCCCCACGGCTCATGAGAAATCCCATCTGTTACCAAAAAAGACTGACAAGAAAGCAAAACTGTCGCAGTCAGAAGCCAGGCCATCGGAAACAAAATGGATGGATTCGAGCCAGCAACGCAAGCCAAGCTATGCAGAACAGAAAATGCAATGGGGTGTTTTTCTAACTTTTGGATTGGGATGCAAAAAAAACTGTAAGGCAGCTGCACAATAGCAGACAATCTTCCCAGATCTTTCTTGGCTTTGTTTTCATTGGCTGCAGAGAAGGCCAAGCCTTCAACATGTAGCTGCAAACTACTTCCACGACAAGCTAGCAATTGACCAAAAGACATCCTGTCAAAGGTGGAGAGCTCTTCACAGTCCAACCACCGTATCACATTGAATATTCGCATAGCAGCCTACCATCTAAACTATAATGATGCAATTTTGAGCAGTTAAAGCTGCATTAGATCACATGTGTTTATGAGAATTGATTTTCTCATGAATTGGAGGACAAGAGATGAAGATTTTAAACTGCTTTAGGACAGGTCTGCACTGCACGCTGCTTGTGGTTTTATGAGAATTTATGTTCATTCACGTCCCCGACTGCAGGTGCTTTAAGTGACCAGAAGCACAATAAGAAAACTCAATGCAGCATTTTTAATCATGCATCCAGACTGTGAAATAATATTCTGAGAAAGAAAAAAAAAAAGAGGTTAAGGGAGGATGAGGAGGAAAAAAGGGATAAGGATAGGAGAAAGACAAATACAGAAAAAACAAAAATGTTTAGAAGATGAAGATGACTCAGAAGGAGAAGAATGAAGGAGGAGAAGGAGTAGAAGAAGAAAGAGAAAGATGACGAGGAGGAAGAGGAAGAGTAGAAGTAGTAGATGAAGAAAGGGGAGGAAGTGGAGATGAAATAGAAGGAAGAGGAAGATGAGAAGTAGAAGAAGAAAGAGGAGGAGGAAGAGAGTAGCAGATGAAGGAGGAGGAGGAGATGAAGAAGTAGAACAAAGAGGAGGAGGAAGAGAGGATGAAGAAAAAGGAAGAGGAGGGAAGGAGGAAAGCGAACTTGCCTGGTTTTAAATGTATTTCACGCGTCTTCCTTAGAGATCATTATATAGAATTTATTGGACATTTGTAATATCATGTGGACGGCATCTCCGGATGAACACAGCTGTGGTCACCGTAACACATCAGCCAGCCAACAAAGCTGATGATGACGACTGGTCCAGTCGCACTACAGGCAAGATATATTCTTTCCTGACCCCAAGATCTGTGTGTGTGTGTGTGTGTGTGTGTGTGTGTGTGTGTGTGTGTGTGTGTGTGTGTGTGTGTGTGTGTGTGTG
>JAVDPK010000380.1:354200-402164 GCA_034780415.1 Cichlasoma orientale
GGGGGGGGGACCACAGGACAGAAAACTGACAAGGGCTGAATTAATCTGTCAACTAATTAGTTACAGGCAGTTAATTAATAATTGATTAATGGTTTAAGCCCCAGTTCAAGCAACAGAGATACCTGCTGGTTCTAGCATCTTAAATTTAATGACACAACTAAAGATCTGAAGAAGCTCATACTGTTACCTGATATATGGATAAAATAAAATAAATAAAATGTATAAAAACCACCAATTAATGAACAATTATACCACTCTATGCTTCATGATGGCAACTCTAGGTGAAAGATTTGTGGTATTTTGTTGACTATTTAAAAAAAAATACTAACCGAAGTAAACATGACATCTTACTAAGAAAGCTTAATGTGCTAAACTAGTTAGTTGCCCCATATGAAGGTATTTAGGAGTGCGGAGCATAAAACGCTCCTGTTTTTGTCTTGAGGTTGGTCAAGTTTGGATGATCGGTCAGTTTCCCCAATCACTTACCTGCGCCCAGGCCCTCTGCATGAAGACGACACACGTTTAAGAGCCGTGAGGTGTCACAAAGGTTATTTTTACACGTATGTTGTGTCCACACTTGGGCGGTTCTCCGCTGAAACAGCGGCTGAGTTAAAAAGCAAAGCGGCAATCAGCGGCTGCTGCCTGGCTCGGGACCACGCTCCGTTCACGGCTGACGCTACGTGAGAGCTCGTTCACAGACACGAGAAAATACGTGACAATAAACTAAAAGAAGCTGGGTCCCCTAAATGCCCCCATCTGCCGCCACAACCCACCAGCCTCTTGTCCCCCACCACCACCTTCCCGACTCGTTTGCAATCCAGCGGGCCCCTCAGATGCCAAAGCAGCGCGTCGCTCGGGGAAGATTAAGGGAAAGTTTACTCACGTTTTTCATTTTAACGCTGAGAGCGGTGCGTAACGACCACAAGTCCCCGTATTCAAGCGAAATTTATCGGCATATCACATCACTCACCTCTTCTCCTGCGGGTTCACGTACTCCTCGCAGTGCTCCTGTCTTTTTTTTCTCCACCCCTCCGTTCTCTGCTTGTTTCCTTTTTCTCCTCCCTCCCAGATGCCGCTGGTCTCCGGCAGGGGGAACCGGGGGACGCTGCTCCGGAAGCAAACGCTCCTCGTTTTAGTGCATACGCAGACTGAATATTGCTGCTTTCATCCGTGATGCTGCTGATGACAGCGTTAAATCCACTGGTTTCAGAAAGAAAAAATGGCATTTGTTTAGGAAAGCTTTGTCCAAATTAAAGTGGCGATGAAAATGTCCTAAATAAACGAGATAACCGGGAAGGAAATGTTGCAGAGAAGTATAAATAATAATAGGCTATAATGCATATAATAATATATAATAATAACTATAAGAAAGCATAATGTGCAAATGAGTATTACTATATATACAGTACTGTACAAAAGTCTTGAGCCACACTCATTTCTTTCTGAAAGTCTTTGAAAGTTTTTACATTCGAGGAATGCTTTTTTTTGTTTGTTTGTTTGTCTGTCTGTTTGTTTGTTTGTTTGTTTGTTAAGCCACCTAACACTGACCTATGAATCAATCATTAATACATAAAAGGGGCACCTATTTCAACCAGTGTTTTATCTACACATAACAGACGAATCAGCAAGGAGCCCATTTGTATCTTTAGTTAGGCACACACAGCCACCATCACTGCAGGGTTTAGTGTTTGTTTGAGTCAACGCGTTGAGTCAAATATTTCAGTGACTGGAGGATTGATTGGATTGTTTCTGACTTTTACTCTGCTGCTGTCAGCAGTGTCACAATTTCCACTTGCTCATCATTTCATTGACAACAATTTCTAAAATAATCAAATTTCTATTAGCTGTACTTATTACATCATTAATATGAATAATGTAAATAAAGACTGTTCCTATGCGTTATTTATTTTATTTCTTTATTTAGGTGATACAGACAGTTGCCAAAAAAGAGAGAATGCAAAGATCCAGTTTTTTTAGGCTCGAGCCAACCGAAGGGTCGCTGGGGCCTCATTTGAGGGTGCTCCATCTAAAGAGAGGACATGAATGTGAGCAGGTGCTGCAGGAACGCTTCAACATGTGGGTAGCGGAGGAGGCCAAGCTCGCGACTGGGTGGGAGGACGTTATTTGTTTGTTTGTTTATTTATTGTGTGTGTGAAAATTTTTAAAATGCCTCAACAGCCAATCAAATCGCAGCTTTTTCTTCAATGAAAAATCGCCTCATTATTTACGTGATCGTCTGAGTCCTGCTGTGGACAAAGCTTATGTTACAGTATCAAAGAATAAACAACAATTTTTCTTCAGGTAACGAGGATACAGTTTCTTTTCAACATTGTTTTTTCTTGTTATACAGTGTTACAGACTCAAAGCTATTTTTCTGCAGTATGTGCCTAAACTTTCACTAAGTACATAATGAAGAATAAATGGTATCGTAACATTTTAGAGATAATACATTCCAGAGATATTAAAGTCCTCTTTTTTCCATCAGTTTATTTTTATGACATCTAGATAACCCAGTTTAAATACAAAGGCTGAAGCTGTAACAGATTTATTCTGATGATGTAGAAAATGAAGCATATGTGTAAGTTCCATAAGAGCTCTAATCACCCATCTGCCTGCTTATCTATTCTTTATATCACCTGCATTTTCCCATGCTGTTAAACTCCATACTGACATCACTACTGTAGTCCAGTCATTTTCTTGCCTGACCAATCAGCCTCATTCTACATGCTTTAAATCT
Source organism: Cichlasoma orientale (assembly GCA_034780415.1). Lineage (NCBI taxonomy): Eukaryota > Metazoa > Chordata > Actinopteri > Cichliformes > Cichlidae > Cichlasoma > Cichlasoma orientale. The sequence goes on from JAVDPK010000380.1 coordinate 356,938, forward strand.
CAATGCTTTTCTTCCATTCTGTCTTTCGTACTCATTTTTGCACTCAGAGCCCCATCCAACCCTCCATCTTCAGCTTCACCACAATCAGCTTCTAGACTCTGGAGGGGATCCTGTCCTAACTCCTACCACTGCTGGGATTCTTTCTGCTATGATGGGTTATTGGAGTCTAATTGCAGAATCACTCAAGTTATTTCTGTATCTCAATAAATCATGTCAAATTTTTCCATATGATCTCTCTTTATTGAACTATTTTTGTAGATAGTCTTAAGCCAGAAAGCAATACCTGACCCAAGACAGAACATGTCTAATTTGGACTATCTCCCAAGCAGTCATATTTACAATAACGTAAATAGAACAGAAAGGTTGCAAAGATAAAAGCTGTGACTCCTCTACAAAAAGCATGGACTGTATTCATCACGTGACGTGTTTTAGGAATAACATAAGATTTAAGGCTAGCACTCACAACTATTTACAACTGACAACCTTATGGTAAGCATACACAAATATATAAACATATAGCTGAGCTCAAAGTGGCTACAAAGAAGAGAGCACTGTGTTGATGTTCTTGTTGAAAATAACTTACATTTATATATTTACATTTGTAGGAAAAAAACATTCACAATGTACAATGTGAACTATTTATTCCTCTTTTTTTCCATTCTTCTACCCATCTACGTCTTTCTGCTTCATAGAAAGGAGACTCTTGAAACTGCTTCCAGGTCATCTCCTTGGCCATGCCCTTATCTCTGTATAGAGAGTACACTTTAGAAGAGCAGTAAATGTATTTCCCTGCTACTCCTGGGAAGCCTGTATGTATGTGTGGACTGTTTGGTCCCTGTTTCAGGTCCATGGGGCAGAATCTGCAGAGGCGGCCTGCTTGTTGGGATTCTGGCCTTTTCCTCTTTTTTGCCATCCTCTCCGTTTCTTAGTAGCTTGCAGTTCCCTCTGGATGAATTCTGTCTGGGCAAATTCTTCGAAGGGCATTTTGGGGTTACAAATTCCCTCAGCTGCATTATTTTGATGGACCTTCCTTGAACAATAGAAATAGCGCAAATAAGTCCCAGGGTCGTCCAACGGATGGGAGGGTGGGGACGCAGGTAGGGCAAGCTCACAACTGGGTGGGAGGACGTTATGTTTTTAGGCTTCGATCCTTCGCCGTCACATTTTGATCGCCTCTCACTGTCACATACTTTCTCCATTTGCCCTAAAACTTCACAAGTGTGATAAGGATTCCTAATTTCTTTGCCTATATTGGTAAATAGACTGTAGTCAACAGGATTTATGCAGGACTTATATATAAAATGAAGAAATTACCTGTTTTGCAAATATCTTTATGATGCTGTGGCTGTGTTATTGTATCTACATTATAATCAATCCAGTCCTTTTTGGCCACTTAAAAATACCTTTATAGAACTGTGATGTTATATTTCTTGCAATTTCTGTTGCCCTCTTGGGCAGACCTCTCTGAAAGAAAAATGTCAGTCTGTCATGATGTTGCTGTATGGCAGGCAGAAATAAGACCTCAATGCAGGAATCGAAAAGCAGGATTAAACTCAAAACAGCTGTTATTGCTGAAATCTTCCAAACAAAACAAACAGAAAAGCGGCTGGACATCAAGTCAAGTCAAGTCACGTTTATTTATGTAGCACATTTAAAACAACAAAAGCTGACCAAAGGGGAAGTGAAACTGAATACAAAGCACACGATGCAAAGGCCTGCCAAAGTAAAACAGGAAGTGACAGTTAACAAACCTACAAGTGAACTTTACAAAGACAAGACTGAGGGAACAAGAAGGGGAAAAACTAATTTAAACCATACAAAGTGAGAGAACCCCCTAACCCCCAGGGACCATGACGCAATCATTTCTTATTTATTTATTGGCAAATACAGGAAATCGCTTTCACGGTGCATCACAGTCTGTTTTTTATGGGGCTGAATAGCTGCAGACCAGTCAGGCTGCCCACACTGACCCCTGTCCACCACTGAAAGCATCAACAATGGGGATGTGCGCATCAGAACTGGACTGATACTTGTGATATTCTGCTGGGAAACCAGATCCATGTGGATGTTACTTTGACTTTGAGGTTTTGACTTGGCCTCCAAATTCCCCCGATCTCAATCCAACGACCATCTGTGGGATGTGCTGGACAAACAAATCCAAACCAAGGAGGCTCCAACTCACAACTTACAGGACTTAAAGGATCTGTTGCTAACATCTTGGTGCCAGATACCACAGTACACCTTCAGGGGTCTACTGGAGTCCATGACTCGAGGGGTCAGGGCTTTGTTTTTGCAGCAAAATGGGCACCAACAGAATATTAGGCAGGTGGACATAATGATAATAATCAGGAATAAGCCTGATCGGTGTATATTTGAGCAAAGTCTTTTAAAATGATGACACCTGGTGGTTACACCTATTTACTACACTGTGTTTGACGTGAGAGCTCCAAACTAAAGCACATGATGGGGTCCTTACTCTGAAGTTACTGCAAGAGAGATTCAACTACTGAGGCAAATATCTATAAACGATTACAATTATATACATGCAAGAACAATTATCTCATTATTCGATTTAACAGAGAAAGTAACTTTTACACAGTTAACAATAAAAGTAAATTCAGTGATTTTTCTAAACACACACACACACACACACACACACAAAGAGAGAGAGAGAGAACAAATAAACAAAAAAAACAGACCATTTATCAAATTTCCTTTATTTAAGCAGATGATAAACTACTCGTATTAAAAATGAAAGCACCCGCTTTGTGGATTTATAAAATGAGATGGTCTCACCCATGGGTCACTAATTCACTTCAGCATGGGACACTTTTTCCTGTTGCTGTTGCTTCAGTGAGGGGCCAACACATACATTTAAAGAATTTAAATAATTCAAAACAGCAACAGTTTTTAAACTAATACCAAATGATCCTGATCTGACTAATCATATTCATCCTCCGAGCTGCATTTCTAGCACACATAAATTACCAGATATTTAGGTACAAACAGCTGTTTGAGAATAGCTCCATATTACTGAGGCAGAAGGTGGTGTGCTACCATTCATGTCCTTCTTTAGTCATTTCCAAAGAGCTTTCTTACGTTCCTTCCTTTCTTCTTTTACTCTACAGTAACATTTCCCTATATACTGGAGTATGTAGTAATATGTTTACCTTTCATAAGAAATTTGTGTACACATCAGAATAGTGTGACACATAAATACAAATGTTACCATAAAACATGTTTTCAGACCAGGTATTGCTGAGGACCTTAGCCCGTTTTCCATCTGATTGTGAAGCCTTTCTGGTATTTGAACTTCTGTAAATGACTTGTTGGCACATCTCAAATATATTTCTCATGAATGACATGGATTCACGTTGAGCCAGAAACAACATTTCTGTAACAAGGTAGAAGCTGCAATCAGTTTTTGGCAAAGTGACTTTTATATCCTTTATTTATCAGGACAAAAAGTCTCATTGACATTAAAAAGGTCTTTTTCTAAAGAGACCTGGCCAAGAGGGCAGCAGAAATTGCAACAAATATGACATAACAGGTCTGTAAAGAAATTTTAAGTGGCCAAAAAGGACTGGATTGATTATAATGTAGAACATAGTAGGAGCCATAAAGGTATTTGTAAAACAGGTCACTTCTTAATTTTATATATAGCCTATTTATTAATATAAGCAAAGATATCAGACATGAAGACACAAAAAACCTCGGCAATCACTACTTGGCACGACACCTGGCTGTAATTACTCCAATCCTCTAGATGGCGCTGTGATGAAACCACCGAATAGCCGTAGACCAATCACCGGTTTACAGCAGTTTGAACAAGAAGCGGGTTTGCAGCGTTCAGATCCATAACAGAGACAAAGAAAAGAGATAAAGCTGTCAGTCATGGATATAGGCTAATGCAGTAATTTCAGTTGATTTTGAATGAGTTGCTCGATTGCGATTCATAAAGACAGTTGTCGTCGTTTTCTCTGCGCGGTTAAGGGTCGAGATATCACGCTAAACTTGACAGACGGAGGCAGACTCCTGTGTGCTCCAGTCGCGGTAAATCTCAATTTCCCGTTTGTAGAAGTTCTGCTTTTTGGCACGGTTATAGCTGGGTTATCAAACATGAAGTCAACAAAGGCGCTATTTCTGAAGACATACGGGAAACAGAGGAGGAAGGTGTCTGCCTGGATCTCACCTGACGACCGCAAACAGGCCTTCGACAGCACCCCCTCCTCTTCGGATGATGGCTCCGTCTTTGAGCCCTCCAGACCTCAGAGGATAAGGTGTGTTTGTCACCCTCTTTACTAATGCGTCGTTTCAGTATTTTCCCCACAGCATTTTCCCTTTGCGGTTACTCTTGAGTTTTAGCTTGTAGGAAAGATATTGGTGTTGGTGTATATCTGGAAGCCAAAAACCCACAGAAGCTAAACTAAAATGTTTAGCAAATTTATATGATTAGAAAATCAATGGTTTTTGTTATATTTTTACTGTATGAAAATCTATTAAAATATCTCAAATGCACAAAAGCTGCAGCTAATTACAATAGTGCCAAAAATGTGAAGTTACAACATAACAAACCCATGTGGACATATTCAAAGAAATCAGTCAAAACAATAACTGCAGTTCAGTTATCATTCAAAGCTTTTAACCTACTTGCCCTGCGTGTGACCCTGTCTATCCTCACTGCTTCATCTACTTTTCATTTAACAGGGAGAACAGCACTAACACTAGGAGTCGCAGAGCCGTGCGTCCTGCCCGGAAGAAAGCCATGCTGTGTGTGACCAAGGAGAGTCTGGATGAGGGGAACATGAGCAATGAGGAGAACGCACCTCATCGCCCTCCACCTGCTCAGCAGAGGAGGACTACAAGGTCTGTGAATAATGTAATAAATGGTAATTAACATTAGTCACTAATAGTGCATTTTAAGTATTCGATTATTCTAGGCTAGATAAATATTCTTGAACCTCATTATTTAATGTCTGTTAGTTGCTAGTTTGTTTGTTGTTGTTGTTTTTGTTTTGTTTTTTATGTGTGAGCGGTCCATATCTTTTCGCGCCCCTCCTTAGAAAGAAGACGACTAGTGTGGCCAGTTGTAAAGCAGTCCGTCGCACCAGGAGAAAGGCCGTGCTGTGTATGACGGAGACGAGCAGCGACGAGGAGAACAGCCGGATGCTCGCTCCTCCTTCTCAGCTAATTCAGCAGAGCAAGAGAACCAGGTATGCACCTTAAAAACACACACACACATAGTGAAAATGAGACAGCATGCGCAGATTTTTGTGGTTCTGTTAAATATAACTACAACTGCGAGCGTAAGGAGAGGTTTCTGCCAAATCGAAGGCTGATCAAACTGTTTTGATCTGTTCTTATGAAATGCATTTCCAAGACTGCAGTTTGCAGTCTCAGCTCTGGGGCTGCTTATCTAAATCAACATCAAATGTTACAAAATCCTGACTTCAGCAGTTCCCAGAGCTTTCAAAATATGTCTTGAAGTGGAGTTAATTTTACCAGACGAAGCCACAAAAAACCCCATTTATTAATGTATTTGTGGAATTGTTTTTGTCTTTGTGTGATAACAAAGGATGAGCCGGCTCGTGTCTGCACCAGGAGTTTTGACGAGGCGGAGGGGTCAGCAGGTTTCTGTCACCAGTGAGGAAGAAACGTCTGCACCAAAATGCCGGAAGAAATCTGTTAAAATGAGGACCGACTCAAAGTAAGCATTCATGGTTTTAGGGCCTTTGTTAAATGGCTGAAGAGAAATGTCCTCAGCAATTGCTGTAACCGTTAGCTCTCTTCCTCTCTCCTTCTTTTTTCCAGTATTCATCCTCCTTCTGCGGGCCGCTTTGTAACCCACCGCAGACGTGCAGCTGCCATCAAATCCAAAGTCCCTAAGGCGTCTTTCAGTATACTCAGCTCCTCAGATGACTTTACTTCTGCAGCCTTTCATTCCAGCAGGATTCAACGGCCTACCAGGAGAAAAAAGGTCCCTTCAGCATTTGGGGTGTCAAGTGCAGAGAACTCAATGAATGCTCCCTTCCGGGAGATATTGCTCAATGAGTCGGCAGATCACAGTCTCGAACCATGCCCCGTGAAACTCATCTTCTGCTCTACACCGTCAGCAAGCTCCTTCGGCAAATGCGGGCACCTTAAACCGTTTTCCATCAACGATCTGTCCTACACTCCTTCTTCCATGTCAGGAAACTGCATAGGTGTCCTGAGCACATTTCAGGAAGTCCTGAGTTCACCAGAGCAGCCCATCTCCCCACCAGATTGTGCACTTCACTGCCAGCAGAAAGACGCAGACCTTCCCGACCACATCGAACCATCTGTTGATTTATTTTTGGAGCCCAAGAGAAGTAGTTGCAGCAAAGACGCCAAAAGCCACAGGGATGAATCAAAGTCTAAGAATGAAGGAGAATTACAGAGTGTAAATCTACTCTCTGCAGACAGTGGCAGCAGCAGTCAGTTTGTATCAGCAGCAGGAGGGTTAGAGTGGCTCATAGAGACTCTGAAGGAGAAATGTTTGACGGTGCGTTGCACAGTGCCGCTGGAGAGATTAGACTTCCTCACTATGACTCAGCTGTGCAGTGAAACAACCTACTCATCCTGTTTGGGACATTCAGGCTCAGTCCACGGACGACAAACGAATGAACAGCCTGTGGACAGCAGTGAAATGGTTGATATGTCAGAGTCTTTAAAACCATCATTTCATCTTCATATATCTGGTACAATCAATGGTACAGACGATCATTTACAAGCAGGTGATAGTTTTGACCAAGCAGCTTCAGTGACTGACAGTCGCAGCACTAACATTTCTCCATTAGCTAACTGTAAGCAGACAGCTAAAGACTCGACCGCGTCATCTGTGGAGCAGTCAGAATCGGTCCTTAATGCTCTGTCTACGCACTACACGGACAGCAGCTCTGAGATTATTATGGGCACACAGTTAAAATCCAGCAGTAACGTGCAGACAATGCAGGACACGAATGTAGAGGCAAAGGATAGAAGTTTCACTAAGAGGTGCTCAGTCCAGATGCAAAGGCTATCTTTGTCACAAGTGCAGCTAAAAGACGTCTCAAAGCAGAAAGAGGAGGATTTGAGAGTAAGCAGGACACAATCTGCTGAGGCAGAAAATGCAGCAGTGCTGAAGGAGAAATGTCTAACAGGCAAACTCATTGTTGGGATAAAGAGAGTAACTCTGTCACAACTGAGGCCCAGAGGTACTGCACTAAGACCACCTAAAGGTGTGTCTGACTCAGCTAGTGACGACCAGACAAAGACTGACCCCCTGCCTGAGAGTGATGGCAGTAAAGGGACGACTGCCTCGAAAGCCAGCATGAAAAACAGACGGTCGACTGGTTCTGAGGATCAGACCGCCTCAGACAAAGAAGTTGTAAAGAAGAGAAAAATGATGCCTCTGGCTCCCAAAGGAAAGAAACGGGGGAGCACGTCCACAGACCGACCTAGGACCACGAGGAAGGCGTGTGTGAGCGGGATGAGTGTGAGCCGCTGGAAGAACAATGGCAGCACCAGCACACAAGTGACCAGGGCTGCGCAGACAGGCGGAGACTGTAGCATCAACGAGATGATCTCCTCAAAGCACAAACACCCAAGGGTAAGGACAAAATCCACAGTGACACAACAACGTACAGCTGAAACATTATGCCCATTTATTCAGCAGCAAATGATGTATGATGTAGGTGATGACTGTTTTGATTGATGGGCTCGCCATCAATCAAAACATTTGATGGGTTAATCAAGTATTTGAGGGTTAAAGTATTTAAGTTGCTGCTTTTGTTTTGTTTTGAGATCACTGATTATTAGAGTAACTTTTCGCTACAGCCTGTTCAATCAGATGCAGCTGCACTAATTAACCTGAACATTTAGTTTCCTGTCGGTAAGAAGTGACAGAAGGACAGAGGGGTCGACACACACGTACGCACCAAAAAAAGGGGACTGAAAGTTGAAGGCTCTGCCTCCCATTCTACTTTTCATTCTACTGATACCCTAGGAACCACACATAAGCCAGCAGTCTGAGAGCGAAGTGCTCTATTGGGGTGATGTCGTACTATGAGGTCTTTAAGATGAGATGGGGCCTGATCATTCAAGACCTTGCATGTGATGAGAAGGATTCTAGTGTTTTATTAGCCTGTTACGTAAATAATAATGTGTGTCTGTGTGTTGCAAACATACAATTTATGGATGAGGCTCGCTAACCAAGCTTCCTAGCACTGGCTGATCACTTAGCACTCCATTTAACTTGTGCAATATAAAATAATTGATCTCTGTTAGCCTACTATGAAGGTGCTCTGTGACAGAAGGATGGCAGCAAGAGTCAAAAGGAAAGTGTACAAGAATGCAGTGAGACTGCTATGATGTATGTTTTGAAGATGGTGGCACTGACTAAAAGAGAGGAGGCAGGGTTGAAAGACTTTTGTTTGAAGTGACCAGAATGAACAGGATTAGAAATGAGTATATCAAAGGGACAGCTCAGGTTGAGTGGTTTGGAGACACAGTTAGAGAGGCAATGCTGAGATGGTTTGGACATGTGCAGAGGAGAAATAGTAGATAAGTTGGACAAAGGATGTTGAATACAAAGCTGCCAGGCAGGAGGAAAAGAGGAAGACCACAGAGAATTTTCATGGATGCAGTGAAGGAGGGTTTGTGTGACAGAAAAGGAAGCTATGGATAGGGTGAGATAGAGGCCGATGATCTGCTGTGGTGGCCGCTAAAGGGAGCAGCCAAAAGAAGAAGGAACCTACTCTGAAGTTGGTGTGACCTGTGCTTAGTTTAAAATGGCTAATCTAGAGGGGGACCTCTTGACCCTGTCTCATTTTAAACACACTCCTCAATACCACTACAAGAGGGGGGTGTCTGCGGTCTCAGCCTGTACCAAAGTCTACGAGGACGTGCCAAAGTTAAAGTTACTTGGCAAAAAGACACTTTACGGTGTTAAATCCTATCAGCCGTGGAAGGGTGCTGATGAACAGAGCGTTTTCCCTTGTGTTTAAGCGTGTTGAACAGGTGTTGTGACAAAGGACTCTAATTAGCTTTTTTTACTCACTAACTGTCAAAGTAGCTGCAGCTGCACACGTCCTCAGTATACTAAGATGCTCTCACTGCTCACAAATCTCTTCCCAGTAAACACACGACTCATCACCCTGTTTTTTTTTTTGGTTTTTTTTTTGGTCTCATTTTTCCTTTCTGTAGATTGAGATCGAGTTTGATTTTGATGTCTGATTGTACTCAGATGACGCCATGGTTGTTTCTTGTTAGTATATTTAAAGAAGTGCTTAAACCTGAATAGCTGTGTCCAGAGTTAAAAACTACAGACTTGCACTGAGTCAAAGCACACTGAAAACAGTCAGTGAAGCAGGTACTTTGTTGGCATGCTTTAATCTCAGTAATAAAATATTATGGTCAACAGTCTCAAAAGCTGCATTGAGTAATAGCAGGACAAGCACAGAGATAAGGCCACTGTCAGAGGCCATAAGAAGATCATTGTCAGGCTTCACTAATGCTGTTTCTGTACTGTGATGATTTCTGAAACCTGACTGCCACCTTAAAAGCAGACATGTTGATGGTTTGGAGGAAGTAACTATTGTAGATAGATCAGAAAGATCAGTTGGAGAAAGAGTCTAAACAAACATCAGCAGTGCTGAAAGCAGCCGAACATGAAGATACGTCTTTTGAGATGTTATGAATAATTTTTTCTCTAATGGTTAAAGTTTTATTTGAAGAAAATCATGAAGTAATTACTAGTTAAAATGAAAGGAATACTTGGCTCAACAGAGCTCTGACTCTTTGTCAGCCTGGCTATAGTCTTTAAAAGAAACCTGGGGTTGTTATGATTTTCTTCAATTAATGATGAATCGTGAGATGTCCTAGCATTACGGAGGGCTTTTTTTTTTTTATAGAGCAACAAACTCTTTTTCCAGGCTAAATGAAGATCTTCTAAATTACTGAGATGCCATTTCCTCTCCAGCTTATGAGTTATTTGCTTTAAGGTGTGCATTTGTGAGTTATACCACGGAGTCAGGCACTTCTGATTTGAGGCTTTCCTTTTCAGATGAGCCACAGTATCCAAAGTCGAACACAGTGAGGATGTCAAACTATTGATAAGATAATCTACCTCTCTGGGAGCAGAGTTTAGGTAGCTGCGCTGCACTGTGTTGGCACATGGCACTGAATAAGATAATGCAGATCCAGAGTGTGGTTAAAGTGGGGGGTGAATCTAATAATTCAGTTGGCTTCTCAGTGTATTGCATTTCACTTTATTTTCATTAAATGCAGTCAAACAAGCCAACGCTTTATTGTAAGAGGATGTTTCTCACGGTAGTGTTAGAATTAATTAATGCTTCATTAATACCATTAACAGCACCGTTACTCTGGGGGCTTATCAGTACTTTGGTACCTAGCATTCTTTTGCCCTGATAAAAATACAGCATCCGCCTCTTTTCAGGAATCATAACCTGGTTACTCTTATTTGAAGACTCGAGTGAAGAAGTAGGATATTTTTGACCCACGAGCACATTTATTTAAGTGTAAATTGCTCTGTCACAATTCACTCAGCAGTAATTAAATATTAAAGACTTTTAAATTATTCAACTTAATGTGTTCTATGTCCCAAACGTAGGAGCTGTTGGGCTGTGGCATGAATTTCTCTACCCCGGTGAGAGCAAGTCGGCTCAACCTCTCATCTCTGCTGACTGATTTCACACCAAACACGCACACCTGGAGCCGACTCAAAGCTGCCCTCTCTGTTCATCGCAAAGGCATGGGTAATAATGCACACAACGCCGTTCAGATTTTAAGCTTCTAGTTTGAGTACGGAAGTCCTAACTCTTTTTCTCCCTCATTCCCGCTCATTAGTGCTTCTCACTCCAAAGAGTTTACGTCTGTCAGCGTCAGGCTCTCCTGTGAGGATGGAGAGTGCAGATCTCAGTCGGGATCTCTTTACCACACCCTTACGGACTCCGCTCCCCAAACAGCTCCAGTCGCAGCTGCTGAGCCAGTACTCGCTGGTATAACACAAACAATAAATTATATCTTTAACTTTCTGTTACTTACTTTCTCTGCACTTTGCATTCAGGGTGCGCACCTGATGGTGTCACACCCAGGCCGTGGATGTGTGTAACCTCCTTCCTCGTCTATTGTTAAAGGTTTGTGAAGACACAGACCTGTCGGATGCAGAGAAGGTATATGCTGAATGCGGCCAGCAGCAGCCTCTGCCCTGGGAGGAGTGTATTCTCCCCCGGCGTATGAAGCAGTGTGTGAAGATTGGGGAGGGGACCTTTGGTGAAGTCTTCTCCACCATTAATGAATCAGGAGATACTGTTGCTCTTAAAGTAAGTGTTTGGACTACTGTGTGTTGAGCTCATCTTAAAGCTTTTATAAGCTGTAAGATTTATAAGCTTCAACATGAAGCTCAAAAGACTAAAATGAATCAGTAAAAACACAAAGAAGGAAATACTTAATGTAAGGCTCGGATGGCTCAGAGTTTAAACCGAATAAAGGTCAGGAGTTAACAGGAAAAGGCCCGAAAATTTGACTGTAAACTATTTTACCACATATTTGTAGCCTAGGTCAAAAATTAAACTACTATCACCAAAAAGCTGTAAATGTTGCACACAAATTCCCACGTTGGATTGTGTTTTCAGATCATTCCAGTAGAGGGCAGCGAGAAGGTGAATGGAGAGGACCAGAAGACCTTCGGAGAGATTCTCCATGAGATTATTATCTCTAAGTAAGTAGCCACGAGGTACACACAGCTCGCCACATGGCTTCATCTGCAGTGATGCTAGAGCTGTAAGGTCTGTCTGCTTCTCCTAATGGTGAATCCTGGAAACTACATCAAAGTGCTCCAGCTGAGCAGTTCTAATGAGCAGTGTTTTTGTGTCTTTTTTTTTTTTTCTTTTCTACCAGGGAGCTGAGCAGCCTCAAAGAGAAGCAGCACAACCAGACCCACGGATTTATTGGACTCAAAGAGTAAGTATTCACTCTGGTCTTTTTTTTTTCCTGTTAGTGCTTCAGTAGTTGTGAGTCTTAATGTGACTTTGTGTGCTTCTCTCCCCCATTAGTCTCCACTGCGTTCAAGGCTGCTACCCTGCAGATTTCCTGAAAGCGTGGGACACATTTGCCCAACAGAAAGGCTCTGAGAATGACAGACCAGGTCAGTGAGGGGAGGCTTATTAGAATTTATGGACAAAAAATGCCCTGTGTATTTCTTATTGTTTTGTTCTTTGATGTTACTTTACTCAACATCACTGTAAATGAGGGTTTACCGTTAGTTATTATTTTTAGTCTAAACCAGTGGTTCTCAGACTGTGGGATGTGGAGCTGCTGCAGGTGTGGCATGGTCAGGCCAAAAATATGGAGTGAGACTAAGTTGAATAATTTTTTTCCAATTTAAATCACTGCATATTGTTAAAAAACAGAGTAATTAAAAAAAATATTCCTGTCTAAAATTTAATGGGGCATAAGTGAACCCACATGGTTCCTAAAATAATTTAGTTGCTTGAGGGTTAAATGTGTCTTTGGGGTAAAACTCAAAAATTGCTTCTATTTCTGACTTTTTTTTATGTAACAGTTGACCTTTAAGACAAAAAAAGTAGCAAAAAAACATTTATACAGTATCATTTAATCCCAATCTGTTTGTGTATGTGATTTCTCTTAATGTGTCTTTGCTCAGAATTCTTTGAAAAGGATCAATTATTCATAATCTTGGAGTTTGAGTTTGGCGGCGACGACTTGGAGAACAGCAACGGAACGGTAGGCATCAAAGCTCTCCCCCCGCGTCTTTGTGGAAATGTTGAGCTTTTATCTGTCATCTCAGTGACTGTTTAGAACATCTCTCTTTACAAGATACAGAAGTTAAAGCTGGTACCCTGGAGATAAAACTATTTTTTTGCATTGGCTGAATGTACAAAGTACAAAAGCTGGAGTCTTAAATTGAAACACTACTGTAATTTGTCTGTGGTAGTTCCAGGCATTCTTCAAATCCTCATTACGCAAGATTAAGCTAAAAAGAAGGGGTTTTTTTGCATTTCACTTTCACACCAGCAGTAAAAATGTGTTCAAATTTTAATGAAGAGACCGGCTGCATAAAAATAGTAATGTCTTGAATGGAGTCATTACAGCTTAATGTCAGCCAGACCATGAATCAAACTGCATGCTGGAGGTAATGAGAGAAGATACTGAACATCTTAAAGAAAGCCTTAGCTTCTGAAAATGCTAGGTAGCTAATATTAGCTTTGGCACATTTGTGTGTGTGTGTGTGTGTGTGTGTGTAAATGCAGCCTTTTCACTCCCTTATATACTTTTACAGCTTCTACTGACTTAAACTACTGTTACAACACATTTGCACACAGTTCACTTTTCCTTGAAGGTTGCAGCTGCAGTCTCACAAGGTCTGATATCAAGACAGCACAAGTCTGAATGCGTGCATGAAGTTTGCAACAGTTCATGTTTTTTATTTGTCTTTGTGAGGTTCAGAGCTTGGATAGGTACCGATACCCAGTCTTACATGGGTAAAAGAACAAAAGCTCTAGTATTGATAAACTCTGTTATCCTAAACATTTTATCTCCAACAAAGATTAAGATGTTCAGCTGTAATACATTTTTGCTATTCTCGATCCAGAAGAGAGCGATTTCTCTTGGAAGCTGTGAGAGAGAGAGAGCAGTGTGCAGCTGATGAAGAATATTGAGAGATCTTTGACCTTTAACATCTGGTTGTTCCTGGTTACAGTCCTTGTAACCAGAAGGCATTTGCTTGGAGTATTTGACCCTTAGGTTCTATCACCCCTTTGATTATACTCTGTTGCGGACATGGCCAGCTGCAAACCAGACACACGAGCATTTGCTAGGATGTCCACTCCTGGGAAGACTGACAATTGTCTTGAATGTTTTCCGCTTGAATAATCTCATGTCTGAAAATGACTTTGTTCATGTTGTTATTGTGTTTTCAAGTTGGCGTCTTTAGCGGTGGCGAAGAGCATCCTTCACCAGGTTACTGCTGCCTTGGCTGTTGCTGAGCAGGAGCTTCACTTTGAACACAGGTGATGACACACATTCATAAATTACAGCACTGATTGACAGTTTCCCAGAGCCCAAGAAGATGCCTGCAGATGGCTTTTGCTCCCCACCAGCAAACCAAAACTAAAGAGAAGGAAACTGGCAAATATCCACATTTTGAGAGAAGCTAGCTTCAGTCAAAGTTGTCCTTTTTTATACTAAAATATGTTCAATTTGGGCAGCACGGTGGCGTGGTGGTTTGCATGTTCTCCCCGTGTTTGTGGGTGTTTTCTCCGAGTACTCGGTTTCCTCCCACAGTCCAAAGACATGCGGTTAGTGGGGTTAGGTTAATTTGTAATTCTAAATTGCCCATAGGTGTAAATGGTTGTCTGTCTCTCTGTGTTAGCCCTGCGACAGGCTGGCGACCTGTGCAGGGTGTACCCCGCCTCTCGCCCTATGATAGCTGGGATAGGCTCCACAGACACAGATGTCTCATGCAGTGTTTCCACAGAATAAGGTTCTGTTTGTGGCTGTAGCTGCATTTCCCACTAAAGTGAAAAGTGTGTGTGTGTGTGTGTGTGTGTGTGTGTGTGTGTGTGTGTGGAAAGTCTTCAGCTTGAACTCTAACTGCCACAGCAGGTGGCAAATGTGGCATTGAGTCACGTCTGAGACTTGGTGGTGCTAACACAGCCAGTACAGTGGAGTGAGTGTCTGTGTGTGTGGAGAAGATTTTTTGGTGTCTTGTAACAGTTTAGCCCCCGCACACTGTTTACTACAGGGATCTCCACTGGGGAAATGTGCTGGTCAAAACAACCAAGCAGAAGACGGGGAGCTTCCTTCTGAATGGAACGACCTACTCTGTGGAAACCAGAGGGGTGCTGGTGCGCATCATCGACTATTCTCTCTCCAGACTAGAAATCGGTCAGATATTTTTCTACCCACTTTCTTATTGTCTTACTTTGAGTGAATTCTGTTAGGCACATAATGGATATTAGATAGTAGTTTTAAAATTATGAGCTTTTGTTCTCTGTAGACGAATTGACGGTGTCCTGTGACATCTCAAACGATGAGGAGCTCTTCATGGGACAGGGAGACTACCAGTTTGAGATCTACAGACTGATGAGACAGGAAAACGGGTCAGTCCATTTATTGATCAAACACTCATGCACTATGTAACTGCAGTTTCTGTGCTGTGAAGGCTTAAAGACACTTTCTTCTAACATTCAAACCCACTCAAAACATTCTTCATTTGTTACAGTTGACTGACTTGGATGGTGGAATCTAAAGTTTCTAAGAAACTTGAGGAAAAATGAAAGCTGACAAAAACAGCATTGTGCACCTATAAAAACAAAGAAGCAGCTCACTCTCTGGGCAGTATTTACTTTTAAGGGATTAGTGTTGTATTTTGTATATATTAATTTTGTTTTCTTTGTTCTTTTTAAATGTACTTTAAGAAGTTTGTAGTGCAGTAAAAACAGATAAGGGTGGCACGATTACAGAAACATTATGTAGGAGTAGGTAATGGATAATATGTACTGGTTTGTAAATAACTGGACATGAATAGTTTGAGCTTATTATATAATATTATAGTACAGTATGTTTCTAACTAAATAGGCAGCTCGTTCTCTTTCTCCTGGCAATACTTTCTTTACAGATGTAATGCATTTTAGGGTCAGAAAGGCAGATACAAACTTTAATGTGATTTTTAGAATACTGATATACAGTATCATTTCCTAAACGTTGCTAATACAAACAAAGGAAGTAGTATTTTAAGCATAGTTTTAAAGATTAGACATTTTAGGAAAGTTTGACCTTATTTGGCCAAAGTCACGTCATACTTAGAATTCCCATACATCATTCTCTATATGCTGTCAATACAAACAATGGCAGGAAGAAACATAGTTTTAAATAGTTCTATATAGCATTATTATTATTATTATTTTAAACTTCAGATCAATCTATTGACCTTTAAGGAGAGGTCAGAGGTCAAACGTGACATATTTTAAATCTTTATATGGTATTTTGTATATATTGACAGTACACACAATTGTAAGAATCATAGTTTCTAAGTTGTAAGTCTTTTTGTCAGTTTTGGACTAATAAATGATGAGGCTGACCTTGAAGATGTTGGTGGATAAGCCAAAGTTTAATGGATTGTTAGCATGACCCCACGCTACACCCCTACAAAGTTTTATCAGAATCCATTCAAAACTTTTCAATCTACTATATTTACAGACAGAATGACACAAACTACCAAAAAAACATAACCCCCTGGTGGAGGTAATTATACAGTAAATGTTTTTAGTTTTTGTCCCTGGTAACTTCAAATGGCTCAATAAAAGCAGAAAGAGGGAGTGATTGGTTCATTTGTTTGAGACTGAGATGTCGACATGACTGAGAGTCAGTTGTGTTCTGAAAGAACGAATACACCACTGTTATTAAATAAACTTAGCTGAAATGAGGAAAAGAACTGTGGAAATGATATGAAACTAATGATATACTGTTAAACTAAAAGTAGTGGAGCTGTAGTAAATTGAGTTTGCTTTGCTGTTATGTTCTTTGATACGCCCATATAAACATAATGGTGCTTGAAAGATGCTTCCAATTTTTTTTTTTTTTTTTTTTTTTTTAATCACCAACAAAGCGGTGAGATGGGATTGGATAATTCCCTGGGAATCCAGGAGATCAGGACACTCCCCACTGTTGCCCTTTTCTCTAGAGTATTGGTTCAGGCGAGGGTCCTTCCAGGTGACAGGACACTTTATTTCCACTCCCTTGCTGTGAATTCCCTGGATAATTACCAGCTCCATTCTCACAGGAGTACAGTTGGACATTACTTGAACTTTGCACTGAGGAGCTGAGAGTTCAAACGCTACTTCATCTCCTTTGTGTATTAACTGAAAAATGTCAGGGTTGCGGTGCATGTGTGAAAACGGCCGCCACATTCTCACCTGTGACTTCTTCACGTCTCTTTATGTTCAAGCGTGGTTTTTTTCCTCTCCCCTGCAGCTGGACCGACTCTTCCAGATCAACTCAAATATGATCCACATTTAAAATTACATTAACTTACAGTTACACTAGTAACTGTAAGTTAATCCCCACCTTCTGATGAATCATACTTGAATATTTTTAGTGCTTATGAATTAGTAGGAGTGTGTAGATTTTCAGGACCTAGATATGATGGTAGACTCCTTACTGACTTTATTCTGGCTCAAAGAATTAGTATATAATATCTAAAAGTTAAAGTAGTTCATTACAGTTGAGGCTGGTTGTAAACAGCTTGATAAGATGTATATTTGTATTGGGGGTGCATTGATGGGGTGCATTTCACCCAGTCACCCCACAAATGCCATTTGCCAGTTTGGCACTAAGACTTTTAGCTGGTGATAAAAAGGATTTTGTCAAATGCAGTCCTGTGAAAAACTAAGTTTACTTACAGCTTCCATAGGAATTAGGAGGGTAAGTAGCAGCTAGGTGCTGCCCATCAAAGGCACTGGATTAATTGATCTGCTACAAATGCAGACGTTATGGCAGTTTGCTGGTCTGGTGCATTCAGGTGCATGTTAGTGTCACAATCTTCCAAGGGGTGGACATCCCAGCAAGTTCACCCAAAAATCAAAGAGCTGTGTCTCAGACTTTACAGGTCTCAGTTAGTATGTTGGATGTTAAAGTTCATATCACAACAATGAGAAATACAGTTATGCTAACATCTCAGATTTGTTTTTGATTTGTTGATCCTCACCTGCTGTTTGTGTCTTTTATTAGAAATAACTGGGCTACCTACCACCCTCATACCAACGTGCTGTGGCTTCACTACCTGTGCTCCAAGCTACTTTCCATGAAGTACCGCGGCTCAGGGGGGAGGAGCGCCAAGGACGTGCGAGAAGAGCTCACTGATTTCTATGACAATGTACTCCATTACAGCTCAGCCACAGAGGCGCTGCAGAGCTGCCCCATGTTTCAGTAGCACACGAGGACTCAACACAAAGTGTGAGGAAGCACGCTGAGACCGCTTTCAGCGTGAGGCGGGTGCAGAGTGGCTTCACTGTCATCCTCGTTCAAGTTAAGACAGTTATTCTGTTCCCATTTGGCACGCCGGCACAGAGTACAGTGCACACAACACTGTTATAAAACAAAGCTCATTAAAATGACTGATGGTTATGTAATGGTGGTCAGTGGAGCTTATTTATCCCTGCTGTTATGTTTAATAAACTGATTCATTTATTTTTTGCATCCTAAGTGTAAATGTGGAAAAATTCTCGATAAAGTTTTAGTACTCGTTTTCGTTGCAGTGTGGTTCAATGTTTGCAGTCGGTATTGGTGCTTAATCTCTTAATCTGTTAATTGGTGGAAATTAATCACCACTTACTATAACTAATTAACTCATTTATCAGGCAAACATGGCCTGGTTTCAGTTTTTCTCTTTTTTTTTTTTTTTTTCTCTGATTAGTTGATCATGAAAATTATTTATCAAGAATAAAGTCACAAACATGTAAGATTAATTTGAAAACCAGAAGGACGCTAGTGGAAAGAGGAGATTGAGTCTCAGAAATCTGGTATGTAAATGCCGTGCAAACAGAACGTTAAACGGGTAAATCTGTTGTGGGCAGGACCTTCACCTCTGTGCCACAGTGAAGCACTATAATCAATAAATACACATTTTAAGGCTTCTAATGTTTTGCTAAAAAAAAGTAAGAAAATGTCAAACATGAGGCGCAGTAGTTGCTGAAGTTGGTATGTATATAATTTATAGGTTTGGGCATTATTACGGTATTTAGATTTCTAATTTTTAATACGGTGGTGCAATGATAATAACGGTCACTTCACACCGAGAAGGCTCTTGGTTTGAATCTGTTTGAATGTTCTCCCTGTGCAGATTTTCTCCAGCTTCTTCCCACAGTCCAAAGGCATGAATGTTAGATTAACTGGAGATTCAAAACTGGCTGTAGGTGTGAATGTGAATGGTTGTCTGTCTGCTCTGTTATAGGGGTTGTACCCTTCCTCTCCCAAAGACAGCTGGGATTAGGCTGTGCACCCCTGTGACCCTGAATTGGATAAGCAGTAGGACAAACAAATGGGTGGAAGTAGTGCTCCCCTCACTATAAAGGTGAAACTAAACACTGTAACACTCCTGGATTTCTGTCCAAGTTTCCTTTTACACAAATACCATAAAATATTGAGAAATTTCAGGAAGGTATGAAAAAAATGGATACCTCCAAAACAGAAGTGTATATTATCTGCGAGTTGATGAAAATACGTCAGCTGCCAGATTAACAGTCTGTATATCATGATTGGACTTTTTAAATCACCTGACAGGTGATTATGGTAATCTTTGCAAAGATGAGATAAAATAATTTTATTTGTCGGGTATTTAAATTGATGAATTAGCCAATAACAGACTTTTAAACTGGATAATTTATCAGCAAAACTTACTGTGCAATTAATTATGCACTATCTTGTATCTGTCTTGACTTGATGGATTTTCAGCTACTTCAAACACTGCAAATCCAACTTCCTGTACTGTGTACTACTTGTAGTGCATGAAGTATGAACAGACAGCGGGGGTTCGAGCGTCACATGATCTGAATGTTTTTGGTGATACCCTGAACGTACCCTGAACATCTGAGCTAAGAAAAAAATCTCAAAGAATGTGTTTAAAAAAAAAAAACGAAGCATATACAAAAACAAAATATTTTATTCAATTTTATCATTAAGATTATTATACATTTTTGCATTGAAACAAGCTTCATTTTGGTATGGTGAGTCGTGTGTGTCCATTTTGATGTGGATCTTGATTGAATATGTCGAATGCTTCCATACTCAGAGACACTTGGTAGTTGATTTTTTATTTTTATTTTTTTTTAAATGAACACCTGCCTGGAATCGTTACACGATGGGATTAGGGCAACAGTTGCATTAAAAAAAGGAAGACGTCCCTTAAAAAAAAACAACATTTGGAGACATTCCAAACTATACAAACAAGATCCGGCAGGCCAATGTCTGAGAAGAGGTCAGGCATGTGTTTGAGAAGCACTTTTTGGTTGAGCTTTGAGGCAATGTTTGAAATGGCCTTGCTGGTGATGAGCCCATATGTCTGTTGATGTGGTTGTCTGTTTTCAAGGTTCTCTGTATGTGTGTGTGTCTGTGTGTATTTGAGTCTGTGGGAAGCAAACAGATGTGTATAAGAAGCAATGAAGTGGATATGAGATGTACCTGCAGCTGTTGTGTGTGTGTGTGTTTGTGTGCTTGTATGTGTTTGTGCTCAGAAAGAGAAGTATTTGGTGAACCACTCCTGCTTCAGCCCTTCTGTCCCCCTCTGTTCCAGGTATGGGCCCCTGCACAACACAGGACACAGACAGGTATAGTTTTTTTAATCATAACTAATTGAGAAAAATGAGGAAGAAAAAAAACAAACATCTGTTACACAGAGGCAATCAATCACAGGCAGAAAAGAGAGAACAGCAGACACTTGACTCAGATGCAATTCTTTCAACTTATAAAGACTGATCTTTACTGAATACCTTCTTTAGGATAAGATGCAACAGTCACCTCACTGATATTTACTTTATATTACAGCTGTGAGACCTGTGGTACAGCTGTGGCTCAGGAGGCAGAGCGAGTTGTGTACTAATTGGCAGGTTTGTGGCTCAATCTCCAGCATGTTGAGTTGTTTTTTTTTTAAAGAATAAAGTGTTGTAAAGGGTCTAAAAAAGAGAAAATATCCAGTGAACGGCAGTTCTGTGGGACAAAATGCCTCGTTGATGTCAGAGAACGGCCGGACTGCTTCAAACTGACAAGACGGCAACAGTAACTCAAATAACCCCTCACTGCAACCAAGGTGTGCAGAAGAGCATCTGTGAACGCACAACATGTTGAACCCTGAAGCTAGAGCAGCAGACGACAACACCGAGTGCCACTCCTGTCAGCTATGAACAGGAAACTGAGGCTACGGTTCATAGATCCATCCTGTCTTGTAGCGGTGTGGGGGGTATTTTCTTGGCACACTTTGGGCCCCTTAATACCAACTGAGCATCATTTAAACGCCACAGCCGACTCAAGCATTGTTGCTGACCATGTTCATCCCTTTATGACCACAGTGCACCCACCCACCACAGCAAAAACGCTCAGTCTGAGGCCACACACAGCGGCCACGTGCCATCGTTCATATACAGTCTATATTTGCACTGAGGTTAGGTTGGCAGTAAATGTCAAAGTAACATCCACATGAATGTGAAGGTTTCGGAGTAGAACTCTGTAACGGGATGATCAGCGTTATTCACTAATGATAATGTTGTGGAAGGATTTTATTTTTTATCATTTAAAGTTCCCTTTGTGGTAGTTCCTGCCACAGCTGAGTAACATTTTGCCACCGTGACACACACACACACACACACACACACACACACACAGACTCAAAATTGTGACAACACCACCAGCCACGCTGTCATGGAAGATGAGGACTGTTCGTGCAGCACCAAGAGATCTGCAGCAGACAGCTACAGCTGGCTCATCTTAAACGAAATGCTGAGATTAACACAGACTGACAGCTGATTAATCCCGACATCCATTTTATGCCAGCGATCAGAGTCCTCGTAGTATCAGTTTAATTATTGTCATCATTAAGAGTTGCTGTTGCATTGCTCATGCTGGTTTGATCATATATTTATATGAAATTTAAATGTTGTTAATGTAACTTGTTAAAAGTGCAATAAGCCCAGTAAGCCTTAAATTAAAATTAGCCTTTTCCTTGATTTAAGGTGATTTTGGTATCTTATCCTGAAGCAGTCAGCTTGCTGAATCATCAGCATTTTAAAGTTGAAATTAAAAAAAAGCCAAAAATTTTACAACTTTCATACCTGATTGAGTGGGCCTGCAGGTGTGCATGTGGCTCCAGGCAGGAGGGGGACACGTATCGGATGCCCGTCTGAGGTGAGGGGCAGACGGGGAGAGGTGCTGTCGGCGCTGGGGTTGGTGGGACGCAGGAGGTCCGGGATCTGGCGGAGCGAGAAAGGGAGGGGGAGGAATGTTGGGTGAGGGGGAGGGAGGTGTGTTTGTGCGGAAGAGAGGAGGTGGAGTAGTGGGGCGAGGTCTGAGGGTGGGAGGAGGAATGGTGGGGGAGGGTTGAGGAGGAGTGCTGATGGACGGAGGGGGAGGAGGAAGACGAGGAGGAGGAGTGCGGCAGAAAGATGCTCCTGCTGTAAGTGCCGGCGCTGCTGGGGGTGCTGGTGACGCGAGGAGGCGACTCCACACGCTTCTTCTGTCCAAAGAAACCCAAAATCACATGCAGGTAAGAGACTTTTGACAAAACAGCACAGTTCACATTAGTCTGGAAACATGCAGCACATGCAGACAACAAGCTTGAAAAGCTACAAAGATAGCTCTTCTTTGTAGGGAGAAGATCTCTCCCTTCATATGTTTAAAGGAGACCTTCTGCTCTCATATCCAGGTCCACATATTTTATTCTTGGACTCTACTAGAGCAGCTTTGCATGACTGTTCAAAATAGTCCTTATTTAGCTTTTACTGGATGTCGGTGCAGAGCCTCGGTTCCTCTTCTGTCTGAAACAAGCTGTTGAAGCTCCTCTCACTTCAAGGTCAACCAACTTTCTTCTGATTGGCTGCCAGTGAAAAGCAAAAGATCTTAACAGCAGGTGGCTGAGGCTTCTGTGCTCACAGCCAGAGCTGCCACGCAGATCCAAGAGGAGAAAAAAGTGAAACTGAGCTTTTAGAGCAGTCTGACGCACGAGCTTCCGGCTCACAGGGATTACTTAAATTTGGCCGTTTACACCATCCAGCACTGTGATAGAATATACAGTGCTGTGCAAAAGTCTTGAGCTGCCCTTCATTTCTTTATGTTCTGCGAGGAAAATGGGGAATAGGTGCAACGATTTATTGAAACATGCGCAAACATACATGGAAATACAGTATGTATGTCAAAAACAGAGTTTGTACAGTTAGAAAGTCAATATTTGGTGTGACCACCTTTATTCTTCAACACAGCCTGAACTCTCTGAGGCAGCTTTCTCCTCATTTCTTTAAGCAGCCTTCAGGAACAGTTCTCCAGGCTTCTTGAAGGACATTCAAAGCTCTTCTTTGGATGTTGGCTGCCTTTTGCTTTGTCAAGATGATCCCACACTGCTTCAATAATGTTGAGATCTGGGCTCTGAGGAGGCCAATCCATGACTGATAGTGTTCCATTGTGCGTTTTTCTATCCAGGTATGCTTTTACTGCGCTGGCAGTGTGTTTGGGATCAGTGCCATGCTGGAAAAATTAAGCTGTTGCCAATCAATCAATCAGATGCTTGTGTTGTACGGTGGATCAAAATCTGATGGTACTTTTTTGCATTCATAATTCCATCAATTTTGACAAGATCTCCAACACCACTGGCTGAAATGCAGCCCTAAACCATGACAGAGCCTCCACTGTATTTTACAGATGGCTGTAGACACTCACTGTTGTACCTCTCTCCTGACCTTCTCTGTACGTACTTCAGTAAACAGTAGATGAATCAGCTGAAAGTCCAGATGCAACACTCAGGTCCTGTGTCAGGTCTTTTTTTCCTTTTTCCTATGGACATGACTTTCAGATACTGTTCATCTGCTGTAGACAGAACTTTAGGCCTATCACTTCTTTTGTCCAGTTTCCTTATTTATTTTTTTTTAAAGGCACACTGCACACCCCGCTGAGATATGCTAAGCATTTGGCTAATAGCTCTTTGGGAATCACCTTGTTGGTGCAAAAATACTATTTTATGTCCGTCAAACTGTGTTAACTTTGGGTTTCTTCATACATTCAACTGAAGAAATTGGAACAAATGATGTGTTTTTTATGACAGGATGCCAGTAACAAAGTGCCTAAAGATAGAATTTAAAAGGGACAAGTTGCTAAGTTGATCCATTATGTGTCTACACAACATTGGTTCATCCTTTGAGTTTGGTGCCTTTTTATGGTTGAATGGTTCATAGTTCAGTGTTAAGACTACTTTTAAAAAATTACATGAAAGTCATGAAAGTCCAGCTGCTTGGAAGCAAAACATAAGGAAATGAGGGGTAACTCAGGACTTCTGCACAGTACTGTATAGATCAGAGAATGAAGAAAATCATAATAGGTCCCTTTAAAGACGTTAACTTGTGCCCATTAGTCAGTTTAGTAATATCAGTTAAATTAGTAAGCCACACATTTTTATTTATTATGAAGGCCACTTTAGTTTATTTTCAGCCACATATGGTCCTGGACATACTACATGTGTATTAATCAGCAGCTGAAAATAGTCCCCATGCCCATTTTACTTCTCTTTAAGTAATAAGTTTGATCAAATCACCTGTTAAAGGAAAAGTTTTATGTCTTAAAAATGTATATTAAAACTAAACAGTGGAGTATCATCAGCTCTGTTTGATGTATTAAACGTGCAGGCATCACAGGAGAAGAAGACACATCCTGAAAGTTCCTCAGAAAAGTCTAGTTTCACTGAAGCACATGTAACAAAAGATAGGTCATAGTTCAAAAAAATCTGTGGCCTGCAACCATCATACGCGACTGCCAACGAGCTGCAGGTGATGATGCGTGTTAGTATTTTTGAATTGTACCATCCCAGAAGGTTCGTAACCACATACACACAAGTACACACAATCCTGCGCTTTACTGCAGCCTCAGATTGTTAGTCACACAGCTGACAAGCTTTAGTTAAAGACATGAACGCCTCAAAATCAATGTCATGTCTGCATGTGAGCTCATAACGTGCCAAACTTAAGAAAATGTGCTGCATAATAAGCCATCAGTTTCCACATCTGCATCTTCGCCTGCCAAATGGCATGTAAATAAAAGCAGAGTGATGATGGAATCACTCCATGGAGGCGGGGGGGGGGGGGGGGCGGCGTTATGGCACACAGGGGACGTGGCGAGTGGGCGAAATTGTGCATTTTAGCGCCTCGTGCCCCAGAAACAGAAGCCGGCTTCGGCCCAGCGAGCCCTTCTGGCTGGAAGGAGGCCCGCTCTGATGACCGCATTTATGCTCGTGAGCCGGACACACAAACTCACCCTCATGGTTGGCGTGACGCTCCCGGGGCGGGACTTGCTGTCACGGAGCCCGGGGCTACTGTCGTCCCCGGCAACAGGAGGGTGGAGCTGCAGCTGATGCCTCTCCTCCTGGAGGGAAGGAGGATGAGGAAGGACTTTCACTGGCCTTATTCACTATTGGTGCTGCTGTTGTTCTTGTTGTGGGGTTTGAGTTGTGTCTGGAGGGCGTAAATGTTTGCCAAGCTCTCTCACGCCACACAGATGGTAGACGCAGCACTCTGTCAGAGGACACTGAAAATGTAGTTTTCTCCTACGCATGTATGACCACTGATGATTAATGAAGGCACCGTTCCACTGAGTTTAGTCTGAGTCATTTAAATATTTATGATTTGTGAAAAATGCTCGTTTATGCAGCCAGATTTTAATGCTCAGTCTCAAAACACTGGGTGATTTTGATTTTTAGCTTGCTACTGTTGGAATTTTTTATGAAGAGTTTGGATCAGAGCAGCTGGAATTATCAGTCTGTGTTTAACATCTTTATTTGACAAAACAGATAAAGATGATTCTTGTTTTTGGTAATTTATCTTTACTGGATAGAGGTGATATAGAGGAGAGAGGGAGAAAGTTTTAGCAACAAAAGCCCTTGAAGGAAATCAAACCAGGGATGCTGCAGTCAGACCGCTCATGGGCGTAATATGGGCCCGTGGACCCCCCTCAGTCCCCACAGGAAAACAAAACAACCTCCAAGAAATCAATACAAGGCAGCATTATGCTAAGGATATGTCAAGGTAGTGAGTCTGTGCTGCTATTTAACACAATTCCAATGCACCACCAGCGCACAGCTTCAGTTTCAGGGCTCCTGAGCAAACACAATCTGCTAATGAAAACTGTTTCCAAGGTCAAGAATAAACTCTCGAGCTCAGATATCGTTCCCGTTTGCCCAGTGGGGGCACCTTCAGAGCAATTTAGCAAGAAACGTTTGAACTAGTCACAATATCAGACTTTCTCTACGCCGTTACTGCGGCCAAACGAATTTACTGTAACAATATTTCTACACTAGCTACAGAAATTTAGAGAAAGAAGAAGTTACATTATGTGTCAGGTTTGCTTTGACTTTGTTATGTGTTTGGTTTGTTTCTGTACTGAAGATACAAGTATAGGGAGATGGAGAGAGTCTGCAACCACCTCTGTACAAAAGTGTTCAAATATATAAATTTATATTTTCATAATAACTATAAATACACTATATTGGCAACAGTATTCACTCACTCATCCAAATCACTGAATTCAGGTGTTCCAGTCACTTCCATAACATATTTACAAACATATTTATTTTAGCTATCTTTGCACAGTGTCATCTAAATCGATGCCGCAAACATTTAAAGATAATGCTGGTAAATTTCTTTGTCTGTCGTACTGTTAGCAAATCCGTTAAAAAAAGACCCAAAGCAGCCAGTTTCCACAGCCCATCTGTGGCAGTCAGCACTATTAAAAAAAAAAGGTCACAATTATAGAGTTTTATTGTTTAAAAAGACTCATTTCCTAAAATTAATGAGCACTGTAGTTTTTAGCAATCGTCACTCAAACAGGATTAAATAGGGTAATTAATGGGAACTATTTTCAGCCAAGTATTTATATATTTGCTACACTAATGAGTAATTTTGGCAAGATTGTGCGGGTGTGTGTGTGTGTGTGTGTACCCAAGTTTATCGTAATGGATCAGCTGGTGCAACAATGGCGCTCTGTGGTACAGATAATAAATAGATCATCAGGCTTACTGTTGGGTACTTCTTTTTGTTCTGCTCATCACTTACACCGTGTCTCTGTTGGTTTTACTTCCTGTTTTTGTCCTCTTCACTCTTGTTGGACTGCTTCACTGTGTGTAATCAGTCATTTAGTTCTCTGTGTCTTAGTCCTCCAGCTCTCCTTGTTGTATTTCAGTCTGTCTATTTCCAGTGCGTCTTTCTCTCCTGTGATCCTCACAGGTTACCGTTTCCCGTTTGTGCTCCGTTTACTTTCTGCTCCTTTTGTTGTATTTTTGGATTCTTTTGAAAGTCAGTAGCGCTTTAGTTTTCAGTCTTGGATTTTTTTTGTATCAGCTTTTGTTTCTTTTTTGGGTTTTTTTGGTTACTTTTCCCCCCTTTTCCCCTTTCTTTATACGACAGTTGTGATATTTTTAAATTGTAAAAATGTTTCATCTTTCTTTCCAAACAGGAATTGGCCCGTTGGCGTGGTAAGGATAACGGAATGCTGCGTGGAGTCCTTCATGACCCCGGAAATATATGTATGTTTGTAAACATTATAGGAGTCGGTTTTATTGAAATGTCTCCACCTCTAACTATTTAGGTTAGAAGGAAGAACCTCAACAATGCATGACAATGTTTTTCATATTCTCTAAGCTCTCTCATATATGAAATGGCAAGTGGAAAAAAAACCCCTGCAAAATAAAGCCAAGCTGAATGGGAGATGCTACACCTGAACTTATATAATTTCATAATAGAAGCTCTGATTCATTGGGTGTGACAGTGCGCAGGGTGTTCCACTACCTGTCTGAAATAACTGAATGTGAATGCACGGAGGACATACAGCCCTACAAACACAGAGGTGCATTCACTGGAGTGTGAACGTTAGATAGAAACCAATTAGTTATAGAAAACAGTGCTTTTAGTCCTCAAGTAGAAAAGTGGTATATAAGAAGCAGTCCAGTCCATATGTGACTGTATCAGGTATGCTTACTGTTTAGATTAAAAGTGTACATGTGAAGAAGGTTCATCTATCTATAATTGTAATGTCAGTGAAACATGGCTAACATATCCAGAGTAGAGAGATGTACTGCTGCAGAAGCCTTGACTCTAAAAACCTTCATCATTACATTAGAACATTTTAGAATATCTGTCATCGATCCATTAAAAAAAAAAGTGTTCCTGTATAAAATATATTATGATCATAAATCACCTGACTCGGTCGTTTTAAAATAGCCTGGTTGTTTGAGGGCTGAACAAGTTATAATTAGAGTTTTTGCGTGCGCTCTCACCACTAATCGTTTGATGAGCTGGTCTCTCTCCGTCAGTCTCTCCTGGAGTCTCCCCAGCTGTAGGTCGTCACATCGAGGCTCCCTCCTCCTGCACCGCTCCTCCCGCTCCCGCAGCCTGCAGTTAAATCATATACAGAAACACATACCTTTCTCACATACCTGCACATTTTTCACCCAGAGTCCCTCTGCCTCTGCGTGCCTTATCTCCTCGCGTCTCTCCTCTACTCACTCGTTCTCCAAGGCCACGATTCGCGCCTGCAGGTGACTCTGCGCGCTGCTGTATTCGGAGACCAAGCTCTGCATCTCCCTCTTGTGCTCCCTCCTGATCTCCTCCACCTCCTCTCGCCTCTTCTCCTCCTCCCGCTCCTTCCTCTTTTCCTCGTCCAGCTCCTCCTCTTTTATGTCGTCCTCTTTTCTCTCCTCCCAGTGCTTCTGCGACTCCTCGAGTTTCTCCATTTCCACCCTCAGCTTCTCCACCTCCTCCTTCAGACGTTGTGCTTCTTCCTCCAGCTGGGCGTCTCTTTTCTTCCTTATTTCTGCACTTTCCTCTTCTTTTTCTTCAGCCTCTGAATTCTTCTGCATTGACCTAAGAAGAATAGAACAGAGAAAAGGTGGAAATGAATGACTGTTTAACACAAAATAAGAAGTAATTGCTTTTCCTCTGCTGGATATTAGTGATCCTATAAATGGCTAAATCCCTTTAAACGTTGCTAAAAAACAAAAACAAATTTACACAATAAGTACACATGTGCAATATACCTCTATGCATTTTTACATATATTTGAATGACATGCTGGAAAGACACATGTGTTACCAGTAACAGATGTTGCTTGGATACTTTTGTCAAGCTTAGTTTCATAACTGCTATCTGGAGCTGTGAAGTGTTTCCAGGCAAATGTATTATTCGCAGCTTAGCCGTTAAAGCGAGGAAAGAGACAGAATCAGATTGGTATCAGCAGATACTCATGGCTGCGATGTCAGTGTCGCATCAGAGTATTACCCGAGTGGTTAGGGTGCATACAACGTGCCTTGAGCAGCAAAGTCCCAGGTTTGTTCAGACCAGCAATGTCAAACGTGCAGAACCAAGCTGCCAAAAAGGTCCAGCCCGCTGGATGCTTTTGCAAATGTGTAAAATGTAAAGGAGGAGGACAGCAGCAAGAGTGAAAAGGATGGTAGTGTTTGTGGTTATGAGGCAACGACACTGGCAAAAAAGACAGGAGGCCGAGCTGAAGATGAAAATATTTTTGAAATGAGTATATCATAGCGGCAGCTCATGTTGAGCAGTTTGGAGACAAAGTTAGAGAAGCAAGGCTGAGATGGTTTGGACATGTGCAGAGGATGGACAGTGGATATATCGGGCAAAAGAGCCCCCAGGTAGGAGGAAAAGAGGAAGCCCACAGAGACGAATCATGGATGTAGTGAAGGGGGACATGCAGAGGGTTGGTGTGACAGAGGAGGACACTAGGGATAGAGTGAGAGTTAGGCATATACTCTGCTGTAGCAAGCCCTAAAGGGAGTAGCCAGAAGCAGCAGCAGCAGAAGAAGGAGAAGAAGAGAACCAAGGTAACAGGTAGTGATTAGTGAGCAGACCACAGAAAGTCCAGAAAAATCTGCAACTTCAGCAATGATGCACGAAATAACCACTGGCGATACAAACTGGGCGGGTACTTTTCTCATCTTTAACATGTGATAGGGTAGTAGATGCATTAGAGGGTTGCTAAGACAACCAACCATCAGCTACAGAGCGATGTACGATGAGTGAATCGTTTCCACTGTGGACGCTCCTTAAAATATGTACTGGTCACAGAATTTCCCCGATCAGAGTTTAGAAAAAAATGACTTTTTTTTTTTTGTCACATAACTGAAAACCTCTGTTTGTTAAATTACAGGACGAAGCCTGAGTGATGAGCTGCCATTACTTCTCTCTAATGTATTTCGTAGAGAGCAGTTAAGCCCAGGGAGCTGCACTGACAGGTTTCTTTGACTCGCTACGGAGGCATTTCTTTAATAATGTGGAAAAACTCAGGGGTACTGTTTAAATTGCACTAATGCTTCTTAAGCCATCCCATGCTTTTCATCATCACTTTTACAAACTGGTGGTTCAGTGAATGTGAATGTACTTAAAATGCATTCACACTAAAAGAAAAAGGGATAAATTTGGAGTTCTTTATCGAGCAAAAGCTTTTTAATTGTACGGCCACTTAAGATTAAAACCGGCTGTATGCTGCCCACAAACTAAAATGAGTTTGATGCCCTTCGTCTAGAATATTTGCTCCACAGAAATTTTCTGTATATGAAATAAGGGTTCAAAACACTACTTTTACTACTACAGTACTACTACTACTACTACTACTTAACATTATAGAAATACCATTTTAACCAAGTGAGTCTTTCTCACTGAGATTTCTTCCCTTCTTCCCAACTAACAGTCATCAGGTCACTGAAACCCATCAGCTATTAAACTTAGGGATTTCTGCTTCTGTTAAGGAATTTCCTGTTTTATTTTGAAGGTCTTAGTCTGGTTACACTGTTGTCAGTTTTATTTCCTGTCTATTAGTTGCCCCTCATTTGTGATTGCTGGCCCCACCCTCATTAGTGCCACCCGTGTTTAGCCTGCCATACCTGTTACCTGTTAGTCATTAATCTCCTCACTATACATAAATACTCCTGCTTTTCACTCCTCGCTGGTATCCAGGCCTTTTGTAGTGTTCCCTGTATGCGACCTCACTGGTGCAGATGGGCAAAGTGAGGCTTTGTGAAACACTAAAACATTCGAAGCAGCTGTGAACTGTATCGAGGTTTGGAAACAATCTGACACCCCTCTGCCCAGTGAGACCTACTGCTCTCGCATCTTGTGAAGCAATGACACAGAAACGTATCACGCAATTCTAAACAAAGCTGCGTAATTACGATCAACACACGTTTTGGAGAAATCCCCGCACAACAAACCAAGAAAAACTTTGAAATTGTTGGAGACTGCAAGCTGCGACTGTAATGAAGTGTTTCAGCAAATATTAATTTGCCCCTGTTGTGTTAACATATGTGAGGCTGTTGAAGTTGCTTTGCAAACCAATTTATAAGATAAAACATATTGAAAAAAGGCTGCTATGCGTCTTGTGATAACCACAAAGGTCTTGTGGATTTGCCTACTTTGTAGCCCAGTAATTTTTGTGGGAGATGTTTCGTCTACACTGGAATTAAGTGTGAATGCAAATGCAGCAGTGAGGTATCCTCTGACTCCTCAGTGGCATCAGCAGTTGCACTGTGGGTACTGTGGGTTTCACTAAACAGCCTGTCAAACAGTTCCTGCGAACTGTCTTTTGCTGCTGCTGCTGAGGGCTTTCTGGGAGTTTGCAGCATCATCAGGTTTATTCTACACTCTGTCAATCAAACCTTGAAGCAGCAGATAAGTCACCTGTGGAAACTGGGGTGAAGCGCACCAAAAGCTGGCCGTGGTCACATGACGTGGGTGTTCTGAACCACACTTCGGAGCAGCATTTCAAAATATCTGCGCTTTGTAAGTTCGACACAGCGGCTAAACATTAGTAACAAGCGCCCCATCCCTGCTCCTCCCGTATCCAACCGACAGTGATTATTTTTTTAATTAAAGTTTGGATTTTGGATTTTGATTCTATCCCCCACTGTGTCCTGCATTTGGCTCCTCTTCCTCTGTGACAGTCGCAGGTTTAGGTTCGGTCACTTGGTCTGTGCTAAGAGCACAAAGGAGAAGTTTAGGAAACTTCCTGCGACTCAATTCAGGCCAAGATGAGATGATGGGTAAAACTGAAGCTACGGTGGAGACGGTTGATTTAACACAAAGTCTGTGAGAAGGTGGGAACAGCTAGCGCAGTTAAAAATACACGAGCTCACCGAGTTTGTTCGTTCTTGGTGTTATTTTCCTCCTGCCTCCCGTGCTCCCCGGTCTCTGTCTTCATGTTTGGTTTTAGTCTTCATGTCTTTCAGTTATTTTCTGTTTTACTTTGAACATTCGTTTTCTCATGCAATTTCTTTTGGTTTTACTTCCTTTTATATTGTTACCCTTTGTTACTGTCTGCCTGCCCTCATTAGTTTCGCCTGTGTCTGGATCGAACCGCTGTCTCATCCTCAGTCAGCCCTGTGTGTGTGTGTGTGTGTGTGTGTGTGTGTGTGTGTGTGTGTGTGTGTGTGTGTGTGTGTAGCCCCTTTATCCTTGTCTCATTGCCTGTTGCATGTTCCTCGTCTTTGCCCTCAGTTCCTACCTGCTTCCTGCTCTGTGCTCATTTGGATTTCTCCCCTTTGACTGTTATTTCACTCTGGACTGCAGTAATCACCTTTTTTTTTTATAACGCTTCCTTTTTGTTATGTTTGCTGGATTCTTTATCTGCATCTGGGTCCACATCTAAACTGATACTGACACAATGGGGCTCAGAAGATACAGCGGGTCATTTACTAATTGGAAGGTTGGTGGTTCAAGCCCTGGCTGCTCAGTCTGCATGCCAAAGTACCCTTGGGCAAGATAATGAAGCCGATGCGTTCATCAGAGTGTGAATGTTAGATAGAAAGCACTGAGATGTAGAAAGTGCTTGTATGAATGCGAGTGCTCATGCAGAGTAGAAAAGCGATATAAGAATCAGTCCATTTACAGTTACCATGAGGTTTAGTTTTTGTGCCACGTTTCCGCCTCGCTCGCTATGTTAAGTCCTGACTTCTTATTTTAAGTTCTTGCTTCCAGTGTGGCTTTTACTTTTTATGTTGTCAGTTGTTTTGCCCTGAATGCAAAATAAGTCCATCAAACCATTTGTAATGAGAAGAAATTAGGTGAAAACTATTTTATTAAATCAGTCATCATCTCTAGTGTTTTAATTAAGCGTGAATGCCTGATGGACTCAGTGTGACTGTCCCTACCGTTCCTTTAACTGCTTCTTCAGCGCTGCGTTTTCTCTCTGCAGCTCCACCATGGCACAGCGACTCTCATCCAGCTGTCGCTCAAACACCTGATACTGGTTCTGCTGCTTCAGGTCCTACACACACACACACACACAAAATGGAAAAAAGTTGTAGACAGTAGAAATTGACTTGCTTGAGTTACAGGCAATGAAACACGGGTAACGAGGCTGAGAGGTGTGTGTTTGTGTGCACGTGGTGGGAGTGATTTATTGCTGTGTGCGTTACCTGTTGAAGAGCCATCATTTGTGTGTGCGCTTGTAGTTGAGCCTGTAGATCTTCTATCTGCTGCATGTGTCTCTGGGTCATCTGTCTGCTCCACTCTGTGTGCTGCTGGGTTAGCTCTGCACGCTGCTTATCTGATACACACACACACACACACACACACACACAAGCACAAAACCACATACAGAAAACAAAATCAATCGGCCCCACTGTTACAGGTACCCTTCTGCTGTTGCCATGGTGAAGTGTATCCATGGTAATAGCAACTTCACTGTTGAATTTAGAATCTCAATGTGTATATCGCCGTGTGTGTGTGTATGTGTGTGTGTGTGTGTGTGTGTGTGTGTGTGTGTGTGTGTGTGCGTGCGCACTTGCTCATTTTGCTCATGCAGCTGTGTACATGTTATACAGAGTGTGTTAATGCCTGCTTGTGCTTGCGCTTATGCTAATGCGTGTGTGTGTGTGTGCGCGCGTGTGTGTGTGCTACCCAGCTCCAGGTGGTGCATTGTCTGAAGTCTGTTCCTCTCAGACAGCAGCTCTTCTTTTGCCCGTCTCTCCAACGCCTGCAGCGCCATGGCGTGACTGTGTCTCTCCTCGCCTAACGACTGCGTTTGGGGCTCCTCCAACACATGAAGACACGTTTCTTTTTTTTTTTTTTTGGTTTGTTTTTTAACAACAGCTGCAATTTTTTTTTAAGCTCACAAAAGCCCATTGTTACAGTAAACGCACACACACTCCTAGACCAACATAATGTTGCCTATTCACTGCGGCACTTTCATCAAAGATGCTAAATTATTCATCACAGAGAAAATCTATGAACGAGTGCACATAGGATTTTTAAAAATGAGTGTGCATCATGCGCGTACCTGCAGCAGGTCCCTCAGTTTCTTGTTTATCTCCTTTGTGTCTTGGACCTCCTTCCTCAGCCTGTCAATTTCGGGATTCACGTGGCAGTCATCTCCCTGGCCTGCCTTCTTTTTCTCTGCCTGAAATGGTGACAAATTGGGAGCAAAGGCTTTTTAAGGCTCTCCATGCTGTCAAAGTAATCCTGAGATAATGAGTCTGCAGCAGGAATTAAATGGAGACGCCACTTTTGTTTTAGAATGTGCACACTCAAACAGAATAAATAAATAGGCTTATGAAACAAATTAGGAGAGCCCTCCAACAATTTAGCATCATATGCCCAAAAAGTTGGACGGATTAGCTGAAACATCCTGACTTTAACTTTCTAGTACGGTTCCAAAGCTGTTGTTTCCTACACTTCCCAAAACAAGACTAGAGAGTCTTTCATTACACTTTTTTTTTTTTTGCCTTGTTGACATCCACATCTTTCAAACCCCTCACTGAAGTTTGAAACGCAGGATTTCTGACATACAGACAAAGCGAAGGTATGCTGGACACAAAGTCAGGCTCATTCTCTCAGACTTGGCAAAGATTAGAATCACACCACTCTTTTAAGAAGCAACGAAGTACTTAACACAACTAACAAACTGGCAAGAAAATGTATTGTGTAAATTAATATTATGTAAATTTGACCTTTAGCATGCAAATGACTTTCAAACCAAGTCATCTACCCTCTTCTGAAAGCCAACAACTCCAACATGTCCCTTGTGCCAGGGGAAGAGGAGTGCTGAGCAACTGTCCTAAAGCACGGACCCAGTGCCTTTCACCGATCGTCAATTAGATTTTCCCAAAAACACTGCAGAGGCACCTCTCAGACCAGAAGATCATGCTTGAGCTGACAGTAACCTGGGAGGAATGGATGGGAATGCCAGTGATAGGAGAAAAAGGGGGAAAATACAAACTGGTGAAGAAATGTGGCCGATGGGAGTGACGTGCAGATTTCTTTGTTAAAGAAGAGGGTGGGGGGGATTAATAGGAGAATCATTTTTGCAAAGCCGTACAGCTTCCTGGTCATCACGTAAAAAAGAAAAGCCATCAGTGGCGCGTAAGCAGCAGTGGAGAAAGCTACAAAGTGGCTGCAGAGACAAGCCAGGACTAATGTCACATGGACATGGGCTGGGATCAGACTGCCTGAGGGGATCAGAAGATAAAAGACCCGACGACCTGAAGTACTGAGGATGCAAGTGACGCTCAGGAAGAAAGTACCAAAATATAGAGAATAGGATGCTTTTCTCCATCATTTAGGATGGAAAGCAGAATATTTTTTGGGTCGTTGGTCTGTCAAAACAAGACGACGACATCATCATCTTGGCCTCAGGGGAAAAAAATATTCAACACAACTGAGACCACTGCAGCGGTTCCATTAATAGTTAGGATAGGGCTGTCAAACTGATTTTAGTTCACAGGCAACATCCAGCCCAATTTGATGCCAAGTGGGCTGGACCACTAAAACCATTACATAATAATAGCCTAAAATAAAAGTTCGGGAAACTTCCACATTTTTTTAAACCATCTATTAACAAAACAGAGAGATGTGTTCGGGAAAAAATGTGTGGCTTCAACAATATGTCTCCCAGATTCAGTCAGTTTGCTGTCGTCACGAAGAAACCCATGCATCATAAATCAAACAAACTCATCAGCACGCCCCCTCAACCAAGCTGGTGTGGCAGGCCGTGGGTTTTCAGTAAGAGCTGCAAAATTGACGATGATTCAGACCTCTGGCTCAGATTTGGACAACCACACTCATGTTCTCCAGCTTCAATAACAACACTTCCAGAGGCAAAATCCCCACAATTTCTGCACCCTGCAAAGCCATCTAGTGGGTCGGGCTGGACCCTACGGAGGTCCGGTTCTGGCAGGAGGACCTTCAAGTTGCCTTTTTTTTCACCTTGTTTATTTACACACTGGATCTCAGCGCTGCTCCGAGAATATGAGTCATGCTGTTCTTTTGCAGTGAATGAGCCTTAATTGCGTGGTTCTGTTTTTAAATAAATACGCCTGATTCAAGATATCAGCCACGCTGCCAACCCATCTGATTATTTTTCATCTGTTCAGGCAAAATATGAATAATGAAGCGAGAGCGAAACGGAAAAACAGTCTGATTGCGTTTCTGAAGAGACAATCGGGGCCGAGCATCATGAATGGGTTTCTGCAATTTCGTTTGTGAAGGACTCACCTGTGACTGCAGCTCGGTCAGCTGACCCTGCAGGTCAGATATCTGAGTCTGCAGCTCCTCCTCTCGGCTCTGCCATCTTTGCTCGCTCTCGGCCACGGCGGCGTTCATCTCTATCCTGAACTCTGCTCTGAGACGATCCTCGCACTCCGCCCTGGAGGCATGCACCAGAACAAAGTGTGAGCTAACCTACATGCAAAATGACTTTTTATTTCTTCTTGCTCTACGCCGTCTAACATTGCATAGCAACTCCTTTTCTTTTTGCTTCTACCTCCTTTTAAGAGGATTATTTTTTTTTACACCAAACATGCAGAGGAGCATATCCTATTCCATAAAGTATATAAGTGTGAAATCTGATTTTCATATTAAGCTATTGCCATATTAGGAGAATAAGAATTTTCCAGAGCAGAAACGTGTTCTACCGTCAGCTAACAGGTTCTTTTATGGGTGTTTTTGAATGGGGGAAATAGAGAATACATACTAAAGGGGGAACTGCATGTAAGCAGATATTTTAGAGTGATCAAACACGTTTCAAATGAATGCAGTGGGCTGGTTTTAGTTTGTGTACATACTCTAATTACTGTCGGCACATAGTGAAAAACAGGCTAATAAAATATGTCTGTGGGGGAGGGCAGGCTAATTGGTGATATTGATTTAATTTTCATTAATGTGCTGACACCGTTTACTGGCTCACACAGAATCTTTATTGCCGCTGCGTCTGATTTCTTGGCATGTGTTTGCTGTTTCAACGCGTTCCGTGTCAATAAAGCTCATTCGAACTGAACTGCAGCAAGAAAAATATGTTGCGAGCTTCAATTTGAGAGATTTCCTTCCTGACTTTGATCTTCCCCCCGAAGATCATTTAGGTGAGCGGCAGAGAGGGGAGTACAAGCAGACTGTGTGATGGAAGCCTAAGCAGGTCTGGCAGGTCCGTGTTTGCGCCGCTACCTGATCCGGTCCTCTGTGTGCCTCTGGTTTTGCTCTAGAAGACTCTTCTCCGTGTTCAGCCGGCTCTGTTCCAGCACTTTCTCCTCCAGCCGGTGCTTGTCAGCTTTCAGAGATGCTAGCTCTCTCTGGTGCCTCTCCCGCTGCCTCTCAGCCTCCTCCTGAATGCGAGCCAGTCGACTCCGAGCCTGATGGAGCTCCTCCTCCAGACGAGAGGACTGTGGTCCGCACGAGGGTGCAGCCTCGGGGGCCGACTTGTCTTTCTTGTCTTTCTTGTGGATCAATGACTCCAGCCTACAGACCTGAGATCACAGAAACATGTCTCCGTCTCTTATCACAGGAACTACAGCTGATCTTTAATCTGAAAATACCCTCTCGGTTAGTGTGACCTGACTTCTGACCTCACTGGTGGCATCTTGCAGTTTCGTCCTCAGCTCCTCTCTTTCCTTCTCCATCCCACCGCGTAGCTCCTCAGCAGCTCTCCTCTCCTCCTCCAAACGTGCACACACCTGGAAAAAAAAATATTCATCCACATCAAACCTATTATTACATTAGCAAAGAATCTCCTTTTTAACACTCAACCCTACCGTTCTGTCATCTTCTTTCTACTGAGCCTAATTAATAATTAGTAATAATGAAGTGCACACGATAAGAAGGCTCAAAGGGTAGGCAATTATGTGATAAAATCTTTATATTTCTACATTTACTAAGAGCAAAAAATGTCTATTAAATTTTCCTTTGGGTTCAATCCGGGGGCGAGAACTCGCCGTAGGGGTCACAAGAGAATTAACCGGATCAAAGAAAAACATTTGTCCTACACAAACATAATTGTTCACACTTTTTTTTCCCCTTCACATTACTCTGAAAATATTCAGATAAAATAAGGGGAAACCTTTGGCTGGCCTCATCATAGCTGTTAAGCATCTTCAGCTGCTGACAAGCGACACAGACTTCGCTTTATTTTCAAAGTTTCACAGGCCCAAAAATATTTAGAAGCTCTGTTTCAGGCTAATTAGGCAGGACCCCCGCTGAGGCTCGACTGTGTGAAAGAGAGTCCAAATCAATCAGTGCGTTTCTGTGAACTCGAGTAACCCAGTTGCTGTCGACGCTCGGCAGCCTGAGCTGTGCAAACTTTTTCTCAGGTTCGCGGATTAGACGGATCAGCTTTTGCCTGGACACTGCTGACTTACAGTGTGTGTTTGATTAACAGGCTGCAGAAAGTTTTACTGTGTGTTAGCAGCAGTTTGTGCTCTTATCCAAAATAATTACATCCAGAGTTTGACTGAAACTAAAATAATGAAGCCTGTATTTTTTGGCTTTCACAGCAAGCGGTTTTTAAAGCAACGATACACACTGTGCACATTACAGAGATTCTGTCTGGTCTTAATACAGAGCCTGTCTCCTCTTCACACTTCAACATCTCAACGAGTTTCAGTGTAAAATCACCAATTTATGGTATACAGTCTTAGTTATTAAATGCAGGTCACTACTCCAATTAAATGGAATTAACTCTTTGTGTGCAGACGCATGCTGACCTCTTGGTTGGTCTTCTTCTCGGAGCTCAGAGCTTCTTGGATGCCGTTTAATTCAGCTGCGTGTCTCCTCATCACCTCTTCTATCGCCTTCCGCACCTGCTCTTTCAGCCGCTTCCTGTCCTCCTCCGCCTTCTCCGCCAGTCTCTTCTTCTCATCCTCCAGCTTTTGCTGCACGCCGGCTCTCTCCACCTCGACCTGTTCGATGTTCTTGTCGAGCTGGGAACGAACGCGAACCCTCTCGACTTCAAGTTCCTTGCGCAGCCGGTCCACCTCTTCCTCTTTTTCTCTCCTCACACGCTCCTTGACCTCTTCCAGCTGTCTGTGGTGCGCTTCCTTTTCCTCGTCTCTTTCTCGCCGTATGCGGTTTCTT
Organism: Cichlasoma orientale; assembly: GCA_034780415.1. Taxonomy (NCBI): domain Eukaryota; kingdom Metazoa; phylum Chordata; class Actinopteri; order Cichliformes; family Cichlidae; genus Cichlasoma; species Cichlasoma orientale. Next base: position 396,069 of record JAVDPK010000380.1, read on the forward strand.
TCTTTCTCAAAGTGATCCCTCTCTTGCTCCCGCTCCCTCCGCAGGCTCTCTCGTTCTTTTTCGATCTCCTTCTGCAGTTTGTCCCGTTCGTCGTCTGCGTGCTTCTGAATGCGGCGCAGCTCTTCTGTCTGGGCTCTCACCATCTCCGAGCGCAAACTGGACAGTGCTTCAGCGTGCTGCAAACACACAACGCAGCATACTTAATCATGCTGTGATTGCATTTTTGTCCACGCTCTGCACTTTCTTATTTTAATCTGTGTGTGTGTGTGTGTGTGTGTGTGTTACCTGGCGTATCTGCCGGGCGTGGTCACTGTTGCGGCCGCTGCTCTGTAGCTCCAGCTCTCTGTTCCTGCTCTGCAGACGACTCACCTGGCTCCTCAGCTCCTCCATTTCAGCGCACACGCACGCCTCGCAGCCTCCACGATTCAGCAGCTCCTCTAACACACACAAAATAATTGATTGATTATCGACAGTAAAAGCAGAATAAATCATCCGACCAATTCTGACTGAGGAAGGGTCTAAATTAAAACTCATTCCTGTGCAATAAATAAAACTCGGGGTTTGGTGCTGACTGGGTGAGATGCCACTTTGATGAAACTGTTTGCCTTTGAGGGGAATGAATAATTTGTTACATTTTCTGTACATATCATGGCGGCGTGAGTGGAAAACTTAATTAACGGTGAGTCTGAATGAAGAATGGGAATGCGCACAGCCGAGTTTCTGCGAGCTCACTCCAGCAGGGCAGGTAAGAGGACAGGTGTGTGAGGCAGACTACCTGCTCTGCTCTGCAGCTCGTCTTCCTGCAGCAGCAGCCTCTCCTTGGCTACAGCGAGCTCCTCTTCGGCTCGCTTGGCCACGCCCTCGGCCTCGGACACACGCCTGCGATCCAGCTCCAGCTCCTCCTCCAAGTCCTGCAGGGAGGGGAAAAAAGCCAGGAAGGAGTTTGGCATGAGGGCAATTAAGGTCGGTTGGGCGATGCAGAAGAGCGTTTCGGGTTGACAAGACGCCGTGAGGGAATAGAAAAGAAAAAAGTGATAGATGAGAGAGAGAGGAGCTGACAGCAAATTTGACACAGATGAGGAGGAGGGAGGGAGCACAATCAGACAAACCGAGAAAAAACGAGGGATGAAATGTGGTGAGTCAGGGAGCTGTCTTGCCCAGCTGCAAGCCTTTAATGGTCTGCTGTGAGGACTTACTGTATGTCAGCTCCATGCCAGCTCTCACAGGGCTTCTTAATGCTCATGCGTGAGGTGGTGCAGCGAATCTATCCTGCTCCAACTACTCATTAGCAGATAGTTGGCAGTGGGAATAACACTCAGGGAAGGCAGTCTGTGGTTAGACAAGCAAGATGCTTCCCTCCCCCCCCCCTCCCCCATCTCTGCTTCTACCCCTCACTCCCTCCTTTCCCATCAACACTATTAGCTGGGTGCTTCAGAGACAGGAAGCTGCAACATTTCAATTTCCTTTCATAGCACTGGATTCTGCATGTAAGGATGACTGAAAACATCGGTACCTGTATTCGCTCTTGCAGCTTCACTGTGTTTCTCTTGCTCTCAGCTAGCCTCTCCAGGTGACTTTCCACCTCTGCCTCAGCCCTCTTCACTCTCTCTCGCAGAGCGCTGTGCAACCCCTTCTTCTCCTCTTCTTCCCTCTCCTCCCACCTCTGCCGCTCGTCCCTCCATTCCGCCTCAATCTTCTTCCTCATTTCCTCTCTCTCCTCATTTAGATCGTTCACCTTTCGCTCCCATTGCTCCTGCTCTTCTTTCACAGCTCGCCTCTTCTCCCCCTCTGCTCGATCCCTCTCTTCCTTTAGTGCCTTCAGATCCTCCAGGAGGCCCTTAATCCGTTCCTCACACTGCTCCATTTTCCTCTCCTCCTCCTCCTCCTCTTTCTTCTTCTTCTCCTCATCATCTTCTCTTTGCCTGTTCTCTTCTCTCCTGTTTTTCTCCTCATCAACAGCTGTTTTCTGTAGCTCCTCACATTTGGCATCCAGTTGCTGGATCTGCTCCCCAGCCTTCTCCAGTTCTTTGCTCAGTCTCAGATTGTCCTCTTGGGCAACATTGATCTGGGCCTTGGCCTCCTGGAGCTCTTCCTCTGCAGCCTGGAGCTTTTCCTCAAACTCTTTTCTCATCTCTGCTTCAGTTTCACGCTCCTTCTCCTCCGTCTGGATGCGGAAGATCTCAAAGTCTGCCTGCACCTGGAGCCACAGAGGACGAGAGAATAACTTACATATAAACCTCGGGCAGTGACCACTTTCCCTAAAAAACACCTAATTTTTCCTCCAAAAACACTCAGAAAACCTTTCACACTTTATTCCGTGCTCAAGTGATAACATTTATGCAATAACAAATGCAAACTACACCTATTCTGTCCGAAGGTGTGTGACTGTGTTGAGTTCTGGGTACTGTACAGACTGCTGGAGCAAACAGTGTGGACAGAAAGTATACAAAACATTTGTAAAAGGCCAGACTGGCCAATTAGCTGTAATGCTGTGACATTCACACAATACTCAGTATGTGGCAAAACATCATTACCAGCCTGCAATGTTGAGCTCAGGCAGCTTAGAGCCGTAAACAACGTCTTCAGAATTCCGACTCCTTATTGTCACAAAACTAACCAGAAATAAGAAATTAGCCTCAACATGCAGTGAGCTGCAGAAATCTAAACCAAGGGGAAGACACTGTGTGGGTTTCCTTGATATAACTACATATTAGTTATACAGTTACTGTCTATAAATATGACGTTTTATGCAAAATAAGCTTAATTTGAACCCAAAAATTCTCTGTTTTTGGCATTTACGGAACCTTTATTCTTCATATTTCGATCTGCAGTGATGCAAACAAATACTGTATGCACATTAGCTATCCATCTTTAATTTAATTTGCACTGCTAACATAGATATGGCGTAAGTGGACACAAGATGAGACTGAGTACACACACACACACACACACACACACACACACGCACACTCACGATTACAGACGGTTGCTCCACCTCCCTAGATTACGTGCACCTTGTTAGTACTGGGTTGGATCCCCTTTTGCCTTCAGAACTGCCTTCATTCATGATGCGACTCTCCCATTAAACCACATCCCATCGCATTACTCCAAACTCTGACCGTACCTTTCGAATGTTGCAGCAGAAATCGAGACCCATCAGACCAGGCAATGCTTTTCCACTATTCTGTCCAATTTTGTTGAGCCTATGTGAACTGTAGCCTCAGTTTGCTGTTCTCAGCTGATAGGAGTGACACCCAGCATGGCCTTCTGCTGTGGTCCATCTGCTTCAAGGTTGCGTGTGTGTTCAGAGACGCTCTTCTGCATATACTGATTTTAACAAGTGTTTTTTTTTTTTGAGTTACTGTTGCCTTCCTATCAGCTCAAAGCAGTCTGGCCATTCTCCTCTGACCTCTGACATCAACAAGACATTTTCTCGCAGAGAACTGCTGCTCACTGAATATTTTCTCATTTTTGGACCATTCATTCAACACTAGAGATGATTAATCCCAGTAGATCAGCAGTTTCTGAAATACTCGGACCAATAAAAATAATTTGCCAAAAAAAGAGGCAATCCTATGATATTAAATAAGTTAGAGATCATTTTTATGATAGCATAACTGTTTTGTTTCTACAGATATTGCAATAATATTGATTTTATGGTATTACCTGTGGGTGCCTATGATAGATATCATGAAGGGTTCTTATCCTACAAAGAAATGGTCTTTGCAGTGACTATTTTTGGGGTTTAATGGAACACAAATAGAAATAAATTAAATTCAAAGTAAATAGAGAATTTTAGTACTTTTTTTGCACATTTACATCCTCAGAGCTTTTGCACCACTGTCTCTACCACACTGGTCTGCTCTAAAGACGATAAGCCTTTCTATTATTAAAGTATTCATCCTATTCTAACCTGTTATTTTCCAGGTTGTTTGATGTGTGAAGTAGTGTCTGTAGCCCATTTCACTCGAAAACAAATCCCTGTGGTTCACACGTTAAAGGCCTGTCTATGTTAATCCGGTGGTAGGTTTTTACAGGTGTTTTTGTGCATCAGACACACTGATCTACCTGCTTTGACTCGAGAAAATGACAGTATAAACACAAAAACATGATAGATGCCAGACAAACCAGACAGACGACAAAGGAGGGACATTTCAAAATAAAAGTTTTAGGTCCCTACGTGCATTTTTTATGCATTTAGTTGTTAAGATGCTTTTTTTTTTCCTCCCGCAGAGCCGATAAAGTCATGTGGGTATTTATGATTCATGTGGATGTTTTATTGTGGTGCGCAACATATAAATAATGAAGACTGGGTAAAGTAACAGGCTTTCTGAAAGAGGCTGGCTGCTGTAGGTCATGTTAGGGGCAGGTTTGATTTGCTGCCCCCACTGGGAGGTTACACATTAAATAACCCCCCCAATAAACAAGGACTCACACATGCACGCACCTGGGCCCCGACTCGCTGCTGCTCATCCAGGGACTCCTGCAGCTCGAGAAGGCGCGTCCTCAGTGCTGACCCCTCTCCTTCGTGGCACGTCTCCATCAGGATGCGGTGCAGTTCGTCATGGTGGGCGTGGCTCAAGGCCTGCAGGGCCGCCTCCTGCTCCTCATTCTTCATGTTCAGAGAATAAATCACCTGCAGAGCATCAGCGACAGACGGGCAAAGATTTAAGAGCCGTGCGCATTCAGGCCCTGAAGATAGGAACACTAAAAAAAGTGTAGGAGCGATTTCTGGTTTGCTTATTTGCGTCTACACCTCCAGCCACGAGGCGAAGCCTCTCTGCAGTGTTTTTATTGAGTGTTGTGAACATAAAGGTGGAGGAAGAAGAGCAGCTTCTAAAAAAGCGATGAGGGAAGCAGTTTTTTTGAACGCTCAATTGTGTTTTGTGTTACTATATTTTTCCTCTATTGTTTGAATCACCAAGACAATCGATCGTGGACAAACAGCATTCATTGAAGCACATGTCCAATACGGGTCTCATACAGGAGCTGCTCCTCAGTACAGTGTGCTCATCCTCACTTCTAGGAATACTCTCTAGTGCCTAGGAGGGTTTAAATACCTGGGTCTCTCCACCATTTGGTTTTAGAACTGAAGAAGATGAGAGGCAAACATCTTCAATAAACTTAAAGAAGCCCAGTCGCCTTTTTTTCAAGCTCCAGAGACTACCATGACCTGGGATACATCCCACTTCATCTTTGCAGATAAACACGAACAAATCACCACTGCTGTGCCTCAGATCAGCAGACCTTCTGTATGTTTTATAAAGTTTATGATGGCTTTCTGTGGGATTACTTGGGGTTTTTTCAGCTGAATAGTGCTCGAAAAATCCATATTTTTACGACTCTACAGATATGTAATATCAGATCAATTTCCTCAGTAAATAAAGTCTAATATTTCTGACTTGTTTGCTCAGCTGCGTTCCTTTTATCCACTTTTAGATGTGCAGAAATGTGATGACTTATAAAATTATACTTCAGAAACTTTCAGCCAACACAGCACAGATTTGCATCCTAAAGGTCAAGAGACTGAAGAAGAGCCCTTTTGTGTACCATTTATATTATTTTTGCAACCAAACGCAGACGATTTGAAGCTGAATGGTGAGTCACTGTTGAGTGATAATAAAAGATTTTGCTGCAGACTGAATAATGAATTTCCCGACTTGATATGAAAAGATTAAGCTTGGCCACCTTGTCAAAAATTGTATGCACATATTGAGAGTAAAGCTGCTAGATATATTTAATGTTTGATGCTTTTTCTTGATGACAATTTCTTCAAAAAATAATTAAACTTAGGTCATATGAGCAGTCCTGGTTACATCCTTCTACTCCACACTAACAAATTTCACAGAGTCCCAAATATGTTTTTAATCACAGTGTTTTTTATCATATATATACTGTTACAGTGATAGATTCATATACACTGTATCGCCTAAACTATTCACTCGTCTGTCTTCACACACATACGAACTTGAGTGACATCTCATTCTTAATCCATAGGGTTCAATATGATGCCGGCCCAACCTTTTGCAGCTATAACAGCTTCAACTCTTCTGGGAAGGCTTTCCACAAGGTTTAGGAGTGTTTATGGGAATTTTT
>JAVDPK010000380.1:412478-426325 GCA_034780415.1 Cichlasoma orientale
TGTGTGAGCTGTCCCCTCTGCAGCTGTTTAGCAGCTGTGGCCCTGGACAGTGGCTGCACGCTACGTGTGGGTTATATTATAGACAGTATGCAGTTCAACAGAAACTCATCCACATGATTACCTGGATTATTTATATAGTTTTAAATTGAATAAGTGTTAAACTGAACTAAAAAGTAATGTAAAGTAAAAGTAATGCATTCGTAAAAGTGGGGAGTGCCCCCCCCTACCCTCCATCCTTTCCTTACATGAAACCAAGCCATATAAAACAAAAATACAACTTATAAGTTAAGTCAAATTTTTATGGAAGCTTGTTTCCTCCACTGAGTAACAACAAAAGAAAAACATTTTTGTCCATCTATAAATCAAATAATATTTGTGGTTAATAACTTGAAATTTCAAATTATTTTCTCAATTTCAAGTTATTTTCTCAGAGGTTTGAGTTGATATGCCAAAATTTTGATTTCAGCCTGAAATTTTGATATATGGATGGGGAAAATGGGGTTCTTTTGTTTTTGTTGTTGTTTTAGTGGTGTAAACAAGCTTCCATACCTATTGGTGCGTCCCTAATCTAAACATTTGACACGCTGTTACTACGCTTTTTTTTCTCAGTAATACTAAATCAGTCATTCTAATATAAGTGTCTGTTGTGCGATTATCTGACCAAATAAATAAATAAATAAAAATTTTGGTCTTAACCTTTGCTATCAGAAACAGACAGAAATCGCGGGTCCGCCTGTCAGACTAAACACAGGGCAAAATCATGCACGTACGCACGTAAGACGTACACGTCTCGTTCTCGCGAGAATGAAATTCAAAAACAGGCGCTTGTTCTGCGAGAAGAAAACTGACTAAGAGGTACTTTTTTTTCTAAGTTCACAGATTCACCTTTAATGTCGGGTTTACAGATCTGATAATTATTACAAAACGCGTCTCTAGGGACTAAAGTGACTAAAGTTGTGCGTGACTTAGCTACGTTGCGTTGTTTCGGTGGGATTTGTGTCGAAGTTGGGTTTGGGAAAGGCACTGACTGAGACAAGAGACACTGGAGACCATCCGGCAGCTACCTTTACTGCTAGCTAATAAAGAGGTTTCTAACGGACCAGTTTACTCTAAGCAAAGCTGCTTCAGCTGTTTGTTTCACTGTCTGTTTCAGTTTGGATTTTTTGCGGAGGAAAGATGACGGCGGACAACGAAATAGACATCAAGGAGGCGTTTCAGCGTGCTCAGAAGGGCCACAATAACAAGGCAAAACTGGTGGCAAGCCTCAAGAGCCGCTACAACAAGGTACGAAGTTATGTTTTGTTATCAGTCTCTTCTTATCTGTGTCTTATCTTCTATACTGTGCCTTCACATTCTCCTGGATTAATGAGTGCATTGTCATATTTTTCAATTTATACGAGAAGTGCAAGTTTAATTTAGGCAACAGGACGTCAAAAATAGATGTGATCTACTTTTATTATAAAGAAATACAAGCCAATAAAACAAGTCTTATACACAGGTTTGTGTCCTCGCACACACCAACCCTCTGCATGTCGTCCTTCACTACATCCATGAACCTCCTCTGTGGTCTTCCTCTTTCCCACCTGCCTGGCAGCTGCATTTTCAACATCCTTTGTCTAGTATAGCCACTATCCCTGTTATGCACTTCTGCGTCTTTAACTTTATCTCCAAACCTTGAGCTGCCCCTCTCATATACTCATTTCTAATCCTGTCCATCCTGGTCTACCCCAACAAAAATACTAGCATCTTCAGCTCTCCCACCTCCAGCTAGACCTCCTGTCTTTTTGTCAGTGCCACTGTCTCCAAACCATACATCATAGCAGGTCTCACTACTATCTTGTAAATCTTCCCCTTTAGTCTTGCTTCAATCTTTCTGTCACAAATCAGAATTAAAAGAATAAAGAAACAGTGCAATGATAGTGCAGTCACAGATATGAGTGCGTAAGGCACACCTAGTGAAGTTGTAATCCACGTTTTAAGTGTTAGCAGGGTTGCAAGTTGGAGCAAACATCATTCAATGGTTTTCCTGCATACAAAATATTTTGGGGAACCCTAAAGAGAGTTTGGCCTTTCTCCAAAGAAAATATAATAATATTTTAACCATTTCTTTTGAGTGGGGTTTCATTTACTAATAATAAAATACAGTTTTGTTTGTTGAATGGCTGGAAAAGAGAAGGACAATGCTTTTGAGCCATGAAATACCCTGTTTGAGTTTTCTCAAAGTTTGTAGTGTTTGGAGATTGCAAGCTGCTTGTCTGTGTTTTGTTCTGACCTGATAGACAGAAAGCAAACTAGTCCCAGATGACCTGAGATATCTGGATGAATCTCGCAGATTACTTGGTTTCTCACTTATCTTATTTTAAACATTAACTCTTCTTTCCTCCATCTCCTCCCTCAGCTTGAGGATAAAACGTTGTTCCACGAGGAGTTTGTCCACTACCTGAAGTATGCAATGATTGTCTACAAACGTGAACCAGCGGTTGAAAATGTCATCGAGTTTGTCGCAAGGTTCGCCACAAGTTTCCAGTCTCCCCCTAAAACAAATGAGAAGGGGGAGCAGCAGCAAGAGGAGGAGGAGGAGGAAGAAGATGAAGATGCCGAGGATGACCATCCATTTCTGAGTTTCATATTCAACTTCCTGTTGGAGGTATGAACATTAGAACACTGGGTTATGCATTCGAACACTGTTTTGTGTGTGTGGTTAGTGACCAGCAAATCGTTGACCTGCTGACATGTGGCTGTTTCATTTGCAACAAATGTTTTTTTTTGTTTTTTAGAACTCTGTTTACCACAAAAATTAAACCTCTCACATCTCTGATTTTGCTCTGAGCACTTGAACACAAAGGCTCTGATGTGATTCATGTTTCTGCTGCCTCTTAATCTCTTGTCCTTTCCCATCTGTCTTCTATCTTTTTCTTTCATATGTAAATCTGTTTTTCTCTCATACACTTGTCCTAATTCAATCCACGTTCACCATTACTCTTGTATTTCTGCCTTTTTCCTCCTAATTTGTGTTTTGCCCCTTTCCCCTCTTATTCTAATGACCTTTTTCATTCTCTACCATCCTTTCTTCTCAGTCCCATAAAGCCAATAGCCACGCAGTACGTTTCCGAGTGTGCCAGCTAATCAACAAGTTGCTGGGCAGTATGGCCGAGAACGCCCAGATTGATGACGACCTCTTTGATAGCATCCACCAAGCCATGTTGGTCCGTGTGACTGACAAATTCCCCAACGTGAGGATTCAGGCTGCTTTGGCCATGACTCGCCTTCAGGAACCAAAAGATCCAGACTGTCCAACCATCAATGGTTTGTTTTTGTTTTGTTCTTCTGTTTGCTATCAAATGCTGAAATCTGTGACTTATTATCTGCAATTTGTATTTAAACCCAAAAATCCTCCTTGTGCTAGAACATATGAAGGCATAGTGTTTATGTTTACTACAAGTTTTAATCTCAAACTTTAAAGGTCTTTAATTTTTTTTTTTGTATGTTTGGTTGTTTTATCTTTCTCTTCGTCACTGTCTCTCTAACTTCTAAATGCTCTAAACTTCTCCTCTTTCTAGCATACATGTTAATTCTGGAAAATGATACTAATGCTGAGGTGCGACGTGCCGTTCTGTCCTGTATTGCGATGTCCCCTCGGACCCTCCCCAAAGTACTCAAACGCACCCGAGACACAAAAGAGAATGTCCGCAAGCTAGCCTACCAGGTAACTATGAATGCAAAAATATGCATCCACTGCAAGTGTTGGTAAAATGCTGAGATTTGCTTTAAACTGGGGTTTCTGTTTAAGGTTCTGGCCGACAAGGTTCACATTAAAGCCCTTAGCATCGCACAGAGAGTAAGTTTACTGCAGCAGGGCCTCCATGACACCTCAGGTAATACTGATGTGTGTGTGTGTATTTATACAGACACATCATTCACGCTGATATTTGCACTTGAAGTAACCTGAAACCTTAATCAAAGCTTCCGCTCATTATTTAAATTTTTAAGTAATCCACCTGTTATTCTCTTGATTGTCAAAAATGTAAAAAATTTAAACAGCAAATAAGCTCTTTTGAATATATTGTTTTGTTTAATCGGTGATCTAAATATCAAGAGGTTTGTTTAACCAATATAAAACAGCAAATATTCACATTAGAGAAGTTGAACCATTTTTATTTAGAGAATAGTGTCAGAAATTCTTGGCGATTAATAGGTGGGGTTTATAAAAAAAATTGCCAGTGAATATCTGACAGGCTGTGTGCTTTGCAGAGGCGGTAAGGGAGGTGGTTAGCGCTCGTCTGTTGCCGGCCTGGCTGGTTCGGCTGGATGGGAACATCATCGAGCTGCTCCACAGGCTGGATGTGGAAAACTGTGCTGAAACAGCTCTGGAGACCCTGAAAGCCGTCTTCAAAAACACCCCGACTGAAGAGCTGCTGCAGAATAGACTAGAGCTTGACATGAGGTACTCACTTCTCCCTCGTCTAGCAAATAATAAATAAAACATCTGAGGTTAGAGATTATGATGTGTGTAAAAAGATGGCGCCGGTGTGTGTGGCTGCTCATCTGTCGTTCTCAAGTTTGTTATTGTTTTTACTGTTTTTAACCGGTTTCATTTATGGAACTGAGTCTCTGCTGGTGTTTGATCGCTGAACACTGCTGGGCCTCCAACCTTCGGTCCAGGGTGTCGTTTGGTGTTTGTGGGCAGCAATCCTTGCCCTCGCTTCTGGGGCACTAAAACAAGCCTGGTTCCCACGCTGCCTTCCTGGCGGAGGCGTCATCGTCACCGCGGTAGATGAAACTGTTCTTCTGGTGAAGCTGAAGTTTTCCCTGACACATTGTTCTGCTTCTACCCGACCAGCGCACGGATCGTTCCCAGCATTTCTTGTGCCTCTGCGGTTTCTGGATCCTGTTGATGCCTGCTTGTTGCCCATGGCTGACTTTGAAGCTCTTTGGACTTGATCCTTTCCTGTGGTCTGCCTGTGACTAACCTGGAAATCTGTGACTCTGTTTTCTCAGATCATCTGCCTGTTTTTTCTTTTTCTTTTCAGCGTTGGTTTAACACGTACTGCAGTTAAAACTCACGCTCCTGTTCAGCATTGGTGGCACTGTATTTAAATGGTTCAGGTCTTACCTGCCAGATAGAACTTTTCTGTGAACATTCTTGGTTCTGAATTATCTGCTGCTTCTTTGTCATGTGGCGTCCCACACGGCTCAATTCTGTGGCCACTGGTTTTCTTGCTGTATTTACTTTTGGCTTTAAGGTGGACAGTGATTTTTTTAAATTGGACTGCCAAATTACAGCTGTGGTTAAGTCCAGTTTTTATCATTTAAGGCAATTGGTAACAGTGAAATCTTTTCTTTCTGGGCAGCATTTTGAAACAGTGATCCAGGCTTTTATATCATCTTGTCTGGATTACTGTAACTCACTTTATGTGGGAGGCAGTTGCCTCTTGCGTCTACAGCTGGTTCAAAATGCCGCTGCACAACTTCTGAACTTGAAAGAGAGAGCACATAACCTCTTTCTTGGCCTCACTTCACTGGTTGTCTGCATGTTTTAGGTCCATTTTAAAATTCTTATGCTTGTTTTTAAATCTTTTCACAGTCTCACCCTGCTTTACCTCTCTGAGCTTCTTCATCCCTACGTACCTTGTTGGTCTCTCAGGTCAGCAGACCAGCTGCTCCTGTCCCCTCTGAGCTTCTGTCTGGAAGCTCAGAGGGGACAGGGCTTTCTCTATCATTGCTCCTAAATTATGGAATAACGTGCCTCTGCCTGTTAGAGCGGCCCCTTCAATGTGCGTTTTTAAAGTTTGTCTTAAAACCTGTTCTTTTTTTTTTTTCCTTGTTATTCTTTTTTTTTTTTTTTTTTTTTTTTGGCTTTCGACCCCAGCGAGACCTAGTATTAAATTGTGTGTTTTTAAACTCGAAAGAGTTCCATTTCTGTATGTTTCAACATACAGCACTTTGTGTCACCTGTGGTTGTTTTAAAGTGCTTTTATAAATAAAGATGGTATGGTGTGTTTTTAACAGGAAGCTGATCCCAGAGGACTCTCTGACCTGTGAAAATGTGCTTTACTGGAGAGCTCTGTGTGAGTTCATCAGAGGTAAAGGAGATGATGGTGATGAAATGCTGGAGCAAGTCTTACCAGATGCAGCCACTTACGCCAACTATCTCTGTGGGTAAGGAGAGACAAAGTTATTGGATTATAGTTGTGGTTTTTTTACTTATTGCAGTGTAAATTCTGGACTAAATAACTCAATATAGTGTCTGGGTTTATGGAATATTTTATAAGGTACTTAATGTGCATTTAGTTACTTTGTGATGAGTAGATGTTTGATTTGATAAAATCTAGTTGCCATAAAGACTGTGTTGTAACTCTAGGTATCTGAAGGCAGGTCCGGTGTTCTCAGAGGAGCTCTTTCTGTATGTAACTGTGTGGCTATCTCAAAGCTTATATAACTGCTGCAATACTGTGGCTGACTAATTGCTTATGTTAAACTTAACCTGCCGAGTTAAAAAAAAAACCATACTTTTACTTCCAAACAAGTTAAACTGCTTTTCTCATGATCAGTGCACATGAAAATAGGTGTGTTTTCATTTACAAGACCAAAACTTTATACTTTAAAAACACCAGTATCAGTTTAATGTGCCTTGGGGCAGCAGCAGATCATGTATAATTAGGTACAGTACCAGTCAAAGGTTTGGACACTGGTACTGACTGGTACTATATGTACCGATCCAACTTTTTCCAGTTGTGTGAGAGAGTGAATTCATCAGAGCTTTTTAGTCATGATAGCTGAAATGACCAGAGTTTGCAGTTAAATTTAATAATTAAAAAAATTGCAAACACATAAAAGTTGTTTGTGTAGCTTGAGCGAAAGCTGCCGTTTCTTTGCTTTTAGCTTCCTCCATGTTACAGTAGCTCTCTCACTCACCATACATCGTCACGTTGTTGCCGTGAATCTATCCAAAAATCATCTCAGTCCCTACTGCTCTTTAACTGGATCTAAATCCTGGTTTCCGGCAACATATTTTTATTGTTAGACTTTGCTAGAGTATCTTTGCATAATTTATAGTTCACAAATAATTATCCTGATTTGTTTTTCTTAGTCTCAGTGCAACCCATCAGTTCAATCTCTGTCTCAAACAAGCTCCCTATTGGCTCGCTTCCCCCTCCCTTTGAGCTACTTTTCTTCTTATTGGCTGCCCCTCGTAAACAGAAGGTTTGAAAAAAAACAGGCAGTGTTTAGATCAGTCTGCAGCCTGAGATTTTGGCTTACGTGGATTACTTAAACACACACTGAACCCATTATTTGAAACTTTTGCCATGTTTAATATGAACATCTACCAGTGTAATCATACGACAGAAAATAAGGAAAAGCCCAACAGGTCCACTTTTTTCCTAATATGCTTTGCTTTTGATGAGTACCATTATCCTCCGTAGTCCTTGTTAAACTGATGTTTTCTAAGTCCTTTTGTTAATTAACAAATTAGTTATACAGGTGTTACAGTCACTTCCAGCAACAGATTGCTTTCCATCTTTCAGACAGAAAATGTGAAAACAGTAGAAACCCCTCAGTTGAATCATAGTTACAGTCCAAATAAATCTACTTTTTAAAAAAGGCAAGTTTTGAGATTGGCGTGATTTTTCCAGTCTGAGAGTAACCATGATCTCAGAACTGATCCAAATGATCATCGTTGTATGTATAATGATTAATTTCACTGTACGTATGATGACAATAAAAGCCCTATTCTATTCTATTCTATTCTATTCTATTCTTCTATTCTGATTTTTGCCATAATCAAGACGACTGACACCTCAACTGTTATCCTTCCTGTGCACTGATGGAGCCGTTTTATCACCCCTCTAATGTGTGTGTGTGTGTGTGTGTGAGACACTGATGTGTGAAATGCTTTGTAAATAAATGCGATTTCACTGATTTAACTGCAAATTTAACATTTATCTGCTCATAAAATGGGTTTCTTAATTTGACAAAGGTGACCAGTAGCTGGTGAGTAAAAATCCTTCACTTGCTGACTGTTAGCTGACTTTGCTCTGCGATATTTGGGAGAAGCCTTAGTTTTGTTTATGCTGTCAGTGTAGCTGAATTATCTTAAATGTCTGGGCTCTGAGCGCTGCTGTTGTCTGACTCTGACTGTTGTAGATATCTGAAGGCTGTGCCTGTGCTGTCAGAGGAGCAGAGGGCCGACTTTAACCAACTGGAGCTTGTCATGACCAAAGAGTTCATCTCGCAACAGCTTATCCATCTCATCGGTTGTCTGGACACCAACGAGGAGGGTGGCAGGTAAGACGAGAAAGAGACTGAATAGGAATGAGGTGCAAAACACCTTAAAATGTGCATGTAGATCAGCTGGGAAAGGAATGGAACAAAAAAAAATAAATTATTTTTTTTGAGAAATTACTGAATACATGTTTTATTTATTTATTTATTTATTTTTTGGACTAGCAACTAATCAAGAAGTCGATTAAACATTTCAGACCCAGATAAATTGAAGTAGAGGGTTGGACAGTGGGGTGATCGTTTGGTTAAATATCAAATTAAATATTGGTTTGTTTTGTTTGCTTGTCTTTTTTTATTATCTGGATAACTCGGGAAGTTACGGACAGATTTGCATGAAATTTTAATCTTGGATTTCACCCAGCTTAGAAGTGATTACCTGTGGAGTCAATCTGGATTTGGAACCAGATGCAGGAATTTTTGGATTTTTAGGGGCAGCTGTGGTTTAGGAGGTGGAGCGGGTCATTTTTTTTTTGGAAGGTAGTTTGATCTCTGGTACCTCCAGTCTGCATGTTGAAGTATTGTTGGGCGATACTGAACCCCGAGTTGCCTCTGATGGATTCATCGAAGTGAGTGTGTGTGCGTGAATGTTAGACAAGGCGCTTTGGCATAGAATGAAAGAACTGTGTGAATGAAGCTTGTGCTAAAAAGCATTTTGGGTGTTCAGAGTATAAAAAGCACTGTACATGTACCAGTCTGTTTACCATTTACTGTTTATATGTTACATTAGCCCTGTGACAGACTGCCGTCCTGCCCACAGTGTACCGTGGCTTTTGACTTTGGCAGCTGGGATAGGCTCACTGTGACCCCGAATTGGATGAAAGCAGAAGAAAATGGATGATATTACATTTCAGGTCTTTTCAAATGCATATCAAAATTGGGAGACATCGTCTTGAGGTTGTCAGGAAAATGTCACAAACTTTTTCAGATCCAGACATCATTCTGAATGCAGGGACTCGGTTCATACATGCTGTGGAGGCAGTTTTCAGCCTCGCCACTCTGCTGCTCTTGTTTGATATAACACTTGATTTAATTTGGTAGGAGATCCATAATGTTTTTTTTTGTTTGTTTTTTTTAAAGTCTGTTTATTCATTTAATGGTTAATCAGCTTGTTGGGGGTTTAGTTTATGCTGATTGAGCTCTGTGTGTGTGTGTGTGTGTGTGTGTGTGTGCGCGCGCGTGCTCTTAGGAAGCGTGTGCTGGCTGTTCTGCAGGACATGCTGGCTCTTCCTCAGACCCCCTCCTCTCTGGTCTTCCTCCTCACTGAGAAGCTCCTCAGCCTCATCCCTGATGACCACAGACGCATCCAAACTGTAAGTTGCACTTAAATCTGAGCCTCTATCAGTGTGAAGTCACTTGTCAAGTTATCCAGACTTTCCTTTCAGCACATGATGGGAAATGCATATGTCACTGCCCTTCATGAATTCAGCTGACAGACCAATTAGTCAGAAATGAAATTATAAAAGCAGTAATTATTTATCAGTGGTTCCAGATGGACGCAGAAAATATAACAGGCTTTCCTCTCAGCTGCGGCATCATTGACCTTCAGATTGATGTTTAAATGAGCTGGCTTTGTGTCGCACAGGTGGCAGAAATCATCTCTGACGTGAGGGAGCCCATCATGGAGACCAGTCAGCCGGTGGATGTGAACGAGAGCCGCCGGCAGCAGGTCCAGGTGGGCAACGCTCTGCCAAATGAAAACGCCCAGAAGCAATTAGATTTTGTCAACCCATCCAATTGTCCAACTGTGATTGAATGGAAGGAGGAAAAAGCATCTTGGCACAAGATGTAGTTAAGTTAGACAGTGACAGAAAAATGCTTCCTATTAAAGGATATTTATTAAAATAGTACAGACTCTAAAATGTTTTAACTACCAGATTTGATTACAGACTAATAATTTCTTAATCAGTTGAATTCTTAAATTTTTCTCTGATCTGCGCTCCATTTACGTTCCCTCCCGGTCTGTTTGTTCATCCTGTTCCACCCCCAGCTGGCAGATGGTTTATATTTAAATCTAAGTACGGTTAAACTAGAGGGGGGTGGGTGCGTGCCATGTACACTAAACCTATCTTTGCCTGGTAAACCCTGGTTCATTAGCTTTCCCTGTCACTTTTCTTCATTGCATTTCCCCCCTTAAGCTCCATGGACACACATGCTCTGAGGGAATGAGTCTCAGTTGTGATTGTTAATCTGTCTCTTACACCTTAGTTTCTTCACTAAGTACTGAAATCTGTTGCAGGAAAAGTGGCTGTTGAGAAAGTTAATCCTAGCCCAGGTGTTGGCTTACTCCATCCTCTCTGTGCACCTGGTCTCTCCCGTCTTTTTATTCTTCACTGAGTAAAGGCAACGAAGACTCTCGAGGCCTGTAACCTGGCCCAGAGCCTCAGCTGTTGTTTTTCCTGTTTGTGGAAGTGCAGCTTTCCGTCTCAGTAGTCCTCTCTTGAGCGTGCTTCAGCTGAAGAATGACCCCCTCCCCTCTTATGTTTATGTTATGACCTGTCTTTATCTCCCTCTTCCCACTCCCAGCTCGCAGAGGTGAAAGTGTGTATCTTGGAGGCTAAACAAACTCTGGAGGACTGCATCGCCGCTCAGGAGTTCAACCGGGCAGCAGAGCTGAAGGACTCCATCACAGACCTTGAAAATCGCAGGAACCAGATCCTCCAGGAAATTGCAGAAAGCAACCAGACGACTGACAAAGAGGCCCGCACCGAGAAGGTATAGAGCGACACAGGAAGCATCACCTCACTGCATTTGCATTTTTATAAATCATCTTAAAAATGTTATTCTTGGACTCCAAAAGAGTATCGCAGGATTCATAGTTCAAGACAATTCTTATTTACGTTATTCTGGGCCTTGGTGCAGCCCCGTGGGTCAAAAATTCTTTTTAGTGCCTCTCCTTTTAAAGCCACCCTCTGTTTAAGCCAACTTTATCCTGATTGTAAACAGAAGGTTTGAACAGTAGATGGGTAGTATGGGAGCTTGTTTCATCCCCTGGGGAAAAAAACTATTTTTGCCATCAATAAGTCGACATTTTGGGTTATTATCTCAAAATCTTGACTTACTAACTCAAACTTCTGTGAAAATAACTTAAAATTGAGAAAATAACTTGAAATTTTGAGTTATTAAGTGGAAATTTTGAGATAATAGCCCAATATTTAAACTTAAGGATGGCAATTTTATTTATTTATTTTGTGTGAAAACAAGCTTCCATAGGGTGGAGCTGCTGAGCTCCCAGCCAGCGCCGTGTGCCTGAGGTGACCATATGATGGATGTCCCATCTCACTGACATCATACAGATGCAGGAGTAGAATAAAATGCTGGAAAGTCTGCATTTAGAACAGGGGTGTTAAACATATGGCCAGCAGGTCCTTTTTTAATATGTCACAGTGTATTATGCGGTGGTTTTACTAGTGCAGAGTTTGAGATCGGATCGGTCGGTGTGTGGCCCGTGAACTGAAATTAGTTTGACAGATCTAGTTTAGAGCAGTCTGAGCTTTCTGCTGCTTATTATTTGAAACTTCCCTATAAATGTGACACAAAATAATGTACAATAAGTCTACATTAATATAATAAAATGATTAATATGGTGTGTATGTGTATATTTGTTTTTCAGAATGATCCAGATACTCTTTTGAGATGTCTAACAATGTGTGCTGAGCTGCTGAAACAGATGAACATCAAGACTCGAATTGGTCCAACCATAAGCGCCTTAATGTCTTCACTGGTAAAAACAAAACACACATTAATACGAAAAGCAAACACTTGACTGTAACCTAACTAATGATGGAGATGGATGTAGAGGCAGCAGCATTGCTTTTTCAGTGCTAGTATTGAGTCAGCGCCACCCTGGAGAAAACATTTAAAAATATCCCTTCTTTAAGGACAGGAGCAGGAACTGTATATAAAGGTTTGTTGAGGTCATAGATGAAGGGAGCCAGAGGATGGTTTTCCCAAACACTTCCATACATTTACTAAACTTCTCAGCTGACGACAGTTCAGAGATGACAGATTCTCAGAGTCTTCAAACTTTGTTTCAACACCCACCAAATATAAATCAACTGACTGAGCATCTAACCGAAGCAAACTGATAACTGCAAAGCAGAGGCGGGCTATGAAGAGATACCAAAGTAGTTCCAGATTGAAATTTCAACCGTTAAAAATGTGATGCAGAAAAAAGCAATTAAGGGGAACTGTGGGTGCCAGAAAAAGATCTGGGAGGCCAAGATAAGTTAGAGAGAGAGAGAAAAAAAAAAGAAAATAGAACTTCAGGACTGGCGGGCAGAAAGGCAAAACAAACATCTGCAGAAAGCGGCTATCACAAAGGGTATGTGGCACAGGATACGCTGCACAGATAGAAGAATGGATTACACCACATATCAGCAAATTCCCTCTTTGAGGAGATTTTAAACATCCTGTTTGTACAAGACAGCCTGAGGATATTTCAGAACCGCAAGTGATGCGACAGAGATTTGATATCTCTTAAAACAAAGGACACTAAACATACAGGCTGGCCAAACATTACAGTGCAGTTTTCTTCATAGTCATGACATGGATTCATGAGTTTCACACACAAATCAACAGACTGTGAGATTTACTCAGTGGTGCCTGAGACTGCGGTCCCATAACCCTTTAAATTAAATGTCTTTGTGTCTGCCACTGATTAAACTCAACACTTTATAGCACAGTCTGAAACTTGAAGCTTTTTATCAAACTGGAACTACTTTTTAAGTGCAGATAAATCCAAGCTGATGAGGCTGTATGAAATATTTCTTCTGTGTTGTTTTCCTCATAGACTGCATTTATTTTGTGTGTACTGATTCTCAGCTTTTAAACAATCTAAAGTCGTAAGTTATTTCTGAGGATTTAAACGAGCCTTGGTGGAGGTGTAAAGGGAATAAAAACAGCTTAGAATAGCCATCATTAATAAATGGTTGCCATAATGTAAATTAAACTTTAATTGATGGTTTGTGCTTTTAACATTGTAATTAGAATTATTAATGATTACTAATTTATTAATGGTTGCTTTGTGTGCCATCTATAATTAATAGCTGCATGTTTTGTTTATAAAACCTTTATAAATGGGTACTAGGCACTGTGTAGAGAATCTATAAACGTTTTGACAGATACTGTAAAGTTAGACTGGCATTTGCAGTATTTGTTTTACAGACGGTTAACAGGCAGGTGGGGTGGAAGTGGCTTATCACAAAATCATGAACCTGGAGACTGCAGCTCATTCTGTTTTACTCACTTCTTTCTCCTAAACTCCACCCCAGCTTTCTTTGTAAGTGATGCTGAGCTGTAGGTGGTTCAGTCGATAAAACCCGGCCCCTGCTGGTACAGTTCATGACACCAGCCGGCCTAAAGCTGTGTGGAAAGAAGAAAGGACTGCCCTCGAGGGGCTATTGAACATGTAGTACAATACGTAGTACGTGGGCTGACCAGTCAAGTAGTTTGAGATCTAGTGGTCTAGTGAATAACACTAGTGTGTGTGTGTGTGTGTGTGTGTGTTTCTGAGATGTTGGTGGTTTTGAGTAAACAGCATTATTTGACACCCGTTCATCAGTAAT
>JAVDPK010000380.1:439706-458594 GCA_034780415.1 Cichlasoma orientale
CCCCCCCCACTATACATCATGTGAGCAGAGCAGCGTTTTCCTCTCCTGAATTGTCTGATGGTTTACCAGAATTGCTCCAAAGTAGACTGGAAGTCTTTTTCCATGGCCTCGCTGTACTCTTTCCACACGTGAGAGTTTGCTTCAGTCTTTATGAAATGATACACACTACATCACATCCTACGTTTTTATGTTACAGTTGCTTTGGTGTCCAAATGCTTATTTAATCCACATATTAGCATCAGGGTTACAATAATAATTCACTTTGCAGTACTGGCACTCGGTTACACCAGTCAGAGGTCACTAAAGTTAAAATTATGTGTGTAACTTAGTAAAAACAATGTCGGGCTCTGTAGTTTTCTCTGGGCCCCTCCCCAATCAGACCAGGAGTGACACGTTTAACTGCGTGTTCTCCTTAAATTGCTGGCTGTCTGACTGGTGTCTAAAAAAAACAGCGTGGGCTTTATAGTAATTGGGAAACTTTCTGAGGAAAACCTGGTCTTCTTAGGAAAGATAGCATACATCCCACTTTGGGTGGAGCAGCTCCCATTTCTAGAAATCTGGCTGAATTTATTAAATTCCCCAAAACGTGACTGTCCAGGGTTGAGATCAGGAAGCAGAGCTGCAGTCTTACACGCCTCTCTGCAGCCTCTCTCCCCAAACCCCATCCCCATAGAGACAACGCCTGCTCCCAGACCACCAAAAAAAACCCCAAACAAACCAAAAACCAGCAAAAAAAAAATTTAAGCATAAAAATTCACAAGGAAAGAACAATATAGCATCCTCAGCTGCACCAACGAGTATAATAGTTAAACTGGATTATCAAACAGTAGGTCCATGAAGACATGGACAGATAAAGCTGCAGGAATGACTTAAAGGCAGAAAGGCTTGGATGACCTCTAATTTCCTGATTCTAAATTCAGATAAAATAGAAGTTATTGTACTCAGCCCTACAACTCTTAAAAACATGGTGTCTAGCCAGATACTTTGAATACATTACCTTGGCCTCCAGTAACAATGTAACGAGTCATTTTTGACCAGGATATGCTTTGATGCACCACGCAGACTTGGATTATAGTGTTGAACGCTGGTCTTCCACGTTTTTTTCTCTTACATTACCCTGACCACTGACTGGCAATTGATATCTTTCAGTGCTCATATTAAGCAAATATGTAGGACTGCTTTTTTTGCATTTAGTTATTATTAATCTCTGGCTCTCTTGCACAGCTCCTGTTTTGTCCCGTTTCTCTCCTCACCCCCAACCGGTGGCGGCAGCTGACCGCCCCTCCCTGAGCCTGGTTCTGCAGGTTTCTTCCTGTTAAAACTGAGTTTTTCTTTCATGCTGTCGCCAAGTGCTCGCTCATAGGGGATCATTTTGACTGTTGGGTTTTCTCTGTAAGAATTGTATGTTTTTTATTTTACACTATAAAGCGCCTTGAGACAACTGTTTCACCTGTGCAGTCACACTGCGATTCACCTCTGGGAGACAAGTTGGTCACCACAACTACCTGCAATCACAGATTTTTTTTTTCCCTAGTTGCAAAGACGTGTGACTGAGCCATTAGCGTCATTCTGTGTTATGACATGTAATACGACAAACATTGTGTGTGACACACCGTCAAACACAATGTTGACAGTGTTCTCAAACATATCCAAATATTATCTTAAAGTTACGGGTTTTACTTTTTCACTTTTGACATTTCCTTCCTTGCAAGTTTGGTTGAAGCGTTATTAAAAAGTTAAAAATGTAACTTACTCATACCTGTATTCAGCCGGTACAGTGTTTGCTAGAGGAACCAAACTACTGGTTGAATAATTTGTGTTTACTATAAAAATAAGTGTCTCTGGTTCACACCTAAATGAGAACCTTTGTTGTTTCCTCTTATCCATGTGCTCAGGTTTGTGGGGCTGGAGCCTATCCCAGCTTATACGGGGTATACCCTGGATAGGTCACTAATCCATCACAGGGATAAAACATTCACACTCACATCTACACCTGTGGCACATTTAGAATAATCAATTAACCAAACCTACATGTCTTTGGACTGTGGGACAAAGCCTGTGCAAGAGACGGGTAGATCACACAATCTCCACAAAAAAAGGCTCCTTCAAGCTTTGAGGCCCTTTAAGGCATCTAATCATCACAAATGAATGAATAAACCACACCTCTCTCTGATTATCTCAAAAGACTCTTTATTGTTCCAGTCACAGACACCTGTTTGTTGCATCTGTATTGGACAGTATAAAAACACAATAAAGAAAATATACAACAGATGTTTAGCACCAGGTTCTTCAACAAAGGGCTGATGGTTATTTACCACGACTGAGACTCCCCACCTCCCTCGCGTTGAAATGGCAACCATAGTGACATACATACAAGGGTAGTCGGGCACAATACACACTACAGGGTTATGTTTTTGACCTACAGCTGGACATCTTGGACCTGCCTGCCTCTGAACAGATGGCAGGAAAACATATTGATCCAAGATTAGTGTTGCTCCATCAACTCTCAGGCCTAGTCCTAGCTGAGCTCCTGTGGAGGTAGGCGTCTCTTGCGGCAACTTAAGAAAATAACTGAAAATCCAGGGAAACAGCAATATATCTCCCACCTGCATTTAAACAGTAAATAATGCTATTATGTGTATGGAAAAAATTAATGCTATGATAACAAATGTTATTTTTTTTCTCTGATGAGACCGAAGCAGGTGGGCAAACAGTTTGTATAGCAGTATCCTTTGAGATCACATTACATGGCTATGGAAACAACTGAAGTAACATCCCAGGCCACTGGTACTCATGTACATCCATTCGTCTGTCAGCAATAAAATAATTACTACATACTGATAAATCATCTGGTTTTGTATTGCACCAAACAGATTTTCTAGTTACAGTGGGGGGGGGGGGGGGGTGGTAGTGGGAGATGGGATGTGCAAAATATGGGAGGAGGAATCTGTGTAGTGGGATTATAATCTCAAATGTAGAGCCCTTTTCAGACATGCGCTCTTTTCCGTTAAGCTGACGACATCTCAACACGTAGGTTTCATGTGCGAAGGAACACACTGGCCACTCTTCTGCGAAAGTCAGGATGGCAAAAATGTTACTAATGCTGAACTTGCGGCATTACTGTATCGCTTTGTACACTGCACAAGTCGGATTACAAGTTAACAGGCACTCACGAGATCAGGACAGCGAATGTGTCCTGCAGATCTGCACGCTGCTGAGCTGTCAAGAGAAAGAGCTGAACAGCAACAACAGGTACGCAATGAGATTTCAACTCACCAACAATGTTTCTAACATAAAACGCTCCTCTCTCTAATGCAATGACATTCCCAGTGCGCAACAAACATCTGAGTCTGTGCAGGAGAAGCGCGGTACAGCTTTCTCAGCAGCGTGCACACAGCAATGGGAGTGTTCCACTTTTCACATCAGCGAGTCAGTGATGTAAATTTCATCAGCAGATGTTGTGCGCAGGCCTCTGAGTGGACAACTGCATGTCTGCCAATTTGCTCTGATGCCACAGGCTCATCCACTGAGACGCTACACTACAGTTTATTAAAGACGCTCCGAAACAATATCAGGAACAGCTACTCGTCAGTGGTGTCTGCAGCTGTTTAGATCTGCAACACAGACTTGCTTTAAAAAGATCCTGTTCATGCTGGCAAAAGAAATCAATGGACAAAACTGTGGGTACACTTGACTACAATGCTCACTGCCACCATAGACTGTATACAAAGGATTCAAGTGCTATAAGCCTACATTCCTTTAAATGACCAACAGGGTGTGACTCATCTGGCTGCAGATTTTTAGTTGTATTTTAGGCCTAACGACCGGTCGGCGACCCCCTGACAACCTCTGGTTGCTAGGGGAAAACGAGTATTCTCCGTCCAGTTGGCGAGTGGTTGCTGCTAGTCATGAAATCAGTTGCTAAAGACCAGTCAGTGACCGACTGGTTGTTTAGGAAAAATGTGTATCCCCTGACTCGTTGGTGAGCGGTTGCTGGGTGAGTCTCTGGATGAAAGGAGGTAGAGAGTGCTGGACCAAAAACATCCCTGTGATCGCTTTGGCTGCTAGTAGACTGGCGTGGTAATCTGGTAGCTACCAAAGCAATCACAAGGAGGTTTTTGGTGCAGCACTCTATACTGCTCTGACTAATTTCACCCAGAGACTGCCAGCAATCACTCACCAACCAGTCAATGGATACACATTTTTCCATAGTGACCAGTGACACCGACTGGTCTTTAGTAACTGATTTCATGACTAGCAGCAACCACTCGCCAACTGGTGGGGCAATACTCGTTGACAGGTGGTCGCAACCCCATCTCATGTAACTTAATCCAGCAGCTCTGTGACCTTACCAAACATTTCCAGATGACTTTATGGTCTTAGTCACCAGTTTCACATCATGTTGAATTAAAAACAAAGTCCATTTTATAAATTCTAGTCATTCTAAGAGTAGGGAGGATAATCCATGATGTGCTCGCTAGCTAAAAACTTGTGATCAACAAGCTCATGAATAATTAGCTAATGAGTGCGCAGTGCTCTCGGCTTCAATCACTCAATGCTACAAACGCTCAGCTTCAGGATTTGTAAACCAATGATGGTGGCCATTTTTTTTATCCTGTCAATAGTGGCCAGGAACATAAGAGTTAAGCAGGTGGCAAAATTTGTACTGTGGTTCTCGTCACTGCTCTACGTCAGAATTGAAGCTAAGAGAACCATTAATGTAAAAGTGATCTACGTCTGACTGATGCCGTCACTTTAACAGACTGATGAGGCCAGAAATGCGCATGTCATGTCTGACAGGGGCTGAATAGTGCAAGAAGTAGATCTGACAGCGACATACAGTATATGCTTTGGGTGAAAACAATATGCTTACATAAAGATCACTGAATAAAAACAAGACAGATCCCACAAACCAACAAATTAACCAGAAGCTACTTTCTATGACTGCATAATGCCATTTCTTTGTCTCTTCAAAGACACCTCTGCATTTAGTAGGGAATATACACACGCAATTGCGGTAGCGGCAGTCTGGTGCTGAGAACTGAAAACGTTCAAAAAGAACTAATGACATAAAATATTTGGTTTTAGTACAGGCTCATGGCCAATTACTGTATTTTTACTGTAAGGTTACAGCTGTGGCCCTTTCACATATAGCTGCTGGAGTTAAGATTGGGTATTAAATAACCCAAAAGATTCCTTCATTAAAAGCCCGTTTTGGCTACTTGTATGCAACAGCAGTGGGGGAAAAAAAGGCTCGGATTAGGAGAAAGTTTAAAATCGAATTCCAATATACTTTAAGCAAACCTAAAATACAAAGCAAATTATTAAATTAGCAATTAAACATTTAAAACAGTGCCAAAGGAAGAGTCACTATAAATAAAATGAGTGGGGATTTTAGAGCTGGCGTGACTTATAGTAAAAATTGCTACAAATTTCAGGTTAAGATTTACATTTTCTAGGAGAGGTGTTGGCCTTAATATTGGTAAAAGTACAATTTTAGGGAGACGGAACTGTCTGAACACAATCAAGCTTTCATTTCTCTACAACCACTCTGACAGGGTTCACTGTATAAGCACTCTTCCCATTAAAACTCTGATGTAATCATTATATTGATCTGCTATACACCAAAGGCAAGATGACAAAAAAAAAAAAAAATGTACATACATATCCATGGATAAAAATAGTGCAACATCAAGCTTTTAAGTTAGACTGCTACATAACTGCTGAGTGTAAGACTGAACCATAGCGAGATGGCCAGTCTATGTGGTCAGCACAAAGTCCAAAGGCACCACGTTAAACCACAGTCGCTTTCCCAGGAAGAGGCGGCCTCGTGCTTCAGTTAGTTTCTGTCAGAAAGAGAAAAGTTTCCATGAGCAAAGCATGAGCAAAGCCAAATGTCTTCAAATTTAAAAAAAAAAAAAAATTAAAAAAAGCAAGGTAGTTACCAAACACGTAGTCGCACCATCTCGGCCCGGTCAGGCCCTTCATTCGCGATTGTCTCACGATTTTCGCTGGTGGTGGTTGTGGTGGTTCAGTAGACACAACCCCGGGACTTTTCAATTTTCTTTTCTGCCTCCCTGCCGGCTTTGTTTCCTGCTCCTGGACTGATTTTGGTGCAGAACCTGCCAACTCTCTCGAGGCAGTCCTGCTATTAATGCTCCTTTGTCTTTCAGTTTTCACAGCTTTAACGACTCCTACCAGTTGCCTGTCCCTTCCTGCAAAGAGGTATGCAGAAGGTGACCCTTCCAGTGTCACAGTACAGGAGTCCAAATCCTCCTCAGCCGATTCGTTATCTGGAGAGTTGATCTTCCTCAGAAACACCCGGCATTCCTTCAGCGTTTCAGGACCCCAAGCTTTAGAGCAGAGGTTCTGCTCTTTGTGTACATCCACGGGCTCCCGAGTTTGGCTAACCGAAGAGGCGGCAGAACCGTTTTCCAAACGAGCAGAGAGCCGATCTTTTGTGAATGTGCATAATACTTTACGTTTAGATTGTAGTCTAGTTACTACACGTTCATTTGTACAACTAGTTGCTGGTTTCATGTTTTTCATGTCCCCATCTGTCTTTTGCCACCAATCCCTTTCTTTCTGGGTTAGAAAACGTTTCCTTGCTCTAACCAGAGTGGCCTGATATCTATTAAATGCTTTGCCTCTCAACAGCTGACCTCGTCGAGTGCCCTTTCTTTCAGTGCTTAAAGTGAAAAGTTGTCGTCTGTGTGTTGACAGAGCTGCTTTGTTTCTCTTCCTCAGCTGTCTTTGCGCCTTTTCATGCTGTAAAGGGGTTTTTGGGACTATTTTGGCAAACTTCTTGATGTGTTTGCGGAGTCGCTCTGCCTGAGGACTGTGGCACACACTTTTTATATTGCCAGAACGAGGGAAGTGCATCCGTTCGTAACGATTACGAGAGCTTGCCTTCTTGACAATAGCCAAAGATTGTGTCTCTGTGGTCTGCATAAACCAGGAGCAGATCTGCTGCATGCTACAGGAACTCGGTTTGTTGGGTGAACAGTCAAACAGTGTTCGAACCACAGAGGAATGGTTTGAATCCATGATGAACAAACTGTTGTCTTTAGTGTCTGGTTTAGAATCAATGGGATACTCTTTTTCTTGGTTCTCCACAGCATCTGAGACCCAGGTGTCAGAGATGACTCGTATTCGCCTGGCGAGCTCCTGATTCATTGTCTTTTCCTCAGCTGATGCTGCCCACCACCTTAATGTTTCTCTAGGAGTAAAGATTGAATCTACAGATACTCCTGCCACTCTGCTTAGATCTGGAGAAATGCTCTTCTTCCGTGGTCCACATGACTTTCTTTTTTCGCATGAAGTTTCTACACTACTTTGCTGCTCCTCCTGCCTCCTTTCATTGTTGGCCTTGTTTAAAAGAAGTTGCTTAGAGCGCCGTACCAGAGCATTGCTGCGGCTGTATGACGTGGAGGTGGCAACAGCATGCAGAAAGTGGATCGATGGTTTTCTCACTCTCTTAGAGTGTCGCACCACAGGCTGATTTGGCAGTTCATCGTTACTACCATCCACGGTTTCGTTCCCTTCTTCTTTTTGACCCCTTTTGCTTGTTAACTGATGACTGATTGTCCAGGGCTCTTTGGCAGATTTGAATTCTGGTAAAAGTACTTTCTTAGGAGCCTGTGTTTCAGGAGACTGCCGAGAGTCTTTATTGATTTGAATTTTACGTTGACGGGGGGACACTGTAGTCACTGTGACTGAGATTCCCGAGATTTTAACTTTCGCAGGTCTACCTGGTTTCCTTGAGGGAACAGAATCATCCTGCTTCTGACTTTTGACATTACTGCCAGATTGAGAAGCAGACCTTTTTGTTGGGCTGACACTATCTAACTCCTCTGAGGCTGCTTTAATACTTCCTGAGCTGGTCTTAGAGTTATGCAATAGACTTACAGCTTGCCAAGCATCATTAAATTCTGTCTGCAGCTGGTCAAAGCCCTCGGACACCATTCGTTTGTTTCTCCTTGAACGACCGTACATGACTGTTATCTTGAGGTTTTTATGTATATTCTCCTCAATATTAGGTGCCAATTGACATTTTCCATTTCCCATTTTTACTCCAGGTTCGGAATCCAAAGTCTTTTGCTTACGTGGTCGGCCTATTGGTCTTTTCACTTTTTGCTCCAGCTGTGGTCCCAGCTTCTTTGGCCGCCCAGGACGCCTTTTTGGAGGAGTGGTTTCATGGAAAAAAGGTAAGTTACCTGGTAATCCCTGGCTGTCAGCTCCAGCTACACGCTTAGTTGGAGTACTTTCACCTGATCCTCTGGAACCATTTTTAGGTGATGAGGAAGGTGACCTGGGCCAAGAGGCAGACTTGCGTGGTGAAGAAGCAAACTTGGGTGAGGAGGAACCGGATTTGGTGGGTGATGAAGCACACTTGGGTGCTGAGGAACCAGACTTGGCTGGTGAGGAAGTAGACCTAGATGGTGAAGAAGCAGACTTGGATGGTGAATAAGGAGACTTGCGTGTTGAGGAAACAGACTTGGATGGTGAAGACCCAGACTTTGATGGTGAATAAGGGGACTTGGCTGGTGAGGAAGCAGACTTGGTTGCTAAAGAACCAGTTTTGGCTGGTGAAGAAGCAGACTTGGGTGTTGAGGAACCAGATTTGACTGGTGAAGAGGCAGACTTGGGTGTTGAGGAACCAGATTTGGCTGGTGAAGAGGCAGACTTGGGTGGTGAGGAATGGGATTTGGTGGGTGAAGAAGTGGACTTTAGTTGTGAGGAACCAAACTTGGTGGGTGATGAAGTCGACTTGCGTGTTGAGGAACCAGACTTGGTTGGTGAAGGAGATGACTTACTTGGGGAACAAGAAGATCTTGTGTGTGAGGTAGAAGATTTTAGTGGTGACACAACTGGTTTTACTTGTGATGTTGCAGCCTTGCTGCTCTGGCTTGTGTGCTTCTGAGGTGTCCCTGACCATGAAGACGCTTCACAGGGATCAAAATGCTCTGTTTGAGAGCCAGAACCAGAGCTTGCTGATTTGAGACTATATTTAACTCCTTCCTTATCCTTAACTGGTGATACAAACATAAGCTTAATTGGACTAGTGTACTGGACCTGGGAGTTTTTAGGATTCTCGACACAGGTATCAGACTTTATGGGGACATCAATTTTTGATGAGTCCTGTAATCTTTTTGATGATGATGAGCGTAACCTTCCTAAAAGAGGGGCAGCACTGTCGCTGCCACTGTTAATATTGTCTGAGCAATATTTTTTAGGACTTTTGTCTTTGGCAGTCACCATCTGTGGAGAGACCTGGCTTTGACATTTCACTTCCGTGTGACATAGTTCACGTCCTTTTTGTGCTGACTGAAAGGCAAGCTTCTCTGTGTCTGCACATGAGGATGGACAAATTTCATTTCTTGATTCTATGTTGGTATCCTTAGCATCTGGATCTTTGGATGATGCATGTTTGGTGCTAGATGTCAAAGCCTCGTCCTTTTCTTCTTTATTATTGGAGTTGTGTTTAGAGAAACGCGCAACAAAGAAGAGTCTGGGTTCTATGACATAGGAGGACAACCGTGGTGGAGGGACTATATTTCTCCTTGATCTTCTTCCGCCCTTGGAGTGGTCAGCTTCTTGCCCCCTTGGAGTGGTCCGTTTCTCTTTAATGGGAGAGCTTTCAGTTGATGGGGATTCTTCATGGCTTTTATCATTTGCAGAACTGCAGCTCTCATCACCCTCTCTGCAGGGCCCGCCACACTGTTTTGCTGAGCTTGCAGTGACTGTTCTCACCTGTTTTTGTATGCTGTTGTCTATTGACCTTTGTTTGCCATACTTGCTCTGCAGCTCAGGGGTGTGTATTTGAGAACCGGGGAGAGTAAGCTCTGTTTCCTCACTGGATACTTCCTGTTCTCTCTCTTCCGCTTTAATTATCTGAACATTGTCTGTTATAATAACTGTCTGTAGTGCTTTTACGTCATCCTTATCACTTTTTTCAGGAGGCATGTTTACTAGACCCTCCCCTAGTTGATGATGCCCAACAGGTTCTACACCTACTTCAGTTTCTATTTTAGATAGCTCCTTAATTATGTTTGGGTTTGATGAGGTGTCTGGTGTAACTAAAGAAATGTTTCTATTCAGTCTTGTCTTTTTTGCTGGTGACAATGTGGCGAGGTCCCGTTTAATTTTTATGCCAAGCCTTCTAGTTGCAGCATCATCAACAGGTGTTGCAATAGTGGCAAGAACTGTCTGACGATGACGGGATCTTGTAATAGGTGACTTGGGTTCTTTGTCATGGCGACTGAACAGCTCATTCAGATTGTAGTCACTGGGACTTGTGCTTGTGCGAAGCACTGTGGTGATGATCTCAGTGACATGGGCGTCAGAATGAAAAGGCAGGTTCTGGCTTGTTGAAGGAGATAACGGCTGCTCCTTTTCAGAAACATAGATGGCTGTGGAAACCAGAGTTGGGTCCTTGTCTAGAGGTGTGATTGTCTCCAGTTTCTCACTAAAGCGATTCATGAGGTCCTGCAGTGAAGTTCCATTTGAGTTCGGTTCAGTCTGACTTCTTTCTGAGATCCTACTCTGCGCATCTTCTGTAGCTGCATCCACATCTGAGGCTTGGTGCCCTGCAGTTACGTTCATTTTTTTAACTATGAGGTCAGTATCCTCCTCTTGGTGAAACAGAGATGGTGGGTTTTCATCAGTTTTCTTGCTGATGTCAGAGGGGATTGGGGAAAGAGGGGGAGGCGAGGGACTCTGCTCTCTGTTCAGGTCTCCATCTCCTGCCCCTCCATCTATTGTCTTCTTGACGTGTATAAGACAGTTGTGGTTTAAACAACAGGGACAAGAGTATAGGTTGTGTTTCTCAGAACATATGAAAGAGGATGAGTGTAAACTAGAGGAGGACGCACACGGCAAATGGCACTGGCATAACGGAGGAGAGGATGCAACCAGGCTTTGGCAAGGAGTGCAATGCATCCTCTTGGAACATAAAACAGTGTGGCTTTCCTTCCTGAACCTCTCTGTTTCATGGTGAGCAAGCTTGAGGATTTGGTAGATTAAGGATCTGTGAGCCGGGCAGAGAGAACTGAGAACAGCACCCAATGCAGAACTTTGAATCTTAGGCCCTTGCTGTTGTTGACTTCCCAGGTCTTCTTTGAGTGATGGCAGTAGGGAGCTAGAGGAAAAAATGTAAAAATTGAGGTTAGGTTTTGCTCACAGACGAGGCCAGTTTCAAATGAGAAATAAAGAGCATGCACACAAAAAACACAAAAAGTCTGATAAAGTTTTCAGCAACAATACAAGCATCTTTAAGTTGTGTTAGTTCCATAATAGCACTTCTGGAAACTTTAAATATTTTGTAATCCTGAGACTTGTTACTTACATAGAAAAACAATCCTGCATAATTTCTGACTTATTTTTATAGATGTCATTGCAGTTTGTGCTGGCTACAGCTCTCTGCATTAACTGCATCACTAGCATAGCACTGTTATTCTTTACAACAGTTGTGAGCAGGTGACCATATGCCTTAGCGCTTAAAGTCAGCGGCTTTGGTTCCAGTCCAACCCGTGGCCATTGGCTGCATGTCTTTCCCAGCTTGTTCTACTTTCCTGTCTCCTCTTCACTGTCGCACAAAGGCCAACCCCACACCCAAACCCCCCCACAACACATACTTGAGTAGAAATAAGCTAAGAAAAACTAATTCATTAAAAGCTACACACTAAAATGTTTTTTTTGTAGAGTTTTAGGGCAGATTTTTTTAGCCATCATCAAAGGGTAAAAACAAACAAACACTCTTTTAGCTTACCTAGTGTAAAACGTTTTTTTGTGGTTTATAAGACTAGGAAAACTATGTTGTAATTGTGGCCCATTTATCATTGTTTCCATAGATTTTTTTTTACCTCTATGCACCTTATCACTTTCATTTGATGAGTGCCACCATGAGGATGCGCACATAATAATTATCAATAGTGGCAGAATGATGATGTTTTGTAAACGGAAGTGAAATGATGTATTGCTCTATTAGCCCTTGTAACAACTGTAAATGTTGTAAAACTTTTGATAAGCAGTAAAAACTAAACCATTTTGCTTGTAAAATAATGACAGGCAACTGATTAAAGAACTGTTTTATTGATCGGCTGCTGAAGGCAAATGATAACATTCTGCTAACAGCAGAAGGAATGATTGAAGAAACGCTCCAACTAAACAGTTTTTTTGTTTTTTTTTTAACCAACAGCACTTTCATCAACAAACCAACAGTTCAAAAGCCCTCTAGTTTTCATAACAGCCAGCAGGTCCAAGAAGTGAAATACTTCACTATAGAATCAAGTAACTGATTTAATATCAAGTTATTTTCAAGTGTTTGATTCCCCCCCCCCCTCCCCCAGCAACTTAAGTACTGTATGTGGCCAAACCATGTCAGGGTTCAAGAGGCCAGTTGCAAGTGTTACATTCTGTAGTGTTGGGTTGAGTTTCCACTGCAGAAACTTTCCTCAGGGACCAGGAGCCTTTGTGGGAACATTTCACTGAATGGACCAATTACAATTGAAATTCTGGGGTTTACCCCACCAAAAAGGTCACTGCTCAGGGGGTAGTACAGCAACTTTGGGGGTGGCACTTCAAGCTGAACATTTCTGACTTGTTGAATACATTCCTGCGGTCTACTGAGGAGTTTGTTATAAGGTGTGTGTGAGAAAACTGGAGTGCCTAAAAGCTTCTAACTGTCCCTTTTAGGTATAATTTATTGGACTATGGTAGTGTTAATTCTGAGTGCACCACAGTAGCACAGGTAAATGTAACTATGGATCTGGAGACGGAAACAGGTATAGATGGCTGTTGCACTGCTGTCTGTTGTGTCAGCCTATACTGCAATACAGCAATCTGCCGTTCTTTGTCTTACTTTTGACAGGTTGCTGGTTTTCTAAAACAGTGCTTGTTCCATGTTTAACCTATCACCATCGAGCCCCACCTTAAACGTTTTCTGGGCAGAAACATCTACCCCCCAAATTAGTCCAACAATTGGGACGTACACTAAGGTAGTGCCACCTTTCCATCTCTGCTTAGATTCTGCAGTGGAAACTTTCCAAGTACTTTAAGTGATACAGAGGCTATATTGTTGAGTCTGTTATGACAAATTATCTTTTAAAACTATCATTAAAATAATTTAATATTAACAAAATCACTAAACAACCACAATAGTCAGCAGTGTCATTTCTGGACTAAAATGATATGAGCTAACATTTAAAAGCATTCATGCAATTGTAGCAATACATATATCACATTGCATCAAAGTGCCCCATTACAAATCAAGAACTACTACAATCAAACTCCAGGGGAAAAGAAGAAAAAAAAAAAAAATCACAGTTCTGAAGCGCAATCAATAAATAAATATGCCGTAACAACACAAAACAAGTTTCTACAACAAAAATGCATCTTATAAATCATAGTGCAATAATTGATTTATGCATAAATAGCAGATTTACGTTGCCTCAAAGATTTGCCAGCAGTTCAGTCAAAAAATAAAAAGCCCAAGTATCCCAGAATTAGCTGCAATTAAGCAAATACAATGATGTCCTTTTTCGATTTCTGTGTTTGGAGTCGTTTTGATATAATTAGCAAATAACTGCTAGAATAGAGACATGCTGCACTGAGCTGTCGCTATAGAAACCGGCACTGTGTACCGCCATGACAGGAGACATGCAGGAGTGGAGACGTATTTGTACAGTTGGAGGAATTGCAAAGGTTGAAATGCCACACAATCTTGTGACTGAAGGGGGGAAAAAAACAAAACAAAAAAAAAAAACATCCTGTAAATGCCACAAGGCAGAATTTCAACCTTTTTAAACAAAAATGTTACACTCCACATGGCTGACTATATAATAATTTACTTGAAGTTTAAGTGTTGTTGATAGCAGTGAATTTACACTTTGGTGTTCTTTGAGACACAAAGAATTCATAAAGATTTCTAAGCCGATTCAATATCCTAACGAGGAGGTCTTGATGTGAAACCTAACACTGGGCTATAGGCAGAGAAAGTTTAGAGGTATATGTGGCAACGAGGTTAAAGATAGCATGTGAGAGAGAAAAACAGGCAGGCTGACATTGCAGCAAATCAAAAGTAAAGCAGCTTTGTGTAGGTAACCCTGAAATGCTGCTTTGGTAGTAGCACTGTTAGTGGAAAGAAGCCCATTCGAGAGGCAGACATGAGTGTAGACGCAACATTTAGCATTTTCACAGACGCAGACGAAGAAGCCTTGAAGCCTGGCACTGAATAGCGAATACAGTCGCCGTGCCAACTTTTCACCAAAACGGTCATAACCTCCAGTAGCTGACACGGTCAACCATCTATGATGTTAAAACTACCCATAAAACAAATAGTAATATTAGGCTGAACGTAATCACTGTTGAAACATGAATTGAAACGAATTTTCGTCATAGCTACGCGTCCGTGTGCCAGGAAAACAGTCCCGTAAAGTTAAGCAGCGGTCATGTATGAGGTTTGCAGTAATACAGCTACAGTAGCAGAATTAGTAAATATCTGTGATAATAAAAGAACATCTTTCACAAACAGTACAAATACACAACAACATACACTTCCCAAGCTTATCAGTGCACATTTTAAAACATGCTGCATGTTTGCATTCCAATTACACTCAATACAGTGTTTAGATTAGCTTGTAGAGAAAGAAAGGAAATATGTGGACACAAAATGGCTTTTTTAAGCTAATCTCTTATACAAAAACTCATAATTAAGATGTAGCCACCACAGTATATATACTGTACAATCTCCCTGTTTGTAGAGGTGTCTAACAATAGTAATGAGTTTTTAATTTGTTTTAATGGCTCTAAGTCACTTGAATAGCCTAGGTAAGATACCCAGAGAGAGATAAAAAGCTGCAAATCACAATCATCAATGCTCCATTACCAAGGAGCTTTAAGAATTGAATTAAACCTGAATAACCTAATAATCTAACAGCTAACAAATATGACAGTCACACTTTATTTCTCAGCCTTAGAAGGTCTGCAGCTGTGTTTCTTGTACTTAAGCCTTGAGCAATCTTCTTCAACAGCCATCATTGTTTGTTTTTCCTCCTAGAATAGAGGCCATAAAAAATAGTACAAGAACAATTAAGAATGTCCTAAAGGTCTTCAAATATAAGAAGATAAGATATTGCCAGATTCATTTTATTCTATAAGTAGTAGTACAGTTGCAACTCAATTAGAAGCTGGTCTAATATTCTGTTGATCAATCATGTAGTAGTTTAGGTAGTAAAAATGACCAAGTGATCTAATTTTCAAACTATGAATATTAAATTTTTGGGAGATTAATTTATCTTTGATTTGTTTAAAAGTAGTCACATATTGGTAACTTAATAACTGTGCTTTAAAACTCCACAGCTGTCTAAAACAAAAATACAGTTCAAAATAACAATCTGACGCACAACAATAAGACAGAGTGAGAATATGATGGCCAATTAAGAGTTTCAATATCTCAAGCTCTGACCTGAATTCATTTACAATCTTGGTCTATCCATAAACAAACAAAATAAGTTGTATTCAGCAAGAGCTTGATGAGCAGAACCTCTACCTGAATGATGATGTACTGTTTATGGCTGCTTTAAACAAAGCTCAGGACTGAGCAGGAGAAATACAGCTTTAAGTATGACTATCACATCGCAGACATATAGTTAAAAGACCTGAATATTAATATCCGTGTAGTTTGTAAAGGCATGTGTTGTGTTTTAACAAGTGTCTCCAGAAAACATTTATCTTGTAGGAGGTGATGTGTTCAAGTGTTGAGGTGTTTTTGAGGCGTTTGTGGTCTAGAACCTCTTTGCGTCAGCAGCTGAGGCAAGACTCCCTGAGTTAGTGGAACTGGTCGTGGTACCAGAACCAGACAAGTGAGAACAGAAGTTGGCAGATTTCTTCTTAGGTGGGTTCTTCAGTGTTCCAGTACGCTCTTTCACTTTGTATTCTAGTGTGCTATGGGGCACCCCATATACCCCCTGGGCTTTGGATACACTCATGCGACCAGCCATCACCATAGTGATGGCCTCCTCCATCAGTTCGTGGTCATACTGGCGGTACCTCCCACGCTTCTTTCTAGGTTGCTTGTCTTTATCCCGGCAACCTGCCCCGTCTTCAGATTCATCCAGTGAGGATCCACGTGGTCCCAGGCGATGAGGTGACTGGCTGGCGCTGCCTGGACAGCCTTGTGCCAAGAATGGAGGTCTGAGTTTGAAGAGAGATGAAGGTCTGGCAGCTGCTATTGATGAACTGGCAGTACCTTCGCTTGATGAGGTACGTTGATGTAAGTTTTCAGCCATGTTGCAATTCTCAGCCAACACTGACCTGTTGTGGTCAGATGCACAACGAACCTGAGGAATACGCAGGGGTGTGGGTGGCTCCAGACTGGAGGTGGGGCTTGGAGGGGGCTGGAGAGCATCCCTGAGCTGGGGAAAACAGTAAGGGAGGGTCTTCTGTAAACTACCTGGCTGATACAAGGCAAGACCAGATGAAGGGAAACTAAAGTCTCCATGCTCCTCGACAGCACCTCCAATTTCTGCCCGCTCTGCCCATGCCGCTACTTTCTGCAAAACAAGACGGGCTTCACCACCTAACATTGATGACATCACATTGTACGATGTCACTTCATCCCTGATATCTCTGCTTCCTGGTGTAAGTTGATGCAGCACTCCCAACCTCCCTTCAGCCCAGCCATCCAGACCTTGCCTCAGGGTTTGAAGAGGTATTCCATAAAGCAACGCAGCCCGCTGCTCCTGCAGCCTCCCTGATCGTATATCCTTCAAGGCCTTGGACAGCAACCCCTCAGACAGCTCCCAGCTCCTCTCAGTGTACTCCTTCTGCCTGCACTGCCTCCTAGGGATGGGAGGACCAAACAGCAGGGTCAGGATGGAGGTGATGGAGGTGGTTTGATTTTTGGCATAGGGGACAAGAGGGGTGCAGAGCGAGGGGTCCACTCCTTTATGCCTTGTGTTGGTAACATCACTGAGATTGTTAGTTTCATGTCTGTATGTTCTTGGTCTGTTTGTGGGCCCTCACACACACTGCTGCTGTGTGTCTCTCATGCACAGTAGCAAAGCCTCTTCACGTCCAGGTGGGACAGTCTGTGAATGGCTGGCGTTACTTTGGCGCTCACATAAAACCCCTGTAGTTTTGGGATATCCAGTGAGAATCCCACATGCTTGAAGATTGGATAATCAAACTCATCATTAACTGTATTAGTAAAAACGGACATAAAATCGTTGTGAAGTACTGCAATGATCTCATTATACAATCCTGAGCTGCTGGCAAATGTTATAATACGGCTATTGCTGTGACGTTACCGCTCAAGAGATAAAAGAGTAAACCCCATAGAACCACAACACCAAACACAAGCTAGCTCCTCAGAATTAATTACAATTACCTGACCCAAAGCACTGCTGAAACAGGAGTATGCATGTCATTCAGGCTGGACAGGTTTTATTTAGCTGAGCAGTAAGAATGAAAGTAATAAACACAGTGTCGTGCTAACCTCTTAATCTTTGCCATGCTATATAGCTGAATGAAAATGCAGTCGTCCCACACACACACACACACACACACACACACACACACGGATTTGCAAACCAAAATTATTTTTCTCGTCATAGTGGATCAGGACCATAATCATGTAAAATGCATTCTTATATTTGAGACCTAGATTTGACTAATGAGTCATAAAGCCAGACACCTCTAAAATTTAGAGACAGATGCAGTCAGAGAACTACAAAACTCACCCTGATGCTCTGTGATTAGTTGACGATGACGAAGTTGCTGAGCAGGCAGAGTTCCGGTTGGAGAGGTCCAGCACACCATCTGTTACAAGACAAGTGAAACTGGTCAGGCTCTGAGTGCCAGGGGTATGTCTCCTTTAGGAGGATGTCAACATTATAGTCAGAAAACATTTATTTTTAAACGCACAAAATATAATGCTCTCTCTACCTGGTTCAGGTTCAATCACTTTCTCCTCCTGAGTTCGGTTCACTGTGAGGTCCAGAGGGGCATCGGATGTTTCGGACAAGGGTGACGAGGTCCTTGTGACACCATTTGTACTGGTGTGGAGTCGGCACTTGGATGCATACTCCATAGCAAACTTGTGAATCATCTTCTTCATCAGCTCCTGAGCTATCTGAGGTATGTTGGAATCACAGCCCAAGGACACATCTAACAGAAAACACATTCAGAGAGAAGTTAAAATCACTGGTTTTAATTATGCTTGTTACAAATTGAAGTGACTAGAAAAAGAAGAAAATCCTTGGATATTTTTGTCCTTAAAGAGTGTTTTCAATGGGATTTTACAGTAAAATCTACTATGACAAAAATGTCTCCTGATGTCACACTAGAAGCAATAGTCTCCAAAACATCCTAAATCACAGAGAACTCGTAGTGGGTCGTGAATAACAGAATTCACATGCCAATTCTACCCTGGCAACTGCACCTTGTATTAGGTCAATTGTGTAATTTAGTTCCTGTTGTACTTTTTTTAGACAGGAACTTATTCCCATCAGGGTTTTAACAACATTAACATTTATTAATTTGATGTATTACTGCAACTTTCATTAATACTAAAATAAAAAAATATTACAAGCATCATTATACAGGATTTCATCTCTATCACCCACAAATTTTGCAAAAAAGATGGGTTACTTGACATATGGTGCTTCAACCTAAATAGAGTCACTGAGCCAATTGTTTTCACATAAATCATAACTTTGGTCAACCTTGAAGCAGTTTTTCCTTAATGTTTTATATATATATATATATATATATATATATATATATATTTATTAGGCATGTGCGCGATTACTCGACGCTATTGTTACTAGTCGGTACCAGACGTACTAGTCGGGTAGTCTAATTATTAAGGTTTCAGTAAACCCAGTG
>JAVDPK010000380.1:486729-504431 GCA_034780415.1 Cichlasoma orientale
ACAAAGGTGCGCGAGCGCGCGCGCGCCCACACACACACACACACACACACACACACACACACACACACACACACACACACACACACACCATTCGAGCAGGGTAAAGGTGGACTGTGGAGGGGGCTGGAAGGTGGAGGGTCATTTTAAGTAAAGGTGCAGAGGGGCAGACCTTGCCCCGGGGATGATGGTGGAGGGAGGTGAGTGGAGAGGAAATAGCCAAACTAAAAACACATGCAAGGTCAAGTGTTCTCCTTCATTTAGCATATAATGGAGGAAAAAGCTAAAAAAGAACCACATTGCTGTCAGACTTATCAGTCTGGGTTTTTCCCCATCTGCTACTTGATTTTCCTGAATTTTACATGGTTTAAGTCTGTTAATCTGTCCACATTTCTTTTTGTTCTAAATTGTGGTCTAGAGAGTTTTGAACCAAGGGTGTTTCTTTTGGGTCTCTTTTGTTAAAAGGTTAGGGGTAACCTCAGAAAGGTATGTGTCACTGCTTAACCAAGGCTTGACTTTAGACCAGGATGTCAAGTGTTTGATTTACTTCTTTTCTCTCTCCAATAATAATGTATTGCCAATCTCAGCTCTAGTTGATTGTTAAACTGAAACAATGACATATCCATACATTGTGTTTATCTGATGTAAGTTATTATTTCTTTGGAAGAAATCTAATGCTTTA
Source organism: Cichlasoma orientale (assembly GCA_034780415.1). Classification (NCBI taxonomy): domain Eukaryota; kingdom Metazoa; phylum Chordata; class Actinopteri; order Cichliformes; family Cichlidae; genus Cichlasoma; species Cichlasoma orientale. The sequence goes on from JAVDPK010000380.1 coordinate 487,409, forward strand.
ATCAGGTCCCACCGACCATCTTCATTTCTTTACACCACCTCTCCATTATGGCTCAGTTACATTAGAATGAAACTAGGACAGCAACCTTCTTGTGACTAGGAAGAAAAAAAATGTCTCCTTGCTTGGTGATTGCATTGAATTTCTGCAAGTAGCTGAAACAACCACTTTTGATTGCAAAGTGATTGCTAGGATTACCCGGTGGGAGGCAACCTGTTTCCAAACAACTGGATGACTCGGACTCACTGCGATCAGCCTCAGACGGAGCGGTTAAGGTTTGCAGATACTAGCTGTCTAATTTATAAATGCAGACAGATGAGTCAGTCTGCGTCAATGAGCGCAACTCATCTGTGAAATGTCGCTGTCCTGCATCAACTATGTCACTATTTGTGGAGGAAGTTGTGTTTCAAATCCACGAGGTTCTGGCTGGACTCTGTGAATTTCTGTGTATGTAGACGTCAACATATGTGTGAATTTTTTTGCCTATTTATCACAGTTAATCACAATATTATCACAAACAGATTGCATGCAACTGCCAAGTTCACTGAGTTAAATTGCAGACTGACATCATCTTATTGCCATTTTATCACCATTCTGATGCACCAAGGTCACTCTGAAGATGGCAACTGACTGAGAGGGGATGCAGATCTGGTTCCTGTCTTCAAAGCAACCATTTCAAAGGCGAGCTCATCTATAGATCACAGTAATTTAGGTTGTGCACTGGTCTCCAACCACTGTTTGCAAGCAAGGTTGCTGAGCAATGTCTGATTCAAATCTATGAGGCTCTGAAAGCACCGAAGTTCCTTTGAAGATTGTGCAACGAAATGGCAAGTTCATTGCACACGGTTGCAGCAATTTTGGCCATCCTGCAGTCTCCAATCACTGTTTTTAAATGTTATACGATGCACGAATTAAATTTATTTTGAGGCTTATGACATGAACTCTGGTCCCATGACGCATATATATTTGAATTCTTTTAATTTAAAATATGCATAAACCTGCTTTATTACTTTAATTTCTTGTTTCTTCCTGTCTCATTTGTTTTGGGAATGCACAGTTTTTTTTAAAACCTTTATTTCCCATAAAGTGAAACTCTTGCAACAGTTTTCTGAGCATCATTAGCTGAGCATGTTTTTGATTTGCCAAGAAATCTGAATTCCCAGAGAAAACCTGCACAAGCAAACAGCACACAGAAGGGCCCCTCCCAGGTTCAAACCCAAGACCCCGGTGTTGGTGCTAAATACTGAGCCACCGTGCTGCCGGCTGTTTTGTGAGAGTAGATGATTTATAAAGCGGTGATTTATGTCTGTATCCAACTAACCAAATTCTCAGATGTGTTTTCTGAAAGCATCAGCTGGCAATGTTATTTACAATCATCTATGAAAGCAACTATAAACAGCTGTGGCTCAGACCAGATACTGAACTCTCCTGCGTCAGTGGCAGAATCAGAAAGACTGCATTTGTGAGGTCTGAAAGTGATCCAGGCGTGTCTGTGAGAATCAGAACATAAACATGTTATTGTGAAGGAAGATGGGAACAAAAAGGGTCACCTCCATGTGTGATATTCACCCTGTTAGAGAAATGAAATAGTTATTTGATATTTGAAGATGTCAGTGCTCATAGACTACTCATAAATCCAGACAGCTGTCTTCCCATATCTGTGTGTGTGTGTGTGTGTGTGTGTTTCTGTTATATGTAATGCAGTTATGAAACTTCTGTTGGACTCATGTTTCTGATAAGAGCTGTGACTTACTGATAAGAGGAAAATACCACACAGCAATGGGGTTGTCTGTCTCTGTCTCTCCTTGCCCACCAGCTTTTATGCATATCAGCCTCCCTACCTGGCTTTAGCAAGATAGAAGGAGAGCTTGGTCCTTATTTTTACTTTATATAAGGTCGTTACTGTGAGCAGCAGTAATATCGCTTAAAAAGTATTGTTTATACAGATTCCTGTAATCCTGAGTGAGCTATCCTTCAATCATGATATATTTTCCACAAATACCAGCTTCACGATGATACAGCAGCAAAAGGCAAAACACCAGCAAAGTCATTACATTAGCTGAGATATGTATGTCAATCTACTGAGCGGCTCTCGAGCTGAATATCTGTCCTTTCTGTGTCACCACGGTAAAAGTCAGTGGATCACCAAAGTCATTAGACTTCGTCCTCAGGGCAGCATGGATATATCTGTAATAAATTTCGAGGTTGCTGAGATATTTCAGGAAATAAACAAGGTCACAGGCTGGCTAAGAATAAAATATGTATATCTCTCAATCCATCACCTTTGTTTGCATTAACACCAAAAACTGCACAGCACAGTGGACACACACTGCATTGCATTCCGCAGATTTGATCCTATAGATTCCCTTATTGTAACCTCATCGACCCCAGTTTGTGACACATCTCATATCAGTGTTAAACCAGACCCGTAAAAATTGACCACAGACCATATGAAAGTCTAAATAAGGCATGATGTAAAAAATGTTTGGTCAAACATTAAATTAGTGGTTAAGGTGACTGTCAGTAATGTCAACACATTTGACAGTATTGACAACTTGGGCTGAAACTCACCATGTGGACTCGGGTCCACCAATATTAGATCCATAAAATGGGTAATAACCACAGACTGCACGTAATAAATACATGTAGCCACCATGGTGTCCTCCATTGATTTGTGGATCATTTTCTGGAAGCCACAAGCAGCAACCAAAAGCAATCAGCAAGAGGTACAGCACCTTCTTTGCAAAAGATTTCACGCAGTGACAGCCAGACCTGCAGGAACCGCAGCTAGCTGGAGAATACATATATTTTCATAACAGTCAGTGGTTGTAGCATGTCCAACATGAGGGGGAAACTTGAACAATGTACGCATGACGGCACATGAGAAACCTCAATAAATTTGTGCATAAGGGATGTCACCCATTGGCCTAATTTTTCATCTCTGGAGGTTGGCCCTTGGAATTGAGCCAGCCTCCTGTGGCCATTTTAGGAACTGCACTTGACATTCATTTGCCAGCCCTGGAGGCTTCCAAGCTTCCTAAACCCACTACTAGGTTTAGTTAGCCCTCAGCTGTATTTAGGAAAACAGTAAGATGAAAAGCTCTACTCAACAAACTCATATAATTGATAATAATTACAATAAAATGTAAGGTTTATGTGGCTGCTATGTTCATTTGGTGAGTTTAACCGCTAAAATCTGCAAATGCATCTTCACAGAGATGCGCATGAGCAGGTTTCAGAACATATCAACACTGAACACAGATTTCAGACCATCGAGAACATTCCACCTCAGCAGCACTCGCCAACAGAGAAAATCCAGCAAGTTATAGCGGACATGGTTCACTCTCTGGGCTGATTAAATGTAGTTTTGCAGGTTTAAAGTAGATCAGTGGGTACCTTTGGTACTGAATAACCTTTATCAAACCACGAGACGTATGCTGAAATCACTCCTGTGGGACGTGATGGTACGTTTTTTTTTTAAGTGCTAGAAACACTTAACAAGAATGTGATCTCTAAGGATCGGGTGCTTTTAAATAACTAAAATGCAATAGAGGTATGAGAGAGTAATAATAGTGTCTACAGATTTGATACATCTCTAAGTCATCAAAATGTTATAAGAAGGCAGTAAAAAGACAAAAGTTAGAGCAAAGCTGAATCACACAAAAAGGATAAAAATCCGGTCACCTTACCTGCAGACACAGGTCAGGAACATCTGGATTTGATGCCCTGCTCCACTATGTGGACCCAGGATGCACAGGAGACAAACTTTGTAAGAATAGAGGAGAGCTGCGTGGTTGAAAAATCAGAAGCTGACCACGAGAATGAAACTGTGCACTGGAAGATGAACCAGGCCCAGACTCTGAGCAGCGGAAATCCATCTTCCCTGTGGAGCATGAAGAGGCTGACACAGAGGTCAAGGAGTCAGCAGAGACAGTGGCTGCAGTCACAAGAGCAACGAGTAAAGGCCGAATGATCTGTGAAAAATATCGTTTTCATTTCTTTGCATTTCTTTGAGTTTCTTTGTATTTTCCAAAGTATCTGCTGAAGTCACAGTAGCAGTGAGATCAGACGCCACAGGAGTCCTCACTGCAGAGGCCAGTGTGTCTAAGTAACAGTCACAGGAGTCACTGTGCTTCCTTCAGCTGGTGCTGTTAAATCTAAGGGAAAACATGAGCAGGAAAAGATGCAAAGGAAGTACAATAAAAATATTTGTTGCAGCAGTGATCCTTAAATATATCAAAGATGAAGATAAGATAAGATAATCCTTTATTTGTCCCACATTGTGGGAAATTTACAGTGTTGGAAACAGCAAAGGGACCACAGAACACTCAGTACAAATCAAGAATAAATAATATATAAAATCTAATAGAAAAATACTAAAATACTCTACAACAAAAATCTCTAAACATTTATATACATTTGTATACATTTAGTAAAAATTAATGATTATTGCACATTTCTTGCATTTGTTGTTAATTGCACAGGAACATTATTGCACTTGTTTAGTTTAGGTGAATGAATAAAATGGTAACTAGTCTCTTGTGGGTCAGTGCTGGAATCCATAAAAACTTAATGCCATTCATAGGTGCCTATTCAAGCAAATCTGGACTGAGGTTAAAGGTCAAGATCTGAATATCAGCTTAGAAACATTTAAAAACCTGAGCAAAGCCATTTAACGGAAGAAGTGGTGCTGCTCTCCAGCTTGGATCCCGATCTAGATGAAGAAACCTCTGGCAGAACTGGGATCATGGCGGGGCAGCCATTTGCCATAACCAGATGTGGGTGAGGGGAGAGAGAAGAGAAAAAACAAAGCATAGGTGGACAGGACACAACACAAGCAAAGACAAAATTTAATGACATGCTGCAGTCGTGTGTAACCAGAGGTGAGTGGAGAAGAAATGAAAATCACATGAAGTCCTGCGGTAGTCTGAGCCTATGGCAGCATAACTAAGGAATGGTTCATGGTTATCTGATCCAGCCCTAACTATAAGCTATTTTAAAAAGGAAACTTTTGCATCTAATCTTAAAAGTAGAGAGGGTGTCTGCCTCCTGAATCCAAACTGGGAGCTGGTTCCACAGTAGAGGGGCCTCAAAGCTGAAGGCTCTGCCTCCCATTCTACTTTTAAATAACCTAGGAACTGCAAGAAAGCCTGCAGTCTGAGAGTGAAGTGCTCTGTTAGGATAATGTTATACTAAGAGGTCTTTTAAATTTAAATTCAATTTTGCATTTAACAGGGAGGCAATGAAGAGAAGCCAGTGTGAAAGAAATATGGTCTCTCTCTCTAGTCCCTGTCAGCACTCTCACTGCAGAGTTTTGGATAAATTAAAGCTTTTCAGGAAACTTTTAGAACAACCTGATAATGGGCACCAGGTTGCTTAGTGGGTGAGCAGGTGATCATGTATGCCACATGCCTGTGGTGCAGGTGGCCCAAGTTCATGTCTGTCCTGTGGCACTTACCTGCATGTCTTCTCTTATATCTCTCTCCCCACTTTCCTGTCTCACTTCATTATGCACTATCTGATTTAAAAAAAAAAAAAGCAAGAAAGGCCAGAAACTTAAGTAATGATTCTAATAAAAGATAATCAAGTGATGCAGTATAAGATACTTAGATAACAGGAACATGTTAATAACATTAAATTAAAAAGCTTTCATGTTACAGCAGATTTCATCTTGCAAATCACTCCATTACTGGTGTCCCGCAAAACAGGTAAACAGTGAAGTGAGGTCACGTCGGGCCCACTTATGCTTAATTTATGCTGCCGTGTTTGCGTCTGTTTATGGAGGTATTTGCCCGTCTACCTGCAGACAGCGTCTGTTGGGGGCAGTATCAAAGATATGTGGTTCAACTGTTCTGCGGGCTGCTCTTGCTTGTGCTGTTGTTGGTCCATCAGCCAGCTGTGGAGAAGAGCGAAGTTATAACATACAAAAGAGCTGAAGTGAAACCGAGTGTTAAAAACAATCAAAAGTGTCCACTGGAGCCACTCTCTGTAGTTTTTCATGCTGTATTTTTTGACCTTTGATGGTTTTTTCCTGTTTCTCCCATTCCTGGTGAACTCTGCTGTCCCTCCCTTCCTTATTTCGGCCCACTTTTTAACCGGTCAGCATTCAGCATCATCCACGTCAGGCACTGTGCAGCTGGGCACTGTGCAGGGTCTCCGCAAATACCTCACAACCACAAATACCACAATACTTTGCACATTGCCACTACTGTAGGTGAAAGTTTGTCAGCCATAAGGGGCCCACTAGTGGTCTTAGGCCTGGGGTCACGCAACACCTCTGGTGGTTCCTAAACGCTTCCACAAAGTGACTTGTTGCAATGGTGGCGTCCTATTACAGTACCACACTCTAATCCAGTGAGCTCTTTAGAACAACCCATTTTTTCACAAATGGCTGTAAAGGCAGACTGCATGGCTGGGTGCTTGATTTTATACCTCTGTGGCAATGGGACTGAAAACAACTGAATTCAAAAATTAAGAGGTGTGGTTCATATAATTTAGTAAAATCTACATATTATCAGTGTCAGTGTGGGTGCACACATATAACCACTATTTTTTATAGCACACAATGCTGATCATTTAGACACTGAAGTAATTAAAGTTATTACTTCTTTAAGAAGTAATAACTTTAATTATTTTTAGCTGTGCTCTCATCAGTTTTTAGCTGTGCTCTCATCATCAATCAGCCTTTTAACACAATACAGCTGCATTAGTAACATTCTGTGCTATTGAGACAGTGGAGTTGGGGTTGCTCAAAATGGACCTCTTCATGCCCATGTCCACAAAAAATATGAGCGATCCATTAATCAGTTACTATAATTTCAGCGATTCTGATTAATTTCTTGCACTCAAAAAAATATATATTATTTGCCTTCATAAACATAAAGCAATAATTTTGAGTAAAATGCAACTAAAATATTTAAAATCAAAGGTTTATTTATTCAAATAATTAATCATTAAGGAAAATATGCTTGGTATAAAGATTTGACCAGTTTCTGTTAAATTTAACATTTTTCACTGTACTGCAACAAAATCAAGTAATCAAATTACTTGGAGGCAGTGTTTTCAGAATAAAGATGTTGCATTAGATGCAGCAATGTGGCAATGGCATTAAAATGAGAGCTGAGTAACAGATTTCATACATGTTTGAAAAATACGTTTGATTTGAGAAACGGAGCCGTCTCAGTTGAGTTTTATGTCTAGCAACACCTCTGGCTGTAACTTTGAAAAACAAATTAAAACATTTTTTGACCAACCAACAATAACAAAATGGTCATAATATAAAAAAAATACAGATAATGCTCCACTCAGAGCATTTGAGAGTACATGAAAGGTGGTTGTCACAAATGACAAATGGTGACTGTAGCAACGTCAGTTAAACTGTGCGGCTGATACTAGCAACAGATGTTTAAGCAACCTCAAATGCCCGTGTTCATCACTTTCTGGGGTCACGAGCTGTGCAACACCGAGCATGCGGCGGTGCTTTTTGTGTTCTCATGCGTACATTACAGTGTTGCGGTTCGGCAAGGTGAGTGCATGTTTGCTCCAGTATCACCACAGACCCAGATGGTGCTGTCAAGATGCACGCAATGAAATGCAGCAAGCCAGTCACCATGTGTGCTGACACAGCCCTCACCTCTGACCTCACAGAAACACACAAAGAAGGCACACACACACACACACACACACACACACACACACACACACACACACACACACACACACACACACACACACACACGCAGAGAGGCTGACCCTCGCACATAAATTTTTAAAGCTGAAAATGATGTCAATCATGATGTGTGTTAATGTAAAGCAAATGGGCGTCAGGGGTGATATATAGCTGGACTGCTGCAGACACTGACAGCGGCAAAATAAGGGAAGGTGGAGCGGAAAGGCAGTGTAACAGTTGCCATCGTACATCATTTACACTTCTAAAGCAGTAAATGCAGGCTGTTTCTGCATATCTGACTTTGCGTATTTTGGTCTTGTGAAATGCTTCTGTCCGTGCGTGCTTGTTGTAATGCTTTGTCTGTGAGGTGCAATTCGTTAAAGGTGTGCGTTTCCATTCAGACGCCCCTCTCATGCTGCGCTTTCACTGATGACCTTGTGTCTCTGGTGTCTTTAGTGGAAACTTCTCCATGCCTCGATGCCTCAGTTATATTCCTTTCTGCTAGAAATATTAGTGAGAACCCCCCCCCCCGCCCCCCCCCCCATTTTTGTCGCTGTAATAGAAAAAGATTTTATAAGGCTCGACAGGCCTGGCTAATCTAACCCACATGCCAAAAGTGCAGTGCCCATTCTCTCTCCTGCACTAATGAAGCTAAAGCAGACTCTCTAATTTACATGTCTCGTGTGTGTGTGTGTGTGTGTGTGTGTGTGCACATGGGAACACCAGATCTGGCAAAAGAAGCTCCACCTCAGTCTGGGCCAGCAGTGACACAGCAGGGAGGGAAAGCAGGAAAGTAGAAAGTTTCTCACTTTAAATCAATTATGATTTACACCCACCCACCCACACATGTACATGCACACACATGAGCACAAGTTCATCCACTCACAGATGTTTCAGCTAATTGATTGTGAGTGTGCGGCGCGTAGACTCATTACTAGTGATTGGCTCTAACTGTGTGGTGTGTTTCTGGCTGACGCTAACAGACCACACAGCAGTGCTCGCCTGCCTCCCCTCCCACACAGACATAATTCGATGAAGAATTTATTCTAATGCAAGTATGGTGTGCTGCTTTATATGGTATAGAGCTTTTTTTTGTGTGCGCCATGTGATGCTGGGAATGTGCGTGTGATTGTTGTGTGTGCCAGCGTTGCACTGGAGAGCACAGGCTGTTGTATAATGCTGGAAATGTCCATCAGTGACTGAGTGTGTGTGTGTGTGTGTGTGTATGTGTGTGTATGAAAGAGTGTTGACTGATGGAGTGTGTGTGAGAGTGACTAATACTGGCCAAGTCATCTCACACATTCACAATTCCCAGCTTGCCACCATGACATCCAGGAAGGACTGCAGGAAACTAGGATGGGATGTCTTTGTGTAGATGTGTGTGTGTGTGATGGTATAAGAGGGAGAGGTTTTATAGTTTTTTTTATGTAGTGGAGGAAGTGAGGACAAGCAAGTTTGTGGAGATTACACCAAGCATGTTGGATATCTATGTGTGCTGTATGAATGCACATATGTGAAGAATGAGGGTGTGACAACTGTTCCATATGTTTGGACCACAGTTGGCGAGACATCCTGTGGGGCTTGGTAACACAGCAGTAGACCGTGCCCTTTTGACACATGTATGCTTGTGCATGTATGAGTATATACTGTATCTGTGCCTGTGTGTGTGTGTGCGTACATCTGTGTGCTGACAGGATTTACTATTCGTCAGTCCATCCCGTCACCACCTCGTAACTCCTAGGCTGACTGAGATCCTGAAACGAGCGAGGCAATCTAAAAGATTCACATGCACAGATAGCAGAACTGTAAATGCACTTTGTACAATATCAAAATGTCTGTTGTGGGTGATCCTTGTCACCAGATAATTGTGGTCATAAGTTGTGCTCATAAGTTTACAAACATTTATGGGCATGAATGTTGTGGTAATTTGGGGTTTTTAATGAGTTCTTTGAACTGTTCTTTGTCCAGATTGGAATGATTGTGCAGCATTCATCTTTCATGACTTTAAAAACAAGAATTGGGTGCACAAGTTTGAATTTAGTTTGGATTTTGGATAAACCACACAGAGTCAAAAGTATACATACATGCTCAAATATAAACATACAATGATATTTGGTTAAATGCCCCCTATCAAGTTGCACCTTGACCAGTCTCTTTTGGAAACTATCAGAAAGCATCTGGCATAATTCTGACTGCCCACTCTTTTTTGGAGAATTAGTAGCTTTGTGGACTATGCTTTGAAGCATAGTCCACAAATTGTCAATAGGGTTGAGGTTGGGGCCAGTTTTGAGATGTGTGTATTCATTGTCCTGTTGGAACAATCTGTGTCCAGATTTCAACTGTCTAGCTGTTGGTTTGAGGTGAAGTTGAAGAATTTGGAGGTAGTCCTCCTTCTTCATTATTCAACCCACTTTGTGCTGTGTACCAGTACCACTAGCAGCAAAACAGCCTCAGAACATGATGCTACCACCACCATGCTGGACAGCTGGTACAGTGTTCATAGGTTTGAAAGCCTCACCTTTACTCCTCCAAGCATACCTCTTGTCATTGTGGCCAAATAGCTCAATCTTTGTCTCATCTGACCATAAATGCATTTAGCTTGTCCATGTGGACAGCTGCAAATTTCAGTTGAGCTTTAAGGAGTTGTGTTTGGAGCAGGGGCTTCTTTCTTCAATCAGCACCCTCTCAGACCATGGTAATGTTAAACTCATGTCAAGGGTGGACTGGAATAGGATCCAAATGCAGACTCTGAGACAGACAAAATAACTAAAAGTGAGCCCTTTATAACAATTGGTACATGACAACTTAGTTCACTGTGGACAGTGATGTTGGCATGTCAGCAGTTTCCAGTTCGTGGCATCCTTGAGTCATGATGGTTTCTTCCTAACCAAGGGTGACAGTTTGGGTCATCTTCTAGACCTTGGCAAAGTAGGGGCACATCCAATTAATGTGTACTTATTTACAATTATTTGAACTGATGCAGTTGTTTAGAAATGGCTCCAAGAGACTTTACCGACTTGTGTAAATCTACAGTTCTCCTTCTTAGATCTTCACTGAGTTCCTTGGACTTGCTCATTGTTCTGAGCATTGGTCTGTCCAAAGAGTGCTGTCAAATAAATGCTTTTAATGCTGGAAAAGAGAACCATTGTGGTCAATCATGATAAAAGATGTGAGTGTATTTATACTGTATACCATCTGGAAAGCATTTGATTGGCTTCGAAAGGCTTCATTTTTCAGCATGACAATGATCCCAATCACACTGGCAATGCAGTAAAAGCATACCTGGATATAAAAACACACAATGCAACACTATCAGCCATGGATCAGCCTCCCCAGAGCCCAGATCTCAACATTATTGAAGCAGTGTGGGATCATCTTCACAGAGAACCAGGCAAAAGCAAGCCAATATCCAAAGAAGAGCTTTGAATGTCCTTTCAGAAACCTAGAGAAGTATTCCTGAAGACTGCTTAAAAAAATGATAAGTAAGCTGCTGAGAGAGTTCAGGCTGTGTTGAAGAATAAAGGTGGTCATACTAAATATTGACTTTCAAGCTAATTAGAGTGGCCCAAACACTTTTGTTGCCTTATATACTGCATTTCCATTAATGGTTCAATAAAATTGCTGCACCTATTTCCCATTTTGTCACAAAATATACCAGACTTTTGCACTGTTCTGTATGTTAATAAGTTGGTCAAAGCCTTTGGCATGTTGGCAAAGGCTGTCCTTACCTTTTGTCATTACACCCCCAGTGTAACCTACAAATGTCATGGCATATAACACAGAGAGTAGAAATTTGACTGTGTTTGTTTGCCAATACATTTGTGTGTATGAAGGCTTTACTGATCAGGATGACTTTCCCAACTCCTTCCCTGTCTGCTGATGCAGTCATGATGTGAATACAGCATCACCCTGCAGAGAGAGACAGACAGACAGGAGTGTCTGGGGCCTGTCAGTCACACAGTTAGACAGACAGACAGCCCTGACTGACTCACTGTGAGGGCTGTCACACTGGCCCGGTCCCTTTGGGAGGTGATGTCGTATTCTGTGGTGATGTTGGCCTAAGTTGCTGTTAATCCCTTGAATTTCACCTACTGCATATATTACACAAGGACACGTCTTTAGCCATTTATTATTTCCCTCTTCATCAAGTTTGCTTGACTTTTGCCCCAAAGGCAATATAATCACATTTTTATGTTAACAATAAATCATATGACCTGTACTTGAGAGAGGTGCATTGACCAGTACAGTAACAGTGTTTCTGTGAGCTCAGTATTTGCTCTCCAGCCCTCAGCTTAATTGCTTTGCTTCCCTTTCACCGCTCCTATTAGTGTCGCTTTTGGCCCTTCACATTAGAGCGGTCTGGTGAATGTAGTGAACATTTAGTCACTAAAGAATATTTATTGCTATTGCCATGTGGTGGATGGAAAAAAAATCTAATAATGCAGGTTTAGGAACACATTTTGTGTTGTTGGCTTTTGGCAAAGAAAGAAAGGGGGGGAAAAACAGCCTTGATTTGCATTTTTAATTTAAGTTTTATCATAATAGGAGCCAAAAAATAAATAAATACAACCAGAACGTAGATTAAGTTATAAACTTATCAGGGATCTGGATAATTATTTCAGGTTCTTTTGAATCACACATGATCCCATTTCACCTCATCCTTTGTCTTCCTCGCAGTGCGCAGATCAAACAGACTCCAGATGCTCAGAGATGGAGGGCTTCTTTGTCCAAAAGGGGAAGCGATAACTGGAGAACCTCTTTATGTTCTGATGGGGGAATCGATAGAGCTTGCAGAGCTGATTCAAACACATGGTTCCACTATTGTCCATCTGGAACTCATCTCAATATTATCTGCATGCTTTGGACTTAAAAATAGAAAGGAGAGAAGTTTCAAAGTGTTGACACGGTCCACAATCATGTCTACAACCTCAAGTACTTACATTGAAATCTTCCGCAGTTTTTCAGTGTAAGCATGCCTTCGTGGGTGTCTATATGTATGCCTTTGCATATGTATGCTTGCAACGGGGTTATTGATTTGCAAGGGTGAATGCTTGCTGAAATTCAAGGTGGGCTTTCTGTCTTGTCTGTTCCCCTTGGCTGACAGCGCTCCCTGTAGATCTGCATGCACTCTACACACCCTCTGTTCTCTAATTCATTAGTTTCACTCTCACACAACTATCAAACACCATCATCTGGCATGGAAGTAGCTGCTCAAGCTAGTCTGCAATTTCACCTTTTTTGGGGGGTGGAGTGGGGGGGGGGGGTGCAGTGCACAGCATGCTAAATGCCATACAGATGTATAAAGTGTAGCTTCCATATTTTTCTCATTTGAACCGCAGACTAATGCTTAAGGAAGGAAAAGTCAGAAAAGCTGTGGCTGTGCATTTTGCAACTTTATTTATTTCAGTTGTCATATTTAAAAGGTGTGTATAAAAGATGATTAAAATGTGTCGCTAGAATTTATACTGACTTTTAAGCTGTACAGGAAAGTCATACGTTTTCAATCAATCAATCAATCTATCAATCAATCAATGCAACAATCAATTACAGACACTCCTGATCTCAACTTGTTATGTGTGTGCAGCACACCTGTCCACACAATCAGTTTCTTCCATTCCAACTTCTCCACCAAGTTGGAATGGAAACACTATGGGGCAAGACCAAAGAGCTGTCAGGGAAAAGGACCTGCACAAGCCCGGAATGTGCTACAAGATCAGTAAGAAACTTGGTGAGAAGGTGACAACTGTTGGTTGGATTCTGGATCTCCATGTTTTCCTTCATAAGGTGAGGATGATCATAAGAAAGGTGGTGGATCAGCCTAAAACTACAAGGGAGGAGCTTGTTGTTGTTGATCTAAAGGCAGCTGGTACCACAGTCACCAAGAACACCGTCGGTAACACACTGCTGTAATGGACTGAAATCTTGCAGCACCTGCAGGGTCCCCCTGCTCAAGAAGGCACATGTACAGGCATATGTTAAGTTTGCCAGTGAACATTTAAATGATTCAGAGAAGGCTTGGGAGAAAGTGCTGTGGTCAGATGAAACCAAAGGTTTTGTGTTTGGAGGAAGAGAAATGCTGAGTATGACCAAAAGAACACCACCCCCACAGTCAAACATGGAGGTGGAAACATTATGCTTTGGGGGTGTTTTTCTGCTAATGGTATATGACGACTTCATCGCATTAAGGGGCCAATGGACAGGGCCATGTACCATAAAATCTTGGACGAGAACCTCCTTCCCTCATCCAGAACACTGAAGACACATTAAGGTCATGGAGAGACCTAGCCAGTTTCCAGACTGCAAAACTACAGAAAATCTGTGAAGGGAACTGAAGCTCTGAGCCAGGAAACCTAAAGGATTAGAGAGTTCTGTAAGGAAGAGTGGGCCAAAAATCCCACCTGAGATGTGTGCAAACCTGGTGACCAACTACAAGTGCTTGCCAACGAGGGTTTCTCTGGCTTCTTATTTCACTTAGTGACATGCAAATCAATTTATTAATTTTATGTAATGTGTTATTTTTTAAAATGTTGGTTGATATTCTGTCTCTCCATTAAGAGTTCCATGAAAGGGCATCTGTTGGTGTCTGCTTCTGCTGTCACTATCACAGGATATGAAAAGTGGGAACCAAATAGCAACCTCTGGCACTGAAAAATTAAGCCAATACACTTACAGTAAGGTTGGCTTCAAAAGTGAATCAATTTCCCATAAACTCCCATGTCTAAAGATCCAGCTTTATAGCAGGTTTACAGTGTGCTATAAAAGGTTTAGCGCTCTATGGCTTTTTTTTCTTCTTCAAAACAAACAATAGTGGGCCTATTTTTTTCTCACTCCTTTTGATTTTGTTAAGGATTAAAGTTAGGGATTTGGTAGCTCTGGCAAGTGCGCCCACACAGAGGTATTTTTACAAGTTAAACAGGAAATAAAGAATAACCACAAATCAAACTCGTAACACAACTGCTGTTGTGTTTTTTTTGGCCTGATTGCCATGTTTCTGAAGCACGCTCCAGCTGTTTTGTTGCTGCTTCTTGCCTCATTTTCAGCAGCATCGTAGTTATTTTAGACATTACTGAATGCATGCACTCTTGTGAAATTGCAACAGGCCATTAATAAGGAGCAGTGTGGGATTTTACATGCATGTAGGTTGTTATCCAATTATATTTTTATAATTTACTATAAAATTTACTTCTAAAACGTAGTCAGAAATCTCATTGAGGAAATTTAATTAAATGTAGAGATTTTTTTTTTATAATTTGCATTTAGTTTTGTTTTCAAAATAGTTACCAATTAATATTTTTCATCATGGTTTTTTGGTCAGTGACTATGCAGCATTGTATCTGCTTGCAAAGATACAATGACAGACAAGGGCAACTGATTAATATGTGCAGTCATAGTGAGATTCATCCTTCTGTGGCGTCCTTGCTTTCCAATTTATTGTTGCTCTCAGCAGTGCTGCCTCCATGTGGGAAGTGATGTGTACATAAATTCCCCGAACCTCTTCCTTTACCAAAATAACTGAACTGAGCAATATTGCAGACTCTGTGTTTGAATGGGGTCTCTTTCATTCTTGTCTTGTGTTGCTCTCTTGTGAATTTGGTCTCCAAATGATCCGAGTCAAAGAAGAGCTTCAGCTTACTCACCCGTAAAACTTTCATTCTCGCTTTGCTCAGGGACCGGTAACATCACCACCCATTGAGCAGTGCTAAGTGACCTTTTGAATGCTAACCTCCTTTTGAACAGTGAACTTTGGCCACGTTAAAAAAAATAAAAAATTCACCACAGCAACATACTGTAGCAAGCCGGTCATGCTCATGGCCTGCCTGGTTAACCGCTGCCCGACAAGCAGGATGTTTGTGTGTGTTATTGTGAGAGAGAATGACAAGCTTTTTAAGTTTGACCTGCATAAAAGGTCTAAATGAGCCTCAGGACACCCAGCCCCAACACACACACACACACACACACACACACACACACACACACACACACACACACACACACACACACACACACACAGAGAATGGCGCTCAGTTCCCATGGTGACTGTGTTCCAGTAAGTGGGATTTTCCAGGCGGCGTCCGGCGGACACTCCACAGTTTATCCTGGAAGTTTGCTTTGATCTAAGTGGGCAGATCAGCCCAAAGGGAGACCAATTCCTGACCTTTTACTCACACTACACATACACACACTTACGCATGTATTTGAACCTCATTCAGAATGCAGCTCCTACAACTGACCTTAACATCAAATACAATAAAAATAAGGATAATTGATGATTCTGGCCAATTGAATAGTCACCTATTTAATTAACAATCAGCTTTTTCTCTGCTTTGGTCTTTGGCCAATTTCTTAGTTGCTAAATACTGCAGTGCATTCACCAGATAGTTGCTATAAACTGATATGTCGGCCGGGTAGTGTTCGCTCAAAGAGCACCCTGGTAGAAGCTAAATGGTAAAAGGGATGGCATTTATATATTAGTTTGCACTACAAGCTATAATAATCCATTTACACTTACATAATACACTTAATACTAGAAATGCAGCACTTTTCATCCTCTCACTGCGCGTATACATTAAAGTTTTATTTTTGGCGGAGGCGGTGGGGTTCAGTATTTTTTTCAAAGACACTTTGATATGCGGAGCGGAGGAGCCGTGGCTCCAAACAACCACCTTCAGGTTAGAGGGTGAACTGATCTATCTCCTGATCGGCCCCCATATGCAAACAGTGAAACAGAAAAGTTGTGGGTGGTAAAATCAAAATGACAAAAATGTTTAAAAACCCTATATAGACCTTGATGGAAGAGCAAGGTTGGAGGATGTGATTTTGCCACTACAAAAACATCTATTGCATACATAGTTATTTGTTTTATGTAGGAAAAAAACTGCAGAATTGTCTAAGCAAGTGGTGACATGACAAAATTTTCACTTTCCAAAATCACCTTAACCTTATAAGGTGCAACACTAGTTCTTATAAGACCAGAACACACTCACACAACTGCCCTGGTTGCAGCTGTCTTTAAGATGTCTGTGGAGAAAGGATGGAGTAGGCACTGGTTATAAACTCTCTGTCTCTCAGGCTAACTCAGGCACCAGATTTTATAGCACTGGCAATGCTTTATATGTGTCTGTGTTTGAAGGTGAAAGTGTACTGACTGCAGACATAATGAAAGTTAGCATGATTCTACCTCATCCTACTGACACATTTATTATCTGTTTGAAACCTGTGCTGAAAACTCAAACACGCAAGTTCTCATCATAGAGAAGAAGAGAACCTGAGAGCGCTGGCGCTTGCACACACACGCACACACACACACACACACACACACACACACACACACACACACACACACACACACACACACAC
>JAVDPK010000380.1:530916-565272 GCA_034780415.1 Cichlasoma orientale
GAATCCAAACTGGGAGCTGGTTCCACAGAAGAGGGGCCTGAAAGCTGAAGGCTCTGCCTCCCATTCTACACTTAAGTGTCCTAGGAACCACAAGTAAGCCAGCAGTCTGAGAATGAATATATGGGTCACTAAAAAGAATAACATAACTTAACATACATGTCTGTGCTTTCACACGTACAAGCACTGCAGGCCTGTCAGAAACCACCCATAGAGCGGGTTTTTGCTGGTACATGTAAATACATTTTGCTGTATACAGACAACAACAAGTCCTATATTTATCTTCTATTTATTTATATAAATAACATCTCCCACCCTTATTTTTTTTCTTTGTCAGTGTGATTGAGTATATTAGTTTGCAAACAACACAAACACAACAAACAATCCTGCAGCACGGGCATGCAGGATAAAATCAAATCAGGTTGATTTGAATTGCTTCTAC
Source organism: Cichlasoma orientale (assembly GCA_034780415.1). Classification (NCBI taxonomy): domain Eukaryota; kingdom Metazoa; phylum Chordata; class Actinopteri; order Cichliformes; family Cichlidae; genus Cichlasoma; species Cichlasoma orientale. Next base: position 531,356 of record JAVDPK010000380.1, read on the forward strand.
ATTTTGCCTCTGGTGACGTCTCATAAAGTGACATGTTGTAACAAATGCTTGCCGTTTTTTTTTTAATGATCACAAACAGCTGCCGTTTATTTATATTTTTAGTATTTCTCATACATGATTACGATGTTGCAGTCTAATGAGTCTATAGCACAACCTTAATTTAAAAAAATAAACTTTGAGAAACAGAGCCAGTGGTGTTTTCTGTTTTTACACTGAATCTTTGATGATCCTACTTGGTTTCATTCTCTTGTTGCCCTCAAGGCCCACATTGTAAACTGGTTAGGTTTAATTAAAGCAATTCATGAAGCAGTGTCAGACAGCTGCATCTACATATCTGAAGCAATGGGATATTATTGGCCAATTCCTCAAGTAAAGATAAAGCACTTTAAAGTGAGTGAATGTGTAGCCTGTGCGATCTATTAACAGGGCTGGATTTGACTTAGTGTGAATCAAAGGCAGCAGGCAAGTCTGCGTGGTGACTTTTGCCAGGTGAAAACTGGACTGGACTGTGATTCAGTATATTTGGAATTAAGCTGGTAAATGCCAGATCTGCTGGAGATACAAGACCTGCACTCAATGACTTCCAGCAACAACTTTATTAGGTGTGTCCAAGTCCTTGGAAAGAGGACCCGGACACACCATCATTCACCATCATTCACCCAGACACGCTCCGCTACACCCCTGACTCGCACGTATTTCTGTCTTTTACATCTGGAGCAGCCTCAGGACATGCACTGAAGTCTAATGGTGTTGGCAGGCCGCTTGGACCGGTCACTGGGCGTGCTTATATAATTGTGTGTGTTTGATCACTGGAAAGTGTGTGTGCATGCTCCTTCACCTTGCTGTAGGCGAGACATTACAGTGAGAGTTAAGGGGGGCCCGCTGTGAGGTCACACGCCCCTGCGCTCATACAGCTCCTCCTCAAGGCATCTCGAGGTCAGCGGCCGTGATTCCCTGCCGACCGCAAGGAAAACGGGAGGTTCAGTCCTGGAAAGATATTGCAGACTTGACATACAGCTTTGAGGAGAATAAGATGCAATCAAGGCGGCGAGCACTGACACATGTGTGAAGGGAGGCAGACTTTAACACAGGGTTAGGTAAGCAATAAAAAGGTTTTGGGGAGAGTTGGAGAGTTTATGTAGGCTGGAAGGCATGATGTTTATTTAAGCCCAGTGGGAACACCTGTAGCTTGAGCAAGATACACAAACAAGCTGTGAATAAATTGTGCTGGGTTATTAATCTCTCCGCGGTAAATTTAATTTCTCTTGTTTACTCAGAACAAGGGCAAAATGTTTCACACAAGACTCTGTGAGATGCAGGCTTTATTCAGACATTAGTGTGCTTCCAACCAAGTGCTTTTCAAATCACTGAACATTATCTGAACCTACCTGACTTTGTTTTAACTTGTAAGCGACAGCTTTTAAAATTGAATTATTTTCGTGAGCTCTTTCAGGCATTCAGCTCAGCCTGCTGCTACCTTAACAAGGCAACGTCACTGTCACATGTTTTCAATACAGCATTTCAGTCCTGGTGATATTCTTTTTATGGGGAATCACAAGACCCAGAAGCCAAATTATAACAACCTATTTGGGTGACTGAGAGATCCTTGTGCCAATCCTTTAAAATGTAGGAGGTGCGATCATCAAATTCAGTGACTCCACCCATAAAAACATTTAAAAAAAATACCTTATCGGATTAAAATTAGGCTTCATATCATGGGTGATCTCATTGGGTAGAGTTGCATTGCTTCCAGCATGCGCCATAAAAGTCCAGTTCTAAGCATTTGCAATTGTATGATCCACACTTGATGTCACCACAGTTCAGGTCATTTTCAGTGAATGTTCAGGGACTTAGAGAACTCCACTTTGATGGTTTGACTTCACAGCCTACAACCCCCTGAATATTGTTTTTAAAAAAATGAATAAAAAAGCTCCCAGTCACCTGATGCGCTGCCTTTGGGCTTTGACATTACTAACTCTGTGACTGAAAACTCCTGATAGGTCTCAGGGTTGTAGATGTTGGCCCAGGTCTCATTACCAGTGATAATCCTCAACATGAAGGTTGGGCCAGTTTGACAGAGAAGTTGATGTTTGCGCTCTGTGATGAGTACGTGCAGTGATCTAAAATAGGCAGCCTGCTGAAGAGGAGTGCCAGTGCCTCCTGTATTGAAAAAAATGTGTCTTCACTGTTCACACGAGACATTTTGGAAACCCTTCACTCTGGAACTCAATTTCAAACTGTGTCATTTTTAAGGACTGAAAAAGCCATTGTCGTGTAAACAAACAGTTTTCACCTGGAAACGTTCTCGTGGGCCTCAGAGATCGCAGAGCTCCAAACCTCCTCTGTCATCAACATCAGCACAAAAACTGTGTGCCAGGTACTTCATGGCATTAGTTTCCATGGCCGAGCAGCCCTTGAAGGTGTAACGTGTAGAGAACCCAGTACTTTTGGCTCGGTGCCAGAAAATCGTATGCAAATAAAGTGGTACGGGCGCCCCAGTTACATTAGAGTTAACATTACTTATGTCACTTTTGCATGCACGCTGTACCACAACACAAAGCAGGCTTCGTTAGCTCTATTCATCATGGATCTCATCTGCTGCAAGAGTGATTTAAAGTTGATTTTCTCTTACACATTGCCAGACCACACTTTGCACAAAGCTGTTTATTTCAAGCACATCCTGGGCAACAAAAACAAGGTAACAGCACTGTTTTTGTGTCTTCAGTTCAGAAGAATACAGATAAGTCTGTGCTTCCTCTCACTCTTCTCTGGATTTGTTTTCATCACTGGAAGAACCTGACGAGGATATCATTAATGCGATAAAGATTTTTTGCTTCCTCCTCCACTGGCCTTCTCTGTAATAAAAAAAAAGAACTGTGTAAACACAGCAGAGTGGTCCAAATCAGACACTGTGCAGATCCACATCTCAGTCCCTGATTAACATCTCTGGCTCGTACTATGTGGTGGTGGAAACCTAGGGCCCAGCGGTGTTTTATTCATCGCAAAGAAATGCATGGATGAACGATTAGCTCGAAGTCTCTTTGGAGGTGATTTCTGAAAAATGTATGCCTGCAGCTATACACACACACACACACACACACACACACTAGAGCATATGCACCTGAGGACTGGCACAGAAAAGTAAGCGAATGTCATTTACACAATAATATGAACCAAACATGCTTCAAATACACACTCGGTCACCTTTTATAGGTCTGTGGGCCATCTGTGACAACAGCAGTGGTCTTCTGTGTATAAAGTGTAGACAGACACGAGTGCGCTCTGATGCCCTTCCAGTCAGACATACCTTCACAGTCTGGATCAAAGCTTGCCTATTTGCCTTTTGGGTTGCAGAAAATCATCAGACCTGATAATAATGTTTAAAATTATTGTGGTTTATTTTCCATTTTCTCTTCAATATTCACTGTTTGGACAAGGATTGTCTTCCTACACCTGGCAAAATTATGTCTTTACCTCTCATTTCTCAAAGATGTGAGTGATGATATTTTGGATGATTTAGTAAACGGATCAGTGTGTGTGTGTGTGTGTGTGTGTGTGTGTGTGTGTGCGTGCGTGGAGCAGAGGTCCCAACATTCCTGAGTGACACAGTTCCCACAGCCTTGCCCAAAGAACCAAATGTCACATCCTTTCTGTGCTTCTGAGGACAGCTCCTCGCTCTCTGGTGAGCTGGTGCAGACGTGTAAATGTAGAACTTAAAACAATAAAAGCAACTTTGGTGGACATAAAAACCTTTGAGGCAACAGAAGTTTGTTCGTTTTACCTGAAATTAAGAGGGGGGAAAGGTTTGGGTCACGTCGGTGTGTTCAATTTTTTTTCCCAGCTGTATGACTTGACTGTGTGAGTAATGATAAGTCATGGGGAAAGACGGACCTGTTTTATTAATCATTACTAAGTCTGCACATTACAGAAGGGACGGATTCAAGCTGCTATATTTAAATGTCCCAAGAAAATTAAAGTATTTCCTAAAATAAAAACTTTTGCAAAGCAGTTAAAACAAGAACTGATTTATCATGTTAGTGAATGTTTGTGTAATAAATAAAGTTCATGTGGTAGATTAATTTTATCAGGAAGCTGATCGCTAATGCAATTTCAATAGGCAATAAAAAAAAAGTCATCAGGGCAAGGCCATAACTGTAGATGTAAAAAGTCCCATAAAAACATTAAGTCTTGTGAAGGATGTTTAAATGCTTAAAACTGGGCTACATAATTAAAAATACTGCTGGCCACCAGTGCAAGCCCTCAGCCTCCTGGTAGTAGAATCTTTAGGTGGCACAAACCCCTGGAAGCACAAATCCTAGAACATATAATTACCAGGTCTCAGTAGATCTTAATGGGGTGTATATGAGCCGTAGTGACTTTCAAATGATTAAGTAAGAACCAGGAATAAGAAATGCTAAAATCATAATAAATATAAAACACTGAGAAAGCTGTCATGTTCTGTGACTGGCATTACTATAACAAGACTGACTTGTCCGAGATTTTTGGCATCTATAGTACCCTGGTGACCCTGAACCATCCCTTAGTTATGCTGCTATAGGCACAGGCTGCTCGGGGGTTCCTATGAGTCTGTTTCTGCTGGAAGGTTCTTCCTGTTTAAAGGGAGTTTTTTCTTCCCACTGTCACCAAGTGCTTGCTCACAGGGGTCGTTTTGACTGTTGGGTTTTCCCTGTAATTATTGTAGGGTCTTTACTTCACAATATAAAGCACCTCGAGGTGACAATTTGTTGCGATTTGGCGCAATATAAATAAAACTGAATTGAATTGTACCGCATCACCCCAATAGCACTTTGCTCTCAGACATTCTAGGTGTCGCTGTTCTCTAGTTATCATGTTCACAAGATTTTCAGAAAACTTGGATCTCTGACCTTGAGATTCAAACTCATCTTAGATTTTTAGCAGATGCATCTGTGGTCTGATTTGAACATCCTAGGTCACATCGTTCTCGAGTTATCAAGTTCTCAAAGTTGAACGTTGGCAGCCCACCCACTGCCACCCGATGGGGTGACAACAATACCACATCATCCTTTTTAGGCTGAAGGGTAAAAAGTTTAAGACCAGCCTGCAAAAGGACTCAATCTATGAGCCACTTGTTGAGCCTTCTAAATTAGATAAAAACCCTAAAACTTACATATAATTAGAAACACGAAATGAAAATGATCAACTTAACTTCTTCAAGAAATGATCTGTTTGCCATTACTGCTGCCGTTGCAGTGGGGTCAAAGCACTTTTAATTACAAGTCACATTTTATCCATACAGTGACGCAGCACTTCATTCCATCTAGTTAAAGCACTTTATCAACCTCACATCCACGGCCAATGCAGAATCACCACTTAATCTAACATGCATGTCTACAGGCTATGTGAGGATGCCCATGCAGGCACACGGAGAACATGCTGCACACAGAAAGGCCCAAGCCGAGGTTTCAATTGAGAGCATTCTTGCTGCGAGGCGACAGAGCTAACCACTGCGCCATTGTGCCACCTATGGAACAAGAAATAGAAAGGGCCAATATACAAGTGCATGTAACTGGATGATTACAACAAACTATTCCGACTGGCTGTCTTCAAGATTGAAATCTTCTGCATACTGCAAACATTATAAACTTTCCCAGAAAGTTGATCCTGTTCATCTGGACATAGTACTTTCAGTGGGAAAAACGTTTCTCCCTCTGAAAATGCTTCTTCTTTATAATTGAACGTTTGAATATTATCTAGTGCATTACACTTGATCTATGAGCTTTTCCCCCCAAAACAGTGCTTTTTGGCATTTAAATAGACTGAGGTTTGTTCATTATTATTGGATATGTGTCCTTCTGGATTCAAATCAAATAGAAATAGCTTCGGGTCTGGTGCAGGGGTCTTGAAACTGCCGCTCCTAGAGCCACATGTGCCTCTTTTGCCCATCTCCAGTGGCGCCGTGTGACTTTGACAGAATTACTAGATGAATACAAATAAGGAAATGAACAGTGCTTTTTTTTTCCCCCTGCATTTTTTTAACCATTTCTTTCCATTCGTTTTTTTCTTACATGAACTGCACCATCTTTTGAGATCTTCCTAAAATGTTTTAATCCTTTGACACTGCCAAACAGTGAAACGCGATTCCTTTAGCCTCTGTGCATTTAGTGCACATGTCTGTGTTTTATTATAATGATTTCTTGTGGCAGGCGTTACATATGTTCACATTAAATAGTTACACTGTGTGAATCTGAGGTTTGCATTCAGAGTCTGAGCAGATTTCCAGCCGGCTGAGATTTCAGTTTCATAACGTTTGTTCTGTGCATTTAGGATGTGAACTCACTGATGAGCAGGATGTCTATTTTATATTTAATTGCATATATTTCACCACTATAGTTTGCAGATTCAGAGTTTCTCTTTCTATTTGTTTCCCCCCCTAGAGTTGAACAGATCCAACTTTTCCAGTTCTGATACGCTACAAATATTTTGGTCTCAAACACCTTCTAATACCGAGTTCTGATCCAGTACCAGAGTTCAGTTAACGGGATGTACTCCTGACTCTTTTTGTGCAAGAGAAGATCACACTTGAAGTAAAGTGTAAAATATACATAGTTAACTTGTGAACTGCACACTGCTGTCATTAACGGCTGCATCAGTTTTCCTGCTCTCACACGTTGAGCTGATAAGAAAAAGGTGACGTGTGTTAGCAAAAGTGCAATAAAAGCTTCTCAGCATCGAACACGCCGATACCAACGAGGAAAGCTGGCTGTAACTCTGTATTTAGCTTACAGATATTATTTAGTTACAGTTCTGAGACTGGTATTGTTTTGGCATTGATCTTGTCGTCTGGTAGGAAAACAACCCTTTGATCATCATTCATTCCATGTCTGCCCAGTTTCTGTACTTTCTGTACGGCTCACCAACAGTCAGCTTTGGTACATTCCCAGATTTTTTTTTTTTTTTTGTTATTTCTCCCTCCAACAGATGGACTTGCTGCCCGAGTCTGGCTCTGTTGGAGTTTTGTTCCCATTAAAAAGACGTTTTTCCCTGCACATTGTTGGTGACCGCTTGCTCAGATTGAATCATTTGGTTCCTCTCTTTCACATTATAAGGTCTTGACCTTACTTTGCAGAGTGCCCTGGGAAAACTTATGATATATCACAATTTGGCTCCACAGAAATAAAACTAAATACAATTTAATTGTTACGTTTAACTGCTTCGGACGGGCTGCCTCAGATCAGTTTGATTTCACCTCTTATATAAACGAGACAACAGAATTTAAGGACAGAACAAATGAAAAACGTAACTATCAAGTGCAACAAGATTGCGCTTCTCGAATTTGTGGTTTAGGAAGAAATAAACCAAATGTGTAATTTTAGAAATGTATTTCTATGCAGGCGACAGAGTGAAAACAGTGTCCGTTTGGAGAGGCTTTTAAAGCTTTGCCAGGGTCAGTTTACGGTAAAGATTAAGTTGTTTTTCTCCTAAAATCAGATCTTATCACAGTTTGCTACTGAAAAATGATGTTTTGTTCTTAAAATAATGATCGCTTTCTTACTTAATTGTAAAGGCAGCTGCTCTTGTGTGTGCGCTTATGTGTGTGCGTGTCACAGTGGCAGCAGATAATAACTTTGTATAATGATACCCTTGTGTACAATACCCCTCTCTCTCAGACACACACTCCCATGCATATTTTTTCCACCCAGTGTGATTGTCCAAGTGGTTGAAGGTGCCAACAGCCTTAAAACCACAGGAAAATTGCATTTCAGATTCATAAATTCAATAGTAATATGAATAACAGCAGATTGGAGGAAGGGAACAGGCTGTTTTCCCCATGACATCTAAAACTAAACTAAATGTAAAGAAAATTACTTTCCACAATTTAAGTGCTCCTCAAATTGCGTCTCAACTTACAGGACAAATAGGCAGTTAAAATAAAGTTGCACTTGAACCTTGACGGTCATTTTAATTCTTAATGGGTTACTCCCAAGTGCGTCTTCAAATTATTCAGAGGTCAGTAAATGCGAGTTGTGCGGAAATCTACGCGGAGCAGGCTGTTTGTGGCTGTCATATAGCTTTTTGAGGCTGAACAGAGACTTTGCATTTGCAGCATCTGTTCCCTGTACTTGTTGAAGAAAGTGTGCACGAGCGCACATTTCCTCGCACACACATGCACTCACGCAAACACGCGCGTATCCACATACACAGTGTCTGAAGAGAGGAGTACTTACTTGGCGGTGGTGGTTGCTCTCAAAACATTGTTTCATTGCTGGCATTTTTCTGTGGCTCTAAATCTGGGTCCATGTTTGTTGATGCAAAGGGTGGACTGGAACTGTGTGTGTGTGTGTGTGTGTGTGTGTGTGTGTGTGTTGAATGTGTGATGAATGGAACTCATCATAAGCCACTTCTAGTCATCCCTAGTCATGCATTCTGTATTTATTTGAACTTGCTGATGCTTTGATTTACAGGAACGTTTCTTTTATTGATATTATTCCCATCATATGTCTTCTTGTGCTCACTGTTTCCCAACATCTCTCTCTCTCTCTCTCTCTCTCTCGCTCCCTGTTATTTCACTGCAGAAAACATCTGTGTTTTCAAACTTTAAACGGGGACGGGCAAAGGGAGGGTGATGAAGAAACTAACACACATTTTTCTCCACGTAAGCCGTCTGTACTGACTGTTGGCGGCAAAATAATAAACAAAATAGGACACGTGGGAATCACCAGAGACTCCACGATATGATATTAACATGATACTTAACTCACGATATGATTCTTCTTCGTTCAGCTGCTCCCTTTAGGGGTCGCTACAGAGGATCATTGGTCTCCATCTCACTCTATACCTTCTGTTACACCAGCCCTCTGCACGTCCTCCTTTACGACATCCATTAATCTTCTCTGTGGTCTTCCTCTTTTCCTCCTGTCTCACAGCTCCACATTCTTTTTTTGTTTTGGGTTTTTTTTTTTTTTACCTGTCCTGTCTGGCAGCTAAAGCAAGCAAAACTGCAAGAAGTCTGCATGCTGTGTCGAACCAGACACTTTGCTTTGCCAAGAGGATCTTGAAAAAGGCTCCTCTTGTTTTTATATACTCTTTTTTTTTTTTTTGTTTATTTTATTTACTGATTTTGGTATGATGCAGTTCAGCTGTACCAGAGCTGACAGGCAGAAAACAGATGACGGGGCACATATAATTTGGTTCCAATTGCTGCGTCTGTAACTAAGCACAAAAAAAGGAGAAAAAACAGCACCTGCAAGACAAAAACGGAACTAGAAACAAGCAAACAATCTTGCATTGTTAGTTTGTTTGTGTGTAAGTGTCCGTGTATTGTGTGTTTGTCATGAAACCTATTTGGTAATGACGGTGAGAAGCTGCAACAACGCTGGTCAGAAGCCTGAGACAGCCAGAGAAGGACCCAGAAGACCCAGGTTGCCCGCCACACCCCAGGAGCACTGAAGAACCGAGGCCACGCATCCCAGTAACATCCGAATGCCAACCCCAGCAGGAGGAAGAGGGAGGCCCAGCCAGAGCCCCCATGGCCAAAGGGCAAGAGTACCAGAGAATCAGAGGCACCGGGCAGCCGAACCCACCAGAGGCCGGCCACCCCAGCGAAGGCCGAGAACAGGGCCCCAAGTGCAAAGAAACAGCTCCATATTCAACATCCTTTGTCCAGTATATCTACTATCAGCCTTGCCTCTCCAACCTTTTCTCCAAAATGCTCAGCCTGAGCTGTCCCCTCTGATGTCTGTCCCTGCTGGTCACTCTCAGGGAAAAACCTTAACATCTTCATCTCTTCCACCTCCACCTCCAGCTCAGCCTCCTGTCTTTTTGTCAGTTACACCATCTCCACGCCATACATCATAGCAGGTCTCACTACTGTCTTATACCTTTCCTTTCACTCTTGCTGCTATCCTCCTGTCATAAATCACCCTCGTCTCCACCCAATCCACCCTGCCTGCACTCTATTCTTCACCTGTCCTGCTGCTTTGGATTTAAACTCATCTACCTTCACTGCCTCTGCTCCTTGCATCTTTACTGTTACACCCGTCTCCCTCTCATTCACACTCATGTATTCTGTCTTGTTTCCATTGCATACCTCCACCTCTCCAGGCTCTCTTCCACCTGCTCCCTGCTCTCACTACAGATCAAAGTGTCATCTGCAAACATTATAGTCCACAAAAAACTCCTGCTTGACCTCACCTGTCAACCCTTCCAACACCATCGCAAACAAGAAGGGGCTCAGAGCAGATCCCTGATGTAATCCCACCCTTAAACCATGTGTCACACATGCACACATCTCACTACTGTCTCACTGTCCTCATACATGCCCTGCATCGGTCTCACCTGACTTCTCTGCAACTCCTGACTTCCTCATGCAGTACCACAGCTCTTCTCTTGGCACCCTATCACATGCTTTCTCTAGATCCACAAATACGCAGTGCAACGCCTTCTGACCTTCTCTATACTTCTGCATCAACACTCTCAAAGCAAAAATCACATCTCTAGTGCTCTTTCTTGGCATGAAGCCATACTGCTGCTCTCTTCTTAACCTAGCTTCGACAACTCTTTCCCATATCTTTACGGTATGACTCATCAGCTTTATCCCTCTGTAGTTACTGCAGCTCTGCACATCACCCTTGTTCTTGACACGATATGATATTATCGTAATTTTAAACACATTGCGATATGCTGAGAATTGCAGAAACAAACACTGTAGTATATTATGATTTGTGTACATGGGTGTGTACCTGTACTAAAATTGTGAAAATGAACACTCAGTTTCTTAATAAAAGCAACACTACCAGCAGCTGTCTGTCTCCAGAGGTGCACAGAATTGGAAAGCTGAGTTTCCACTCGAAAAATTGTTTAAACTAGTGAAGCTGGGCATGACAGATTTGTTTGGAGTCGTTTATACCTTTCTGTGTAAGGTAATTACACAGTAATTATTACACAGTAATTACTTTAGAGGCGCAGAAGGTGATAAGAAAACAAATTAAAACCTCAGGTGTTCTTACTAATCTCTAAATTCTTCACGCTATCTACTACCTTGATAACCCAGTTGAAACAAAAAAGGTTTGCTCTTCATCAAAAAAAAAAATTCAATATTATCTGTCACATGCACGTATTTGTATTTTTCTTAGTGTATATTCATACATTCCCACACACACACTCACAAACACACATAACATTCCCCCAAGTTCATAGGCCAGTCCCTATATCTAATCCCTGGCCTTTAGTGAGACAAAGGACTCTGTTCTCTCCATGGCCACCATGCTAATCTACCCTCCAAACTACAAAGGCACTCCAGCCGACTGCTCCCTGCTTCTACAGGGATTATCATTCACTTATTGAACCGGCTCTTATGGGTTCAGAACAGTTGGAGAAAGAATAAGAGAGAGAGAGAGAGAGAGAGAGAGAGAGAGAGAGAGAGAGAGAGAGAAATGCAGTATACAGTTTAGAGGGGAGCAAAAGGCACGAACCCACTTGAGTTTATTTTCTTTCACCGAACTAAAAGCGTGAATGAAATGTTAATATAGGAGAGCTGCAGTCCCATGTTCTCCACTCAGATAAATTTGGTGATGAAAGTGGAGAGAAAAAGGGTTTGAAAAAGACAAAGACTGAGCAAGAAGCCGAAAAAGTAAAAGAAAAAAAAAAAAGAGGGAGCGAGTGGAATGTGGGAACAGCCAGTAAAAGCACCCCATGTAATTGGCAGTGTAATCCTTGTAAAATAACCAAGTAAAGGTGGTGTGTGCATGCATGCGTGTGGGTCTAACCGAAGTTTACAAAATGATAGTTTGTATCTCCTCCCACTTATTTATGGACTATCCCACCTCGATTTTTTTTTTAAATATTTCATTTTCAGTTCCTCGAGAGCTGATAGAGTTTGAAGTTGATTAGTCAGCCTTTCTAATACTTGCTGTGCTTTATGCCACGAGGCCCCCTGCATACACACACACACACACACACACACACACACACACACACACACACACACACACACACACGTGCACAAGCGCACACGCACACACGCCACCCTCCAACTGCTGGATTTAATTCCAGTCATGCCTTCATTCTCGTACAAAGCATGCCAAAACTGATCGTTTACATGGTGCTACTGAACCTCTCAGGAGGACAGTCAAGGGTAAAATCTCAGCGTTGATAGGATGAGGTTCATCTGCATAAACTTTAGTGGATTAGTACTCAAGTCTTGCAGACATAGGCGTTACATGAGATTTACAGCGTTGCATAAACATTAATTTCTTTTCATCTTGATCCTCGTGCTTCCTCTCTGTCTCGGTGACATTCACGCAGAGCAGGACCTGCAACGACGTTGGCATCACAATATGTTCCCAAACACACACTCATACATCACACAGACCTCACAGATCTCCCACTTTCACATGCAAACACAAAGAGATGTTTTGATTAGTGGACATACACTCACTCACTTTATTAGGTAGACCGCTTCAACTGCTTGTTAACACAAATGTCTAATCAGCCAATAAAATGGCAGCAGCTTAGTGTCTTTGGGCATGTACACATAATCAGCATGGACCTGCTGAAGTTCAAGAATGGGCAAGAAAGGTACTTTAAATGACTTTGAACATGGCACGGTTGTTGTTGCCAGACGGGCTAGTCTGAACATTTCAAAAACTGCTGATCTACTGGGATTTTCCCACACCACCATCTCAAAAAAAAGAGAGAAAATATCTAGTGAGCAGCAGTTCTCAGGGCCTTGCTGATGCCAGAGGTGAGAGGAGGAAGGCCAGACTGCTTGGAGTTGACAGGAAGGCAAGAGTAACTCAAGTAACTACTCGTTACGACCAAGGTGTGCCGAAGAGCATCTCTTTATGCTCAATATGTTGAACCTTGAAGCAGATGATCTGCAGCAGACGAAGACCACGCTTGGTGCCACTCCTGTCAGCTAAGAACAGGAAACTGAGCCTACAGTTTACACAGACTCAGCAAAACTGGACAAGAGAAGATTGGAAAAATGTTGCCTGGTCTGATGATTCTCAGTTTCTGCTGGTCAGAGTTTGGTGTAAACAGCATGAAGGCATGGATCCACTCTGCCTTGCATTGATGTTGCTGCTTGAATCCATTAGACTCTTAATTTTTCAGCTCACAGGCTTGTTACTGCATGCAGTTTATTGCCATTATTAGAACAAAGGTACTTCATTAGTTGTAGGAAAAGTTGCCATTAGTTCTGTCAGATTTTCACGATGCAATTATTGTAACCAAAAGATTTCACAGTATCAGTATATGTTAAAAACATAAAATCAGTCATACTTTATTTATTTTTGCAGCTGGCTGTTTAAAACCTATAACTTAATTTCATAATGGAGTTTTCCATGTGGGCTAAAGAAGTTTATATCCTGGGATGTTGGGGCGCCAGTAAACATGTTGTCTGTCAGTTTCTTTTGAGTGTGACATTTGTTGTGAATTTGTGGTTGTAAGGTACGTTGCAAATGTTCTGGCAGAGGTTCACCTAATTTAGCAAACTTCTGTCACAAGGTGACAGCATTGCAAAGAACGGTGATTACCCCTTCAAGGTTTTGCCAAGCGCATCTTGGTCTATGGTTCGTGTCACATTTGTTTACATTGAGTCTGTGTGCCTGTGTGTGGAGATGCGTGATGGACGCTGATGCAAAACTGCCGTGTAAAGTACTTCTGTTGAAATATTTTTGAATCAATACTCAATATTACCCAATAAGATGGCGATATTTTAACAAGAAGGTGTTTGTTGCTATTGGTGTTAGTGACCAATATCTGCAGAGCGGCCTAAAGACCAACATGTCTTTGCATGTGTGCAGCCAGAGTGTCCAAAAGTGAAGTGAGTGAAACTGCTGTGAAATGTAAGCGCCTGCAGGCATCTTTTATTTATTTATTTGATAGTTTTGGCTCAGCATTAATTTGTTCCTCAGCTTGTTTCTGTGTGTAGCAACATCCAATATTTTATTTTATTTCTTCCATTTTTTTGTACTTTACTCTTTGTATCTTTGTGTGCCATTAAAGCACCGCAAGAACCTCTGTTACTGTGTCCTGTGTGGCAACTGATTTCCTGGGCTACATTTTATTTACTCATTTATTATTAACTTACTATTGTCAAGTTAAATTAAACCACATTTATTTCTGTAGCACTATTCAGACACAAGGTAATTCAGAATGATTCACAGAGGCGCAGACAGAGAGAGAAATGACATAAGATGTACACAAAATACCATGAAGTTACAGCAGAGCACCGGACTGCTGTAACTGCTGTGAGGTTTTCCTGGCCGGGCACAAACTGTTGACGCACCTGTGAGTCAAAGTGCAAGACATAGTGGCACCGGTTAGTGGCAAGTGCACTGGCTTCATTTTTTTGAGGTTGGCACTTGTTGTTAGCCCAGAGAGCACAGATAAGGGAGAGGTGTGGGAGAGCAGCAAGAAGAGCAATCAAAAAATGAGTAATCAAATCCTCAATGGTTCCAGAGCTTCACTCAGCACCTGTGTGGGTGACTCAGTCTAAGTTAACGGGTTTGTTGTGGTGTGGGAGAAAGAAGTTGCTGGACCCACAGAAAACTGAATGCCATTAGTGGTAGTCAGATTACTTTAGTCAGCTATAAAGACTGTAGAAATTCAGGAGCTGCAATAGAGTATGCAACGTAGAAGGGCTGAAGCATAAAAAACTGATATAGAGCACGAGGCCGGGAACACCCATGACAGATCACCAGTCCATCACAGAGACTCTATACCTAACGCATGTCTTTTTGGACTGTCAAAGGAAATGTAAGTGGGCACAGAGAGCATGCAAATGCCACACAGAACAGCTCCATCTGACAAGGTGGGTCGAATCTAGAGCCTTCTGCCTGTGTGGGAACAGCGAGCACCACAGCACCAGAAGCAGCTGGGCATCACAAACGCATCACAAATGCCTACATTTAACACTCTACTACCAGTAGAGTTCAATCAGTAGAGCTAAATAAAATTAAACAATTTGTGTGGACAGCCAACAGAAAGTCAGCTCTCAGTTTTAGCCGCAAAAAGGCTCAGGTGAAAATAAAACAACTTATTATGAATTCAACATTAAGGTACAATAAATGAATATATTAATATATTTAAATATATACTTAAAAATCTTTTTAAAATGATGTTTTGTCCTCTCTTTTGTTGCACACTCTTTACTTTTTTTTGGAAAAGGTTGGGGAAAACACTTTTACCTAGTTACAGTATTCCCAAGCTGCATCCTGGAGATTCTTTCTTTCTCTGTTTCAGTCTGGGCTCAATGTGAGCTGCTTTTTTGCCACTGTCGTTTAATGCAAAGACACAAGAATGCTGGACTGTGATTTCTGATGCATGGCTTTTGATGAAGATCTGGATTGGGATCATGCTTTTGCATACAGCACATTAGAAGTAAAGCGTACTGGCTCACTGCATCTCTCTGCTTAAACGCTCCTTTTGCTTGTGCGACTGGCTCGTTCTGTCACCGACCTGTTTGTAACCTCTGTGTCTCCATCTCACGCTCTTATTTTGGAGAACAGTGATTACTGTGCTGCTGATTCATTGTGGAGACCCTCCACCACAATGACGTAGGTTGTAATACAGACACACGGGCTCAACTACTGTGAGACAATGACTACTGTACAGTCTCCTTTATTGCCTTTCGGTCATCCATCAGACACAGTGGGTCAGCGTCTGTAGCCTGCATGCAGAGAACAATCATGCAATGATTATGCCTCCAGTAATGTCCAGACATATTACATTCCTCTCCAGCAATATGTATCACCTAATCCATGTGTAACTTATCCCTGATGAATACAAATTCCCGATCAAATATTTACTGAAAGTTCATTTGGTTTTACTTTGTGTTTTGGCTCCATCCCTCACTGATAAATTTTGATTCTTGCGCCATAATTCTAATTTCCTGGAACTAAAAAAACCCTGATATTTAAAAGTATTTGCTGAGTACTTGGCTCTTGATGTTTGTGTGTGTGAGTACGAGGTCTTGCACATGTGGGGGTTTGTGTATGTGCATGTGCATGAATTAAATTTGGCTGTGTGTGTAAAGGCACTGACCTGTTTCTATGTGTAAGTGCAAGATCCAGTGTCCGTGTGTGTGTGTGTGTGTGTGTGTGTGTGTGTGTGTGTGTGTGTGTGTGTGTGTGTGTGTGTGTGTGTGTGTGTGCATACGTGGGCATTACTGTGTGCATGATGTCAGGCCGATATGTGGTTTACATTAGTCCTGTTTGATGTCTCCATCAGAGGCCTCTCTCCTCCTACTTCAACACTACTGTTTGATCTGCACCAATCTGGTCCTGATCACTCTGTCTTTGTTTACTTTCAAAGACACTTTTCATTTCTCCTTGTTTCTCTAACCCCCGCTCACCCACTTTCCCTGTCACTCAGTCTCTGTGTGTGTGCGCTTGTGCGCGTGTGTGTGTCTTTTGTTCTCTGAGATGTGTGTCAGAATAAAATGTCATTTTTTTTAAAACATCTGTAAGGCTGTCCTGTACTGGATTTGTTCTTGTTTTCACAAATTTCCTTTTCCATTAAGTTTGAGAAAAAACATCACTTTTGTTCTCATCATTTTCATGAGGTCTTGATTAGAGATTATGATTGTGATTTGAAGGTAAACACTCGCTTTACTTTGAGTCCAAGTGCTCTTAATCAAGTGCTGGTAGATATATGTCCACAAGTCTTACTCCACCTCTCTCTGATTTACACGCTAGTACAACAAGCTTTAATCCTGTCACAAAACTCAAGACAGTTGGGCTCATCGGAGACTAGCATCTGGGGTGGACTCCTTAGGATGGAGAGGAGCCTAGTGACAGAGCACATAGGTGGGGCTGTTTGGCATGATGGTATTAAGGCGGGGCAGTAAAGGCAGAACTCTGTGAAGTTCAGGCAGGATGACAGCAAAGTAGAAGGAAAACAGGCTGGCGGCAGCCTTTCATCAGTGGTGGACAAACTAGATACTCGAGTACCTTAACATACTGTTCCTGGAGCAGGATAGCGGGCAGCCAAGAGATTTGACTCTGGCACAGGTGAACCAGTTGCAGAGTCTGTACTGGCTCATTCACATTGACTCCCCGAGCCAAGGAGCCCAGATGCACTGATAAAGGACAAATACAGCACTACATACGCTTACCAGCCACTTTATTAGGTACACCTGTTTAACTGTCTGTTAAAGCAAATTAGAATTCAGTAGACTGCAGATGGCAGTCAACTGAATTCTGTTTTCTTACCCCTCCCAATTCAAGTTCATAATCCTAGCTACGGTGGCCGCTGTAGGACAAACAGCTCTGTACACTGTTTACTTCAGCTGTAAATACGCTGGGTGTCTATTAACTCTGGAGGAGGCTGTAAAACTCTGAAACGAGTCCGATACGAGTCAGTGGATCAGTGAGTTGTTGAGGATATCCCAAACTTTTCTTTTTGCTGCTGTTAGCCGGCATTAGTGAAACTTCTTTTGAAGTGAATATAACATTGTTTGACTCTGAGGCTTAGTGAATAAACTGTCATATGATGTCAGAATGTAATCAAACTGTTTATCAGAGAGAAAGTGAGATTTTTAGGACACTCAAACCAAACATTAGCTGGCATAATGTTAGCTTATAACCAGCTGTTTTTATTGTTCAGCCAGTTCTTGTCAGCTGTCCGGAGACGGGAGAGTCACGTGTCTAATCTGCTGACAATAAGTAATTGCAACAATATCGGGAACAAATAAGCACGGTTGTGTTAAGTTCAGGTGATGAGGCTTGAGGTGAGGAGGGAGAGGATGAGGTGGAAATAAGGGAGGAGAGAGCGCAGTGGTGTAGCAGGGGAAAATGTACATGTAGAAATGTTAAGTGGTCATATCACAAAAAAGAGCTATTTGTGATCTTTAAATTGAAAGCAACTTATGAGGCGTACTACATAGGTGATGTCCATCTCTATTCGGCCACTGTATTCAAGATGGTGTGGCAACATGGCAGCCTCCACAAACCTGCGCCCATTCCTGTGTATTTTTAAATGATTAATTCTAAGTTTATGAGAATGCATTAATTTGTTGGAAGATGTAATTACACAATAATCCGTGTATTGTATATTTATCAGTGCAATATCTTTTTTTCTATGAAATAAGCTCAAAAAATTACTTACTGTACCTTTAAATGCCACAGCCTGCCTGAATATTGTTGCTGACCATGTCCATGTCTAGTATGAGCACAGTGTAATCATCTTCTGATGGCTGCTTCTAGCAGGATAACATGTCACAAAGCTCAAACCATCTCAAACTGGTTCCTTGAACATGACAGTAAGTTCACTGTACTCAGATGACCTCCACAGACGCCAGATCTCAATCCAGTTGAGCACCTTTGGGAGGAAGTGGAGATTTACATCATAGATACAGAGCCAACAAATCTGCAGCAACTGTGTGATCCTATCATGTTAGCATGGACCAAAATCTCCTTGGAATGTTTGCAGCACTTTGTTGAATCTATGGCACAAAGCGTTAAGGCAGTTCTGAAGGCAAAAGGGGGTCAAAGCGGTAATATCAAGGCATACCTTGTTTAACAGGAAGTTCACTGGAAAACAACTCATGTGAAAGCAGTCAGGGCGTGTCAGGTAATCCAACAGGTGGAATAAACACAGGCAGCAAAGCCAAAAGAAACACACGTTTGAAATAAAAAGAAGAAACATGTAATAGGTTTAACAGACATGAATACGGCAAACAAAGCATGAGGAAAAAATGAGCTGGGTGATCTTATCAAATGAAAAGAAGCATTACTAAAACAAAAAGCTAAAACTGTCACAAATTCTTGTGTTTCTCTCACTTAGTCTCACTTGTTGTCAGTGTTTTCAACACGCAGCATAGTTAAGTTAGAATATGAAGTTAAAATTTGTGCATTTGAGACTGTTGCCTTTGATCTCTTTTTTTTTTGGAGGAGAACCAGACTCCAGGGACTACATGTGTGGTCCAGAAAATATAGTTACAGCACGTTGTGAAAGTAGTGCTGGAGAAATATATTAAAAAAGTAATTGATATCAGCTGGTATCAACAAGATTAACAAAGAGGCGTGTTTCATCAGGACTCCCTGTCTGTCGGTCTGTCTCTGCGAACAAATGAAGAGATTTCAGTAACTGCATTTAAACTGATTTTGGTTTAAAACTTGTTCGTGTGACTAAACCCTAATTAGAGATCTGAGAGCAGACACGAAACATCATCAGGGATTACATTACATGCACCTGCAGATCCTCCACAAAGAGCTAGTAGAGATGGATAAGGCGCTGTCCTTCCGTATATACACTTTCCTCCTTTCAAGAAAATCTCTTTATCTGGCTTAAACCTCTGTGTTCGCATCCCCACCTACTCGTCCTCTCAGCCAGTTGCATGTCTGAGAACCATTAATACTGAAAGCTGCAGACATGTAGTGAAATTCTTCTTCCCAGCACGGAGTAATTCAACAGCCTAATCATTTATCTTCCAATAATGCCTTTCTTACTCCACCCAGCTCTGGAGGAAGCTCTGTGCCTCATACCAGACAGACAGACGCAAAGATATGAAGAAGAGGCAGAGTGGGACAATTCATTTTTTAACAGGAGGAAAAGACATAACATGGATGAAGGAATGAAGACAACCTGCAGACGAAGAGCCAAAGAAGTATTTGACTGAGCAGTGTTTACACAGTTATAATCACCCGGGCGTGTTCTGGGGCTCATACATGAAGTAGACTGATGACATGAGTATGTACACATTACTTGCTCCTCTCTGTTTGCTCCTGATTACATGTGCTAACATCATAGCAACCATAACGCGTATCAGTTGCTTGTAATTGTGGATAGATCCTGTCATCGGGTCAGGTTGGGGTCAGTGATGAATCTGTTGCCACAGTGACATGCATGTGTAAGCTTACACATTATAATTTAACCTACTTTCCCAACTACACAAAACGTTGAACTGTGGGGTGAAGAAAGTATTCTCTTACAGCCTTTAGAGGCAAATCCATTCCATGTGTGACGGTATCTGTGTGGTACAAATTAAGCAATCACTGCGTAATTAAGTAATTCTTTGGAGTCAGGCCTTAAACTCTTAAACGTTTAAATCATCGCCGCCAATCATCTTACCACTTTTCTGTAATGAAAACCACACAGTGGAGGAGTGAGTGCTGATTAGATTGGATGTAATTAGGTCACAGGAGTTTAAGATAATGGAAGTCAGCATTGCTTCGCTGTCGTCCCATGTGTTCAGGGTCCTGTGGGACTGAAACAGGCCTGTTAAACTTTATTAGAGTAAATGGGCTTCTAGAGTCTACAGCGCAGTGAGCCTGGGAGAAAGGCCACAAACAAAGACCATAAACACAACAACAGTCCATTGTCTTAGCGAGGAATGAATGGATGACGGAACTGATGAATGAATGAGCGGATTGTTCCCTGCTCCTATACAGGATGGAGATCAGTGCAGTTATGTATTAATTTGTGATATCATTGCTTTAACTTTCCTTTAATAAGTGAGTTAAGGGATTAGAATTGAAAGTAGTTACTTTACAGTCACTAATCCTGTGCTGTGTCACAGTGGTGACACAGGGAGAAAATCTCAGTTTGATGAATCAAATATTTATACATGCAGTTCCAAAAAAGTGTACTTCTGAAAAGTGAAAATCTTTGCTACGTCTAGAGATTGGTCGGTGACCCCCTGGAAACCTCCTGTTTCTATGGAAAAATGTGTCTCTGTTCTGACAGGTTGGCAAGTAGTTGCTGGATGTTGCTCCTTGCGATTGCTTTGATTGCTGCAGAATACTGTGGTCGCCTATAGTTTGCACAGAAGATGCCAACTTGTCTGCAGACACTTGCTGCCTAACCACAGAGCGGTAGTGAAACCTGAAAATTTTCAACACAAACCAGAAAAAGTGTGTTTGCATGCAAAGTAAAAGTTTGTCTTATTGCTGAAACCAACTCATTTCAAAAAGTGTAACTTTTACTTTGAAGGCAAATGGTCTCTGTTTCCAGTTTGTGTTGCACGTTTTCAAGTTTCACTACCACTTGCAGGGGATTTATACTTCTGTGTTAAATCTACGGTGTAGGACCATCGTAGCTGCAAACCCCTCTGAAACCCTACAACACAACCTATTGCTGTAACCTGATGTGCACTGGAAATGTAACTATGTTGCATTGACACATTGTGATTGGTCTGTTCATTGCTTTCAATTCCTCCTATACATTTTCGGGTACATTCTCGATGCAGCTTTTGAATGGATCAGTGAGAGAAAAATAATCATCCCCTCAATATAATGACTCACAGATGTCAGCACATTCCTGGAGGGAGATTGCTGAAACTATGGGAATGGATGTGAAGGAATGTACAAAGTTTTTATTTATTTATTTATTTATTTATTTTTATTTTTTTACCTACAACCCCCCCCCCCCAAAAAAAAAGCAAAACAAAAAAACACTGACTGCAACAAAGAGTGGGGACCTAGGAGGGAAAAATTCCCAGCATTTTATTTACACTAAAACAAATTAACACATTAAAGCCCACACAAAAGCATGAATGCTGGCAACAGTGTTGGCCACTTGCACAGGTTGTATTGAAAGCTTTGCAAAGATTCACTGCAGAAGTGTAAATCAGCAGTAAGTGAGTAGTTGGTGACCATTTACAGACATGTCAGTGTGTTCTATATAAACTGCAGGCGACCACAGCAATCTGCTAACAACCAAAGCAATCCCAGAGAGGTTTTCGGGGCAGCACTTTATACTTTTTTTGCAATCAATTTCACCTCCACCTACTGTAGCAAGTGAATGCAGCCTCCAGCACCTCACCAGCTGGTTGGGGAACACTCATTTTTTCCTAGTGGTTGCTGGGGTGGTTGCCAACTGGTCTCCAGTCCTGTGTGACTCCACCCACACAAATTACACATTTGCTGTGACGACATCTCCTCCTGGCATTCCAGTTGATCATTGCAATTATTGCAGCTTTATCAGGTGCAAAATAATAATTTTTATTTACTAAATCACAGAATTAATTTAAATACCGTACCTCCCAAAGATTGTGCACTAAAAAAGAAAATTGTACAAATAAAGTTAGGTCCTGTGTCATAGTCCACAGTCTGACTGCACTCTCAGCACAAAGTCTGCTGAGTAAAGTAATGAGTATAATTCTTTACTTTTTCAAGTGAGCAATGTGCAGTGAATAACCTTTTAGACAAATAGTTAGCATGTGATTGTGATTTCTCTCCCACACACCAGTGTTGCTTAGAACTGAGACTAAATGCAGCAGGCTTTAATTTTTCTTGATGGCGACAGTACAGTATAGTGTTTAATATTAATCACTTACTGAATCTTAACCAAGGCCACCAAAAAAAACCAAATAAACAAACCTTGAAAAGAAAAAATTAATGAATGTTTGTGACAGTGTGTCTTTACCGCGGTAGTTTCACGAGCACGGCTGTGATGGCAGGGCTATGGTTTTCCATTAAAATGTTAAAGCTATCACTTATATATAGAATTTTCATTAGCGGAAAAAAAAAAGTGAGGTTATATCTGGTTTAAATTGTTTACAACAAGAGTTATTCAGTTTTTAATTGCCTCTTCTCTCAATCCATACTGTTCCATAGCAACCGAGAAAGAGTCAATAACAAAATTAAGCTTCTATGACTATCTTTAGCAAAGTACACAATGAGTTAAAAATAATACTGAAATCTATACTGAAGTGAACCAGGGAAAGTGAGCCTCTTGTTGTGACTCAGTCAGATTTGCTATGGGTATCACTGACTGTGGCTTTCAACTCTGGAGCTCTTATTATCAACCCCTTGGTCCTGTACGAGTTATCAGTGTCTGAGGTAGTTAGCGGGAGACACGGCTCCTCAACGACCTCTCATCTAAATAAGTGATTTCAAACCTTTTCAGCAGGTCTCTGTATTTTCACCTCCTTCACCACCATCCATCCTTTACTTTTATTCCACTTAACAAAAGTCAAGTCATGGTGCAAAAGGCTAAGCAGAGCAGTCCAGCAATTTTTCCAATTTATAATCCCCCGAGCAAGCTCTGGGTCTACCCTGGAGTCTCCTCCTACAGTACCTGGGTGTGCCTGGAAAACTTACAAGGGAAGGCGCCCAGGAGGCATCCTGATTAGATGCCTGAACCATTTTGGCTCCCTCCTTTCGACGCACTGGCTCCTGTTCAAGCTCCCTCTGGATGTGTGAGTTGCTCACTATCTTTAAGCCTCAGACTAGCCACCCTACAGAGGAAACCTGTGGCAGTCACTTATCACAAATTTTCCGTCACTGCCCAGAGCTCATGACCAAGTCTCTTTTCAATTAAAATGTCGCAGCTTGACAAAATCAAATCCAAATTTGACACCATTCCCAAATGAAGTTTGCGTTACACATATCCTCACAAACAGTCAGTTAAACACACCATAGATTTGCACATTATTACTTTACATTGTAAGTGTAAAGGAATAATTACACACTATTTTATTGATTTGTATTAATGTGTTGAGGCGTGCTTTCTTGTGGGCAGCCTCCCAGCTGGGACTGGGAACCTTGGAGAGAGGGAGGATTGATCATCCAACAGAAAATAATTTTAAATGCGCAATCTCTGAAGCGATGCATCAAG
This sequence comes from Cichlasoma orientale, assembly GCA_034780415.1. Classification (NCBI taxonomy): domain Eukaryota; kingdom Metazoa; phylum Chordata; class Actinopteri; order Cichliformes; family Cichlidae; genus Cichlasoma; species Cichlasoma orientale. The sequence goes on from JAVDPK010000380.1 coordinate 554,903, forward strand.
AGATTTGTGATCAGAATACACTTTTTTGCAACATGGCTTCCTCTGAAGGCAAACATTCTCCTTTTCCCGTTTGAATTGCACTTTTTCAAGTCTCATTACTGCTTGGTGGTTAGTTAGTGAGTGTTTACAGGAAAGTTGGCATCTTCCATGCAAACTACAGGTGACCGCTGCAATCTGCTACTGATCAAAGCAGCCGATTTCACCCCGCGACAGCCAGCAACCTCTGGCAACCACTGACTGGTTAGGGAATACATATTTTTCCCTAGTGACTGGAGGCAGCCGGTCCCTGTGTGACTGAGGCCTTAATGAACGGCATAGATGGATTAGTTTCGTTCCTTTGTGATTACCTCCCAAGGTGTTTAGGCCAAAAGAGTCCCCGGGAGGCCTAAACACCATTTAAAAGTTCCACATGGCACCAGATGGTAATTAAAAGAGGGGATGAAATAAATATTTACACTTTTACTTGAGATAATAGGCACTCTAATGTGTATAATTCCATCCATCCATCTTCTTAACAACTTATCCAATTCAGGGTCACCAGTGCATCACTAGGAGGGCCAACATAGAGAGACAGACAATGATTCACACCTACAGCCAATTTAGAACCTCTAATTGGCCTAACAAGAACATCTTTGAACTGTGGGAGGGAGTACCTGGAGAAAACCCACGTGTGACAGAGGGGGACATAGAAAATCCACAGTAAAGACCCCAGTGCATTTGAATCCAGGACGTTCTTGCTTTGAGGGGACAGTGCTACATGTACTATTGTTCTGCTCTATGTGTTCAGTTGTTTTAAACAAAGTTTTGTAGAGGATTTTGCTTATGTTAATAAGGTCTAATGTGTGTAATCTGTTTATTTGATTAATTCTGTTTATTGGACCACCTTGAGGAGTCGTATGTCTTGTAGGTCAAGCAGTGGGATAAAATAAAAGGCTGACTGTTAACACCGGAGGCTGCTGCTAGAAGCTGAGCCACCTGTGCTCGTCAGTGTTTTTAGTTTGTTTGGTCACACAAAAGACTCGGTTGCTCTGTTTTGGTGCTGTGTAGATGACTTCTTGGTACTGATGTTCAAATTTCTAAAACAATATCTTTGTGTTTATGACGGCATGCTTCAGTCATCATAAACCCTCCCCTTTTAAAAAAAATCCCACTTCAGAGAGGATAAAATGATGTTTTGCAAACAGCTGCTGTTACTGTACTGGAAGTAGGCTGCAGTCCCAGTGATTCATCAGGAAGAGCTGCATGGGTGTAATAAACCGCCCATAGGGAGCTGACTTTTAGTGCCTGTGCTGATGTGGGTTGTAACATAGCTGTGTGATCACTGTCCTGATTAGCTGATGCATCTATCACTGAGTGTTTAGACGAGACGAACAGCTCTGCTGATGGACATGAGGTCACTCCCCTGTGCAGGTGCCGAAGGGCTGGGAACAAGTACAACCCAAACACACATCACTATCACTGCACATTACCACCGCAAAGTTGTAATCAGAGAAATGTTTATTTGACAGCATGATAAATGATAAACAGTCATCGTACTGCCCATACTGTGACGGGTTTGTCCTCCGAGTTTCTGCTGATGAAGTTTGAATTTCTGTAGGTGTTGTCTCATCAGTAAGTGTGGCTCTCCGTGCCTAGAATGCAAAACCTTTCTCACGATTGTCTCTTCAGGCTGGCCACACCCACTCTTCATGTTTATTATAACACACTTGCGTGATGTGGAGCAAAAACAATCACTTTGTGGGTTTATGTTGTTCATAAACTCCATTTGAGTCTCTTTTTCTGCTACTATAATCTAGTTATACCAGACAAAGACCAACAACACTGCAGGTAAAATGTTTCAGATGTTACAGATAACTGTGTTTTAGCCATCTTTCAGTGTCTGTGTGTGTCTCTGCTTATGGCACTAATCACGGTGAACTCAGCAGCAGCAGCAGGTGGCGATCTGTGTGTCTGTAGCCTTTTAGAGCTGATGAGCCTCCAGAGCTTCAGACTGATGGCTCCACTCACTCTGCCTGTTCTGGGACTAATAATTTCCTGCGATTTGGGAATGTTGTGTCATACACATTACGCTCTGTTAATTAATCTTGCATGCAGACCATTTGTGTGGTTGTGTCATCACTATTCAATCTGATAGAGGTGGATGTACTTTGTGTAATTTCTGTATAACCTGCAAGCAAAGTTTGTTTTTGTCTCTCTCCCTCTCTCCCTGTCTGTCTCTTTCTGTCCATGTTTCTCTCTCTTAATTGTTTCCAGAGTGTTTGTTTGGAAATTTGCTGAGTTCTCCATCACACGCAACCAGGATCGTGGCCAAGGCATTCCCCTCTGTAGTGACACACACACACACACACACTCACACGCTTACGCACAGAATATACAACATTAAATCCTTTAATTCCACTCTTGTGATGTCACTGTACAGCCTGTGTGCATATATAAGAGTGTGTGTAGGCTATGCACAGCATATGCATGTGTGTGCTAGTGTTGCATGCATCTGCCTGTTGGTATTAAGCATGTATATTACACATGAAATACTTTTGTTCCATCAATTCAGAGTGATAGAAACATTCATTTTGCTAAAGAATTCCATAACATGAATTTTAAACAACCGAAATCCAACCCTACCCTCGTTTTGCCAGCATGTAACTTATTTTACAGGGTAGCTGCTGTAATCTACATAATCTGCATCTCTAATCTACATACTGTATAACATCCGCTACTGAGCTGCCATTACACTGTTATTTTAGCTTCCCATTATATTCTCCATAAAGAGTTTATTGTTATAAACTCTTCTGAAATACCTTAGATCTATAAAAACAACATTCCTCAGTCTGAACATGGTCTCACTTTTCATATCCTCACTGATTTTTCGGTCGTCCTTAACTACGACAAGATATCAGCCTCTCATGCATTTCCGCTACTCCTTATAAAGCTGCCACAGGAATACTGCTAAATTAATTTTGAGAACCACTGATCAGATTATTGCAAAGAAAGAATTAAATGATTTCTTTGTTTTGTTTTGTTGTTGTTGTTGTTGTTTTTTATGACTTCTCCACATACATAGACTAGTATTACAAAAAAAAAACACTTTTAAGTTTTTTATGGTTTTGCACATCTAAATTCTGTTTCGCTTGTTCCATAGTGTCACACTCTTATAATCCCCTCTCTGAATTTAAGCATCATAAATTCAGCAACACTATGAAGTCAGTTAGTTCAGCTGTATAAATGGTAAACACTAAAATGTGACGGTGTCACTGTTGAGTTGAACTTTCTTTCTTTCTATGAAGAAACTTTTTTTGTTTATTTAATTTTACCTTAATCTATAAACAGATGTAGAAAGTAGTTTTTGAACACCATTAAAGTAACAAAGAATTGTTACTTTAATTGTTAAGTTGTTGTAACATCTGGTCTAATTTTTCAACCATGACTGGATGTTGAGCAAAAGGCCGCCAGCTGACGGTTATTCAATGTCGAAATACTTGCTTGGTAATTATTTGTTACAGGAGTCTCTGTCATGGTGGCCCATAGCTAGCTAATACTTAACACTGGTCTTGGACACAGAACTACAGGAATCCACATTGCTTATCCACAACCAGCATAACTATAACAAAAAACAGAAGCAGCATTGCTGAAGTTATTATCGTTAACTAAAATTAAAAACTAGATGTGAAAAAAACATTATAATTACTTAAAATAAGAATAAAAACGAAAGTTTTGAAAAAGTTAAAGGTATTTTGTGAACTTGGAAAACCAAAACTAAAAACTACATAAAAATATAGAGGAAATACTTTGTTTAAACTTTGTCATCCCAGCTTGCTTGATAAAGCTTTTATGGACATGTTTATTAAGGCTACATACACATGTACATCAGTATTTTTTAAAATGGATATTTTTCCACTTTGGAAAATAACTGCTTCCCCATGAAAATGCAAAAAACAATCTCAAGCGCTGTCAAGAGCATGCCAAAGCTACAGGTGGTGATATAAACCTAATTGTGAAGAAATGCTGGCCAATCAATAGCCCACAAACAGTAACACAATGTCAAAAAAGGACCCCAAGGCGTTCCCAGGCCAGTTGAGAGATATAATCTCTCCAGCATGTCCTGGGTCTGCCCCGGAGCCTCCTCCAAGTAGGACATGCCTGGAACACCTCACCCAAGAGGCGCTCACGAGGCATCTTAGTCAGATGCCCGAACCACCTCAACTGGCTCCTTTTGATGTGGAGGAGCAGCGACTCTACTCTGATCCCCTCCCGAATGGCTGCACTCCCATTCCTATCTCTAAGGGAGAGGCCAGCCACCCTTCGGCTCGCGACTGTAGGTGTAGAGACATAGATTTACCGGTAAATTGACAGCTTGCCCACATTTGTTTATATGTAGCCCTTGTCCACATATAAATGCAAAAACTGAGTTTGTGAACTGAGTTTGTGTGGCAAGAGTTTTTCAAAAGCTCCATTTTCAGTGATCCAAAATACTGTTTACATGCGGACAAAAGGCCAAAACTCCTAGAACAACAAAACACCCATGGACCTGTGGGCGTAGCCTGAGACTTTGGATGCCTGCACGGCTGTGAGTCAACATCTTTCAAAAAGTTCTTTGTTTTTATTGTAATACATGTACTGATATAAAACTGAAGCCAAATTAGAAAACCCAAAACTATAAAAACTCTGTGCATCGCTTTGTCGCTGATGGTTGGTCACTAGTGGACATCCCAGCCTCCAGTTGCCTAGGTAACCCTCTAATATATTTACAGTGCCCTTAATAAACAGTACTCATTGCTCTCATTGGAAGTCACTTCAACCTCAAAGTTGAAAAGTTTAACTCGGTACCCGCCCACTTCGCATTACCCGTTGATGCTGTTGAATGTCATTGCTTTCTATGGTTTGTGGTCCTAAAGTCCCTGCGAAGTGCTTCATATGTGAACACCCTTTAAAGACATCAAACTTATCCAAACGACTGACTCTTCAGTTTGCTAAATATAAATATGATTTAAGGTAGTTTGCTGTTACAGTTATTTTTTTCCCCCTCAGAGGCATCAGCATCCGGTACTTTTGTGTACCAGGTAGGTTGGTCCCCACAATGGGACTGCACAAAGAAACTGATGTCCCCAAAAAAACGAGTAACACAAGTACAAACACGTGCACATTACACACCAGACCCCAATGTTTGTGTCGGTGTTGTCATGGCAATGCCACTTGCTCTTTGTGTCTCGGAAAAAGGTGAGAGCACCACCCTTCCCTTTCCTTTTCTGACACTGCCCTGCGTTGCCCTTATATTTCTCTTTGCTGTGCCTTCTCCACTTTTTATCTCCTCCCTTTTCTCTACTCCACCTTCTTACCATTTTACTCCTTTTCTCTAAACTCTCAGGAGCTTCTCAAGAGACATCTTCAAAGCCTCTCTGCCACTCATCCTCCCATAACCACACACAGACAAATATTAGGGTTTCTTTCATTTGCATTCCTTACCAACCGTGCACTTCCCTCATCATGTTTCACTGAGGCAATAGGTCAATAGGTCACAGCATACACTCTCAGCAGGAACTCAATTTCCCATCATCCATTTCACGCTGAGCTGAACCTGTCCTCATGCTGTGGTGGGATAAAACCTCAGGAGTGACAGATGAGATGTGACAGATGAGAAAAGAGACATAAAGATATGCTGGGTGAGGCATATGGATGTGGCGAGAGATATGAAATGGGATAAAGGGAAAGGAGGTGGACAGAGGGGAACAGAGAGGGGTGGTGGTGGTGGTGGTGCTGGTCGGAAAACAGGGAAGGAGGGCTGCGAGGGAAGGGCGGGCTGTGAGGTGCTTTCCCAGTTCTGTCTTGAATTCATTGTTTGACAAACATGTGGTCTGAATTTTGTTTTGAGGCAGAAGAAAGACAAGATTACACAGTAGTGCTCAACACACAGGTCACACACACACATGCACACACTCCACATACATAAGACAGTCTGCGAAGCAGGAACTGCCAAAATGCAGCAGAAAATTAAAACCTGCGAAGCGAATGAATACGGCTTTTTTTATTGACTGTATGTGTGTGTTTGGTTCTTATATATGCATAAGCACACAATAAATATGTGTGTAATTTTAGCTCAAAAATACCCTGATGAAAACACAGAGCTCATTCCTGTAATGCAGCTGTCAGGTACAGCCTTCTGATAGGTGGAGACATGGTTGTTTAGGGGAGCTAATTGGGTAATGGTTCTTTTCCCAGATCTTTCACCACCTTGTTCCTCATCTGGTTTCAATCGTCCAAAAAAAACAAAAAAAAAACCAAAAGCGAGCGAGCGAGCGAGAGAAAAGAGAGAAAAACCAAAGAAATCTGCATTTTCAATTCACTCTTTTCTCTTTATTTTTTTTCCTGCGTTTTGCTACTTTTTTCATTATCTGTCATATTCTTTTTTTTTTCTTGTGCAAAAAAAAAGGGGGGGGGGGGGAACCCAATGGTTGCAGTTTCACAAACTGTCAGTCCACCGGGGTTTTATTAAAGAACATGAAACACACACTACTTTGAAAATGACATGCCCTGCCGATGTTTGAATGCGCCGAGTTCAGTCATATTTATATTTGGCCAGATGTGCTTCAATTGAGGTTTTGCAGACATGTGACCACTGACCACGTGACGTTAACTGGTCTATCATTTTGGCCGCAGCGCTGAGGCGCAAAACGCAAAAGAGAGAGCCGTGGAAAGCTTCACTTTTCAGTTGTGTTACAGTTAACACTTTGGTAATTTTAAGTTTTATGCGTTAGATGAAACATTATCAAGGTAAAAACTTTTGCTGCCGAGTCAGAGAAAAACCTTTTTTCAGTCAGGAGAGAGAGTTCGGATGATTTATGGGCTGCAACATAAAGTGATATCTGAATGCAACAGAAATGCATTTCTCCATCAGCTTCCCTCATCACTAATCAACAGTTCTCTTTGATATGGAGGTTAGTTTTTGTCCCAGCAAAATCAAATAGATTTTATAATTGTTTTTTTTTTCTTCGCTGCAATGCAAGCATCATAATGGTTACCATAGTAACAATGCTATTGCTTTGGAATCCAAGATTTTGTTCTGTGACCTTTTTTAAAAGGAACCCTGACTATAAAAACTATAATAAAAAAAAAAAACTGTAGATGGCTTTATTTGTATAAAAACTTGCAAAAAACTCTTTCAATGCTAAGGTGCAACTGTGCTTTATGTCACAATACAATATGGGTAGTGACATCAAATGAAGGAATAATCTAGAGAGAAATAAATATGTATTCTGTCAACCTTTACAATTTGTATCTAAGTATGGTGCAAACAAGGAGGAAAATGCACAAGAAATCAAAATGAAGAATGGAGAAAAATCACTGATGTCTGTGCAGCCACTGATCCTCTGTGCCAGCTGAGAGGAAGAGTGTTTGTTGTAAAGTGTTACGCTTTACAGGTGAGCATATGGATCAAACGCTTCAATCGCTTTATGATAAAACATTTAAAACATATTTAAGAGATTAGCATCACCCGCTATAATATCGTCTCTGGGCAAATGTTTGGACATTAAATAATCAGCAGTTTCATGATATCTAGTTCTGGTTGAAAAATAGTTCATAAATGAAAGTTGTGCTGATGTCAGAGACGTGACCTCAACACTAATTCACGATAGTTCCTGAACATCACCCAGACGTCCTTGTTAGACTTTCTAACAAGAGAAGGTTTGTGTTCAAGAATGGCTTTTCACTTTCTCTTCATGGATTGGAAAAAAACGAAAGTTAAAAAACAAAAATTCTTGATAGAAAGAATGAAAAGGGAAAAAAAAACAGACCTCAGTCTCATGATCACAAGCTTTTGGCAAAATTTCTTATCCTGCTGAGTTAATTGGCTTCACACTTAAACTGCAGCATTCCTGTGACATCGGGGAGAAAGAGGCATGGGTTGTAACTGTCCAAAACATTAATTTAAGCATGCAACAAATGAAATGCAAAGTGTTTGCTTATGTAAGAAAAAAAACAAAGAACAAGCCACAGTAATACTAGTCTGTATACGTGGAGAAGACATCGTTTATTCTCATCCATGTACTAACCAGAATATTATATATTTTTTAACGCCTATGCATTTGATTCCTTTATTGGAATAATCCAAACTATATTTCTCACTTTGTAAGAGATGGTTCGACTAGACCTCTAATCTACGCAGAAACAACATCAAACATCGGTCTGTCACGGTTCTGCTTTTTCAGTCAGAGAGATAACATCAGGATTGTAACCATGTTTGCAGGCCTTCCTCTACTTTTTTTTTTTTATCCAACACATGAAAACATTAGTCACGCGTCTGCTGCCCACTGTATGGCTGCCTTCCTTGCCTCTGTATCTATCTGAGCACACTGCTGAGCTGACTGAATTTTCAGCTTCCTCCATGATCAGGTAGCGCCTGTTGGTTCACTGTCAAAGGAAACTGGCATGGGGATGGTTTACTGTCAGTGACATAGTGTCAGTGGCCCAGATTGCACAGCACATGCAAGGTAATGGTATGCATGCAAGCATGTATTAAACAATAAATATATTTCTTGTGTTTTTTAATAGCATTCTTTAGCAGCATTTATAGCATATTAAGGCCCACAAGCTGAAATATTTGGGGTTCCTTTAGAAATGAGAAATTATGAGGTTAGAGCATCTTTAGCTGCAGAATGTCTGGGCAGGGCTGGAGGATTTGGGAACATGGGGAGAACAAGACTCCCGGAACACCTATTTCACCTTCACTTTGAGGTCTTGATTAAGACACAGGTATCTATCTATCTCAGACATTAATAATCTCAATGTTGCAAAGTGTGTTCATTGTGCAAGCGGTGCAGATAAAATGCTGTTTAAGTAATCGGTGAAACCTCAGCTGATTTCTACATTTTACTCTCTCAAGACTCCCATTGAAGTCTCGACTCCGGAGCTACCAAAAGAATGAGTGTAAAGCTCAAAGAACCTCCTGTAATTCTGTGGGTGATATTTGGAAATCGCATCAAGCTTAAGCCTAAGAATGACTCACAGTAAGAGCACAGCTCTAAATCCCATGAGGAGCAATAAGCAAAGGAGAGGAGATGAAGTGTTATAAGATTCTGGATGAGAGATGAGGATTTCTCAAGGGTCGCTTTAGGACACCCTTCTTTTTAAAACTATTATCAAAGTTATTTCTATCATATCAGGACACAGCCTCACTGTAGAAAGCAATTTCCTCCAGAGACCAAAAACATTAGGAGGGGAAGGTTTGTTAAAAGTTGATCTGCATACTTTAAATTGCTTGTAATCCATCATGTTTAACAATACTTTGTTAAAAAAGTTAAAGAAGACTAAAGTATCAAGAGCAGAACAAGCTTTGTATGCACCTGTGTGCGAGTTTTTGTGTACATCCATGCTTAAATCCCATTAAGCGCGAGTGCGTGGCGGAGCCTCCGAGCTGTGAATATTCATAGGCCGCTATAAGTGGTTATGAATGTGTTGAAAGTGATTTTGAATAGCCACATTATGAATGATGCCCAGCAAAGGAGCTCATTCAGAAGCATCTGTTGCCTGATGCTGTTGCTGCCAAATGTGTGTGCGCATGTGTGTGTGTGTATGGGAGAGTTTGTGTTCTTCTATATATTGTGTTCATTGTGCTAAAGCATGGGGAGTGTTCTGTGTAAGCTGGTGTGTGCCAAAAGGGGCCCGAAACCCTGTAGGAGACCCTTATCTGTGCTCTGTGTGTATATGTATGTGTGTGTGTTCGTGTGTGCGCGCGTGCGTGCATACAAGAGTTTCTGTGTTGGTTCGGCTGAGGTTCGAAGCAAATGTCACTATTTGATTTAGTGAAACTGTTGATTCCCTATTCCCATGAAGTGTGTGTGTGTGTGTGTGTGTGTTTTAGTGCTTCAAAAGAAGAGGATATGAAAGGTGAATGTCAGTCTTTGATGTAAAGCTTCCCACTGTTAAACTTCAGCTTCAATCAGCATCTTCACTGCGGCACACACACACACATACACACACTCAGGGGCACAACAGCCAATGTTTCACATTAAAGACTTCACAATGGGAGTAGTTAAAGGAGGCGAAGGAAAAGGAGAGAAAAAAAGAGAGCCACGACCAGCTTCTTCACCTGTTTCGAGCTGTCCGCATGAGCGCGTGCGCTCGGACGGTGTGTTTGTTTATGTCTTGGTTTAGTTGCAGGGGCGTTTGTGTTACTTGAATGTGGGGGCGCATGTGATCATTTACATGATCACACAGTGAATTTGGCAACAGACCACCAGCCTACCATCTGCTGCTAACGGAGCATGCAGAGTGAGTGCGTGCACCATATGCGTGTATGCACACGCGTGCGCGCACACACACACACACACACACACACACACACACACACACACACACACACACACACACACACACAC
>JAVDPK010000380.1:583651-606042 GCA_034780415.1 Cichlasoma orientale
TGTGTGTGTGTGTGTGTGTGTGTGTGTGTGTGTGTGTGTGTGTGTGTGTGTGTGAGGTAATCGATTGGATCAGTGAGGGCGAGACAGTGAGCTGCTGTATCAAGGTTAACACGGAAGCGCCTGGCCTAAAATTAAAAACTGTTGCGAAATCTCGCAAAAGTAACTTGGGATTTCCCCTTGTCCCTCGTGGGATTCCGTAGGTTTCTTCCAATTAATTAATGAATTAAATTTAATTGATTAGTAACACTATCCTACAGCACCCTCAAATATCAACTGTCTTCAGTTGAGCTGTTTATCTGTTGCCCCAAGGAACTCAAGGAACATTTTTGAAAGAAATAAATGCATCAATAGAAGCAGAGCCTCCCATAGCAACCCTCCCCATCCACACTTCACCTGCAGTCCACATAACAAATAAACAGAAGTGATATTTACCAGACATGCAGTCTCTCTTCCTTTTTGCCCAGCACAGATCGTGTCTTCAGGTAAGGGTCCATGGTAGCATTGGCACTCAGTGTGTCCTACGATTTCTAGATTGCTTTCCCCAGTACCTAATTGGAAAGATTTTTAAAGTTAAGAGTTTTTCAAGGAATCCAACATCATTACTACAAAAATGTTTTGTAACTTACCAGGAGAACTAAAACCAGTGCCCCAACTTTCAGTACCACTATAGAAAGTGCTATCTTCTGAGGCTAAGCAGATCGGCTGTACTTGGTCTGTAAGATTTACAGGCGATGCCAGTTTCAGAAGGCATAGTTCGTTTCCAGGATCACAGATGAGCTTCTCCAGTGGCAAATGCTCATCTGGATTTGTCTCGATGGGGCCCAGATGAACCGTCATGTCACTCGGTTCATAACTTGACAAAAATGAAAATAAATATATAAAAAACATCAAGAATTAGCAACTTATGCTGATCATCAGCAACATGTACAACATTATCATCAAAAATGTAAAACTGCAACAGCGACTCACTGTTGTACGTCACGAGCAAGCGTCAGCACCCACTGGTCGGTGATTAGAGAACCTTCAGTGACATACTTGTTCACATTAATTATAAAGACCTGCCATGGCCAACTTCCTGGGCTTTCACCTTGAGTTTCTACGACTCTGCCACATTCTGACAAAAGAAAATAAACAACAGATCACCAACAACATTAGAACCTGTTATAGGTGAAGTATAAGTAGCGACCTCTCCCAGCAGGTCAGTGCAGGTGGAAAGTTCCCCACTTCCTCTCAAAATCGTGAACTAGTCCAGCATCAGCAAGATGCCAAGGTAAGCCGGCTCCACAGAGGCCCCATTACACAGGACTAGGGCTGCAATGATAATGCAATTAGAAATCCTCGACACAAATTGGTTGCTTCGAAACTTTGTTTAAACTGCAGCGCTCAGGAGTCTCCGTGCAAGCGGAGCGTTTCACCCACACTAGCGGCGTTGAAGTTCTCCGACACTGCGACCGAGTGCATCAGCGCTGACGCGGGTGTTTTTCCACACCTCCACAGCTCTCTGCCCTGTGTGTGTGTGTGCGTGTTGTGCTCTCTGTGCTGACAATTTCAGCTGTTATTTTTTTTTTTTTACTTCAGCTGTTAGCTACCAGAATGGTTCGCTTTAACCAGTTTGCTTGCGGGCCATTAGCACTAGCGATTGTTTGGTACCGAAAGGTATTGATTAATTGATAGAATAATCGATAGAATACTTGATTACTAAAATAATCGATATTTACAGCCCTACACAGGACCCAAAGTATCTCCTACTAATGTCAAAACAAGGCACAGATTTGCTTATGCTGTGGTTAAACCATGACTTAATCATATAGTGGAACTCATTTAGTCTGACCAGTTTTAACTAAATGCAGCATTGTATTGAATACAATGCTGCAATATATTTTCACACTTACTTACATGTTTCAGATCATCAAACAAATATTAATTTTAGACAAAGATGACCTGAGTAATTACAAAATGCAATTTGGCAAATGCCCCATTGTAGGCGAAACAAAGCACATGATGAAAACAAAACAAGAGCACTTTTTTATTTCTGAAACCAATGATGATGGTCGTGTCAATTATCTGCACTAAGCACATAGCTAACAGGAAGAAAAATGAAAACAAAAAATGAAACCGAACTTGTAAAGCATTGTTACATGTTTCATGTATTTGTTTACTTACCGAGAGACTGTGAATGACAACCTGAGGATTGGAAGACAAAGACAAGTATGTTAAACAAATGAGTTTACTACAGATTAAGATTTTGATCTTGACTTCTGGTAAAAGTTTGAAACAATATCCTTCCTTGTAACTGTTAAGTTCTAGTGCCAGATTTTTAAATGAAAAGTCACAGCATGAAACAAAATGTGCACTTTTGCAAACACAAACCTGAACTCAAAATCATCTCAGCTGTTGATGTTGCCTTTAGAAAATAGTAGCTCATTTTCAATGACAGCATAATTGTCTATAATACTGTCCCATTCTCGTCTGATAGAGGAGTGGTTCCCAAAGTCAAGAGTCCGATGGCCCACTTAAAAACCAGAAAATCCCGTATGTGCCAATATGTGACCCACATATGTGACACAAACGTCAATATAAGAGCAGTAAATTTAGGACAGATTAATGAGTAACATCACAAACTAACCACCTCTTATTACCATTTTTAATTCCCTTTTAAATAAATGAATACATTTATATAAATATGTAACTACTTGTGAGTAATTTCAAACTGAATTCCTGTTATTACTTCGGCCCACCTGCAGTACAGTCCAGTGCCTTTCCTGAAAGGCCTTATATATGTAGTGAAATATGTAAGACCTTTCCTATAAAAGACATCAATGTCAGCCCTGCCCGTCCTGCAGAAGTTTAAGCTATTAAAAACAAGTAAAGCTGCTGGCCTTTCAGGGATACCAACTCAACACACATGGACATTTGGCCAGGACTCCTTAGAGCTACATTTTGCTGCATCTCCAGCTGGATTGTGATGTAACAGAACCCACATTTACCACATGAACTATCAATTTGTCATTTATTGGCACTGGTTTTTTCATGTTTTAATGAATTGCTTTGATTCAGTTATTGATCAGGTATTTATCAAATTAAACATGCAACTTTCTGCTGTTTTGACCTAGTTGAGTAGATTTTCCATTTTGATTTTTTCCCCGAGATGCCAAATGGGCCCCTTCATTACCATGAAGATGAAACACTTAATAGCCTACATTTTTTTTTACTTTCAATTAATTCTGTATTTATTCTCTCCTTGATTTTAAATAATAAGAAAAATGTTTAAAGAAAATCAGTTGAAGGTATGAAGAAATCTTTCTTACCTTTGTACAAGAGAATGATCATCACAGTGAAAAAGCGCACAAACTGCTGGAGAGCCATTGTTAACAGACCTCTTCCCGTTTCTCAATATGCGTACTTGTGCGTACGTGAAAAGTTATCAGTCGGCATCAAATTAAGTAATGCCAAGATGTGTTCTTGCTCCGCCCTTTCCATCGAGGCTGCATCGGGTGGTGACGTGTGTGTACTTGGTGCAGCCAAGTATTCCAGGATGCTTTTCGACCGATACTCAAACGCAGCATTGGCAATTTTTCAAGATATCGCTTAATTACAAAAGCGCTCCGACTTTTTCGGACATGTCTGTTCCCGCTGTCTAGCTGTCAGCTGACCGTGGGGGTCGAGGCTCGCTATACCGGGAGAGGACGCCTGACTCCCGGCACATCGTTTTCAAACCCCTCGCTGGCTTTCTCCACTGAGTGGAAGTTAAACACACATTTAATTCATTCAGGTGATCTCTAAAGGCTGGTGTTTGGTTTATTTCAGTATTTGTTCCTGAGCAAATCGGTTAGTTTTAATTAGTTTTCAGAGTGGTTTTGCTCATTTTTATTAGTTTTTATTTTTGATTTAATGCTTAGTATTATTTTAGTTTTTCATACTTTGTCAGGTGCAAGATTCAAGGTGCAAGAGTGACTACTGTGTAATAAAAACTCGACAAAAGATACTGTTACTGAAAAGTTACTGATTGTTTTACTTGGTTCGTTACTTTGCTTATGTCACTAGAGACATTTTATTTATTCATTTTTATTTTAAAATAGCATCTTTTCCACAGTGCTGGGGTTCAGGCGGTTTTTTTTTTTTTTTAGCTAATTTTGTGTACAGGGCACAGATGAAACTGGGTACTGAGAAAAGCAACACAAGTTTATACAAGGTGGAATGTAGAGGTTTCTTTCCTTCCCAATAATCTAGGGGGTTTCTCCAATTTTCCAATGTTTGGTTCACCCAGGTACAGTGTGACAGGTTGTCACATTTATTAATATTACACTACTTATTATTAGTAATAATTTATTACATACTTTATTAGGAGAGATCAGCTCAAAATGTTCCCAGACAGAGGAAAATCTCCTCTTTCTAGCTGGTTCCATCACCAAAAAAACCCATCTTGAAATAGATTGCAAACAATAGTCCCAAATGTCCGTGTGTGTGTGTGTGTGTGTGTGTGTGTCGCATGCCAAATCCGCAAACTGTTACTGTCAGTCACGTGATACGAATGGCTAGCAAGGCTTCGAACTTCACCAGATACGTCATCAACACGAGCCTCGATAGGCGCTTCACAAAAATCTCCCTCGATTACTCGACACACGCTTCAAAGCCTCGATACAGAAGTCCAGTGTCCAGTGTTGTATGGCCCCAGGTTAGCATGACGGTGGAGGATCCCCCAGTTACCAATTAGCTGCACAGAGGGCGACATTGCCACCCCGCTGGCCAGGGACTCCCACATTATGTGTGTGATGTGGTCGATTTTCAGTTCTGGGAAAGTGGGAGTGCACTTATGAATGTACATTGCCAGTGGACGTTGCACTGTAATGAGCATCCCAGTACTTGCAGTGTGGCATACTGTGTGTCAAATGTTGTACAGCATGGAACAGTGCATGTCCTGATGATGCAGCCACGGAGAATCTGCTCAGATTGGGTCGGACCCTTTGTCCTGCTTCCCTCATTGTCATCCTGTGGACGAGGACATGGTGTACAATGGTTGCCCGTATCTCATCGGAGATCACTGTTGATGACTGTCGATGACTGTCGTCCTCTTCGTCCTCGTCCGCCACCTCTCACACGTGCTCTTCCTCCTCTGCCTCTCTGTATGTGTCTGTCCGTTATGGATGCACATGTGCCACCTGCACACTGAACTGATTTTAATCCTGCCAAGTTGGTCTGGTCATATCATTGGACATGTGTGTTCAATTGTGAGTTGCTGTGTGTAACAGCTGACAGCGGTGTTGGAGTTGTTTTTGCATTCTGCTGCCAGTGTTGACAGTTTTGCAACACGGGTGTGAAATGGCTGAGACTGTGTTTAAGGTTCAGCAACACACGTGTG
Source organism: Cichlasoma orientale (assembly GCA_034780415.1). NCBI lineage: Eukaryota > Metazoa > Chordata > Actinopteri > Cichliformes > Cichlidae > Cichlasoma > Cichlasoma orientale. Next base: position 589,011 of record JAVDPK010000380.1, read on the forward strand.
AAGTGTGTTTAGTGACGGAGAATGCGTTTGCTGTTGCGCAAAAGAGAGTGATTGAGTTGCACCGGGTGTGTCTATGTGTGCCTGAACTGTGTTTGCGGTTCGGCCAAAAGAGTGCCTGATTCAGGAAGTTCATTTAGGCTTCTGTGAATTTGGTGAATGGGGTTTAGTGTTTTAGCATTTCAGAAATACTGTAATTTACTTTTTCAGTGTTTTCACCACCACACGACAACTTTTTTTCCCCCCACTGGGAACCCCCCCCCCCCATCCCAGGAAAATGTTGCATTAAAGGACAGTGAAAAAGCCCAGTTCTGAGAATGTAGATACACTCTCTTTTCTTCCTGCTTCTTTAAAGGCTTACAGACACACATACTGACTCATTCACTGACTCATGCAGACACACACAAGCACAGAAACACACACATGAACACACAGGCAATTATTTTGAAAATTAATTTGAACCCACTTTATTATTTTTTTCATATTTATATATTTGCTTTTAAATCATCAATATCATTTAAGAACAATATATGTTAATATCCATTACAGAAAGTATCATACTGTACATGACTGCTCACATTTTCTTGAAGTGTGTATATGTTCTGAAGACCTCCACAGAAAAAGACAGACCAGGAACCCAAAACTACATCTTCCCCTGTTTCAGATTTAATCAGCCAACCTAAATCAAAGGCAGCACATGAGTGGTCGCCTGCTCCACCCTTGAGCCACCCAGGCGCCCCGTTTATTCTTCTTTTTGACTCTACATGGGCTCGTAACCTACAAGATGATACGTTGTATTCAACAGGATGTGAATCTATTTTGTTTTGTATTGTAAACTCAGGAAAAAATATTATGAAGCAAATCATCCGCAGGGTCGTTTTCCCATCGTCTTCTATACAATTCAACTCGTTCCAATCAGAGGAATCGCCTCCTGCTGGCCATTAAAAAAAACCCACATATCCTAACTTCATGATCTGTGAGTGTTTCCAGCTTGTTCTGCTGTTTGCAAGTAGGAAAAATAAAATTACATATAAAAATAAATGCTTTAAAAAATAAAAATGTCTTAACCATTAAACAACTGATAGCCTAAAATTCCACTGCTAAACGTGATTCAAGAGGTTTCAGTGCATTCACTCCAGATTTTGACTAAAATAATAACAGATAATGACAGTCACAACCTTTATGTTTCTATCACAGTGCCCAAGGTAAACAAAAGTAAACAAAAGACTAAAAATGGATTTGATCATTAAAAGAAAGCAAGGCAAAGCCCTGTATTTGACCCGTGTAATTGGGGCCTGAGGTAACTGGAAACTCGAGCTCTCTGATGAATCTTTTAAAGAATAAAAAGTATAACTTTCACCTCTGAGTTGTAAAGTGCTATAAAGGCAAAGTACTGAAGTAAAGTAATTCAATCTTGTACTTAATTACTAGACTTGGGAAATTGCGTTGGGTCAGATTCCACCACTTCCAACAAAAACATGGAGACACACAACAAGAACACAGAGTGAGATGAAGTGAGTGAAATGGATCAGGCTTTCACCACCACAGAACACGCTGTCACATGCAGGAGTAGTCGTTTGATATCTGGGGTCAGCGGTGGGGTCAGAAGTGGGGTCAGCGGTGGGGACAGCGGTGGGGTCAGCGGTGGGGACAGCGGTGGGGTCAGCGGTGGGGACAGCGGTGGGGTCAGAGGTATCATTAAAACAAGTGAAGTACAAGTCATTGTCAGTACCTGGGGAGGTGAAGGTAACAAAGCCTGGTGGTTTACCAGTGACAGTATCACTGATCCATTTCTGGTGCTTTGACACACGAACAAAGACTCCGGCTTTCGAAGGTGTGTTGCAGCCATTATAGGAACTCAGAACTCCACTCTGGACCCAAACGGAATGATTTTTGTTTATGAGTGCTCCCCCCAAGGCTCCCTGTGAAAATAAATCAATAAAATGTCTTTGAGACTTGGACCTGAGTCGGTAATATCCATCCTGCTAAAAAAATTACTCTTGTTGGGTGGTTCCCTTCCAGGGTCACATTCAAGATCCCTGTTACGTTCCCCTAAGGTGTCTAGGGGATTTGGGGCAGTAACAATAAAAGTGACATAAGGAGACAAAAGCAAAATTAGTAAGATAAAGGATTTTTATTACGATAATAACACAAAGAGACGGACCAGCCGCTATCACCTACAAACAAAAAGGAAAACAAAAACAAAACACAGGAATTGACCCAAAACAACGAGGTAAGGCAAAAGGCCTCACACGCACAAAACACCTCTCCACTGAGCAGGAGTAAATCACCCTCCTCTCCACTGAGGAGTAAGCCACTGCTGCAGCACCACACAATTCACAAGTTGTGACACAAGGCACTCTCTGGCTTTCACTGGCACTGAGCTTTCCTCACTCTGGCCTTAAATACTCCAGCCTGATTGCTGAGTTGGGTCAGCTGTGCCAAAAGAAGAGGCACCCAAGGCTGGAGAGAGCAAGCCACACCCCAGTGGGCCAGAAAAACACAGCAGGCCTGGCTAGGGCCGTAACAATCCCTAATGTTTAACATTTAATATTCATGAACACCACAGACACCTAAGTGATCCTGCTGATATATATCAACTTCATCTGTGACCAGCTGAGGGGACCAGGCCGTTTTCATGGTTACTGAATGATGCACGAGAGGTGCCGTGAAGCAGGGCTGAGCCGTGCATGACATGACAGCAGCTTTAAAGTGCATAACTGTTCTTGCTGTAGGGACTCTCTTTGTGAACCGTGGGGACGTTTTTAGCTAAAGAGGAAAAACCCTCAGGAATGTAACTACTCATGGAGTTGCCTGATTTTATTGCTTTTTTATAAAAATCTGTTGACACAAACTTGGAACAAACTGTAAGCGACCACAAATTTATAGTAAATGTTGCTAAAACCTTCAAGCTTTTAGCTTGACTTTGACAAGCTAAAGAGGCGGAGCTGTTATAAAGGCAATGAGCTCGGGTGGAGCGAAAGGAAACCTTTTTCTAGCGTCCTAAACAGCAGCTTTCCCCCCCCTGTAACCACCATTAAACATTTACTGGATAACAGCTGTAGGTCTTTCATCAACAACCTGATCAGCAAGTTCAGAAAAGAGAACTTTGCAGCTTCTCCATCCAGTACGGAAGTTAAAATACGCAGATGAACTGTTAATGCGAAAAAAAAGTATTTCTCATCCGATTACTCAATTAATAATCAATGGAATATTCGATTACTAAAATAATCTATAGCTGCAGCCCTACTTCAGGCTCCAAAACCCAACACAACCATGGACAAAATGCTCAAATCAAAGCTTTAAAACAATACAAGTCAATGGATATTATGCTGGCTACATTCACTTTGTGCTTTTTGCACATACTGTATATAGAAATAATGGCACTACTGTTGCTCAAGAGCACATGAGAAACATATAATTATTGAATTTTTTGATGCAGAGAGGTTATAAAAAACTAAAGTGTTTTTTAGGGCAATCTGTAGTAACATTTCTAATAAAATTAAATTGTAGAAGGCAGACAAATAGACCGGAGACCTGTCTGGGATGTATCAGCCAAGCCTGTGGGGATTGGCTCTAGTCGCACTGCAACCCTGAATTAGATTAGCAGTTAAGATGAGATATACTCTATTCATCCTCGATTTGGAAAATTCTTTAAAATTAATTAATGAATTAAATTGAATTAACTAGTACTGCTATCTTCCAGTGCCCCCAAATATCAAATGTCTTTAGGCCACTTGAGCTGGGTAACTGTTGCCCCAAGGAACTCAAGCAACATTTTTGAAAGCAATTACATTAAAGGAATAAATGCGTCCACAGAAACAGAGCCTCCCATAGCAACCCTCCCCATCCCAACTTCACCTGCAGTCCACAAGCATTACATAACAACTAAACAGAAGTGATATTTACCAGGCATGCAGTCCCTCTTCCTTTTTGCCCAGCACAGATCGTGTCTTCAGATAAGGGTCCATGGTAGCATTGGCACTCACTGTGTCCTACAATTTCTACATTGCTTTGCCCGGTACCTAATTGGAATGATTTTTAAAGTTAAGAGTTTTTCAAGGAATCCAACATCATTACTACAAAAATGTTTTGCAACTTACTAGGAGAAGTTAAACTAGTGATCCAACTTTCAGTGCCAGCATAGAAAGTGCTATCTTCTGAGGCTAAGCAGGTCGGCTGTACTTGGTCTGTAAGAGTTACAGGCGATGCCAGCTTCAGAAGGCATAGTTCGTTTCCAGGATCACAGGTGAGGTTCTCCAGTTTCAAATACACATGCGGACTTGAAAGTTGGTCAGTGGAGTCCAGATAAACCGATATGTCACTCAGGTTATGACTTGACAAAAATGAAAGCAAAAAAAATAAAAAATAAAAAATGAGCATCTAATATTGGTCATAATCAAAATCCAAACCAGGTACTAATGACTTCAGTTGTATAGCTATTGTATAACACATTTTCCACATACATTTAAACAGGCATGCTTACACGATGTTTACAAATAATGGTGTTAGTCATTGTCTGAAGATATTTGGGCAGAGCCAACCATGCCATCAAGAATGTTAAGCTAAGCTACCCAGTTGCTGACTTCAGCTTCACATTAGTGAATACCATGAGTGCTATTAAATTTGTCATCTAGAGATTTCCCGCAGAAAGCTAATGATCCTGAACTGTTTATCAATACAATTGACTATGGTCCTGCAGTCTGACCTGTAGCCATACCAGGCTAAGAATCAATCTCAAGCCAATAATTATTCATTTACCGCCCAACGCCCCAGCAATGTTCAAATGACTTTGAGTCTAAAATTACCATTAGGAGAATCATACTGAGCAGCACTTAACTTTTTTTTTGGGCCACAAAAATTTTATTTTGACAATGTGTATGTGTTGGGTGGAATTTTTGAGACCTCAGAAACTTCTTTTATATCAGTGCTTTCAGAAAATAAATGAAAGTATAGCCTTTGTGAGGAAAACATTTAGCTGATTTTAAAATGAGCAACATTATCATCCAAAATGCTAAACTGCAACAGCGACTCACTTTTGTACGTTACCAGCAAGCGTCAGCACCCACTGGTCGGTGATTAGAGACCCTTTGGTGGGATTGTTCGTTACATCTATAGAGACCTGCCAGGGCCAAGTTCTTAGGATTCCAGTTTGATTTATTCTGCCACATTCTGACAAAAGAAAAGAGACAACAGATCACCAACGACATTAGAACCTGCCATAGGTGAAGTGAAGTATAAGTAGCGACCTCTCCCAGCAGGTCAGTGCAGGTTATCGGACTTCAAAACCTGCTCCGGAAAGTTCCCCACTTCCTCCCAAAAACTAGTCAAACATCAGCAGGATGCCAAAGCAAGCCGGCTCCACAGAGGTCCCATCTCACAGGGCCCAAAGTATCTACTACTAATGTCAAAACAAGGCACAGATTTGCTTATGTTGGGGTTAAACCATGACTTAAACATACAGTGGAACTCGTTTGATCTGACCAATTGTAACTAAATGTATTGAATACACTGCTGCAATTTTTTTGTATATTTGTCACATTTACATGTTTCAGATCATCAAACAAATATTAATTTTAGACAAAGATGACCTGAGTAATTATAAAATGCAGTTTGGCAAATGCCCCATCGTAGGCGCCACACAGCACTCCCACTGGTGTAGTTAAAAGAAAAGAAAAATGATACAGAGCACTTTTTTTTTATTGCTGAAACAAAAATGATAATGGTAATCATCTGTATTTACCGTAAAGATAACCAGAAGAAACAAAAATAAACTGAAACCAAACTTGCAACTTGACAAACTTGTAAAGCTACATTTAGATTGACTTACCAAGCGACTGTGAATGACAGCCTGAAGGAGACAAAGACAAAGTATGTTAAACAAACATTAAGACTTTATTGTTGACTTATGTCAACACTTTGAAACATCCTACCTTGTAACCTTTAAATTCTAGTGCCAGATTTTTAAATGAAAAAAATCACAGCACGAAACAAAGACAAACCTAAACTCAAATTGATCTCAGCTGTTGATGTTGCTTTTAGAAACCCAGTTCCACAAAAGCTGCGATGATTCACAAATCACCTAAAAACCATATTTTATTCAGAATGGAACATAGAAAACACATCAAATGTTTAAACTGAGACGTTTTACTATTTCATGAAAAATAGCAGCTTATTTTGAATTTGATGATAGTAACACGTCTCAAAAATGTCAGGACATTTTAACACTGTGGCATCCGCTCTTCATGTAACAACAGTCTGTACACATCTGGGAACTGAGGAGAGCAGCTGCTGGACTTTTGGGAGCGGAATGTTGTCACATTCTTGTCTGATAGAGGAGTGGTTCCTAAAGTCAAGAGTCCTGCGGCCCACTTAAAAACCTGAAAATCCCGTATGTGCCAGCATGTGACCGACATGTGTGACGCAAACTTCAATACAACATCACAAACTAACCACCTCCTATTACCAGTTTTAATTCCCTTTTTATATGAAAAAGTGAATTAAAAGTCTGTATATAAATTACATATTTATATAAATATGTAATTTCAAATTTAATTTCTGTTATTACTTCGGCCCACCTGCAGTACAGTACAGTGCCTTTCCTGAAAGGCCTTGATTTTTTCCTCGAGGTTCCAAATGGGCCCCTTCATTACCATGAAGATGAAACACTGTATTTAATAACCTACATTTTGTACTTCAAATTAATTCTGTGTTTATTCTCTCCTTCATTTAAACCAGGTCATAAGAAACGTGTTTAAAGAAAATCAGTTGAAGGTATGAAGAAATCTTTCTTACCTTTGCACAAGAGAATGATCATCACAGAGAAAAAGCGCACAAACTGCTGGAGAGCCATTGTTAACAGACCTCTTTCCGTTTCTCAATATGCGTACTTGTGCACTTGTGAACAGTCATCAGTCCGCATCAGGTCAAATATACTCAAAATGACCGGATGTGTTCTTGCTCCGCCCCTTCTATCGTGGGTGGATCGGGTGGTGACAAGTAGTGATGATCAAACGAAGCTTTTGCAAAACACTGAACCACCTGAGCCAGTTGCTTCGAAAATGGGTTCATTACCCGAAGCTTCAATTACAGCGCCCTCTCCTGGAGAAGTGCAAGACTTTTAATTACACCCACGCATGCACACGCGCACACTCCTCAATGATCTACCTTTTCCAGGAAAAAAAAACCAAAAAAACACCAAACCTTTTCCAGGAAATACCTTTTGTTCTGAAGCATCTTTGCATTCTTTGAGACACACTCATTATGAGCGAATATCCTGAAGTCATGTTCTATTTACAAATAAAGATGGATTAATGTATGCGTTGTGTTGTTAAGGAGAGAGTGCTGGGAAAACATGGTATACATTACATACTTTTTTTTTCAACTGTTTTGTATGCAGATCCACAAGGGACATGGGCAGGGGGAGATGCGCTTTGCCATATCCCGCAAAAGTTTTAAGGCCATGCGCTTCCGCGTTTATCTATGGCACGGGTCCGTCAGCACGTTGGAAAGATGGGCGAGAGATTGCCAGCAAAAACTGTTTATAGTTTAGACAAAGCTCAAAATAAAAATCTATGAATCTCTCCCACGGATGACTGTCTGCCATCACTGTGGATGTTTCTAAGGTGAGTGGCTGTTAGGAGAAGGGCGACGGGACAGCTGAGTGTGTGTGTGTCTGTGTGTGTGTGTGAGCGAGACAGTCGGCCAGGTTCATTCCTTCATGCCTACAGTTTTTGTCACGGCCAGCAGTAACCGCTGAGTTAAGAATTAAAGACAACTTTTGCTGCCAATCTCTTGCGCATCCTTTCAACGTTAAATCAAAAACTTTTGCGGGTCTCCGTACCTTTTGGACTGAACCGATTTCTTTTTTGCTCGTAACGAGATGTGGCGGTGTCAGTGAATCACCGGACCGGACTGTGAACCAGTCAGGTGATTCATTTCTTTCTTTCTTTTTTTTTAAAATAACTTTAATAATAACAATGGATTGATAGTACAGCAAAATCAGAATCATAAACAATAATAAACAATATTGTAAGCATAAATAGATAGAAATAGAGAAAAAAATTATTTCACAAAAATGTTAAAGTGAATACAGTTGACTTTATGGCTTTACTAGTTTTTAAATGTTGAAGTGTAATGTATTCTTTGAATTCCTCTTTAAAAATTATTTGTGAAAGTTTAGATTTATGTATATGATTTTTGCAACTAAGATTGGGTTGATAATATAGAATTGGTTTGTTTTATTAGTAGGATAAGAAAAGAATCCAAACAGTATATTTAAATAAGAAAGGGGAAAAGTTGTCGAGAAGGTTTTGGGAAATAAAAGTACAAATATCTTGCCAGAAAATAGACGAGAAAGGGCAGGAGCAGAATAAATGACAGAGATCTTCATCACAGAGTTTACATAATGAACCGTTTATGTCAATGTCCTTTTTGTATCGCTGAAGAAAAAGCTTGCAGGGATTAAAAACGATGGATTATCTTAAAAGATACTTCTTTGATCTTATTGATAATCAAATATTTAGATGGAAGACACCAGATTTTCTTCCAGTTCAGGTCTGAAGAAAGATTATTCCAATAAGAGATTACATTTGGAACAGAGACCTTATCCTTCTGGAGTAAAGCACGTATATCACGGTTGGTTTTTCACTTTTTAGTGGAAAAGCAGGTTTGACCAATACAAGTGTCAGCAGGGTCCAGACTTGGTGGAGTCAGCACAGAAGTTATAGAGGACTTAAGAAGCATTATAACACCAGACGTGATAGCATCAAAAACACAAGTGTATTCCTTTGGAGGTATGGGAATGCCAAACTTGTGTAGAAGTTCAGACTAAGACATTAAGACACCATCAGGATTAAAGCGCTGCTGAACTAAGATGATTCCATGTTCAAACCAATTTTCCAAAAATAAAGACTTACGTTTGTACAAAATGTCTCTATTATTCCAAATATAATATCGATGTGGTGAGAAATTGTGCTTATAAATTAAAGACCAGGAAATAAGCATTTGCTTATGGAAATTAGATTTATGGGGAGTTTTTCAATATTGTAGTTGCAAAGGAGGATAAATTTAAGGCCACCAGGTTTTGAAAATAAATAATTGGGTATAAAATTCCAGATTGAAGATGAATTTTTGAGAAATTGTTTAGTCCAATTTATTTTGAATGTATTGTTTAAGGTTGAAAAATCAAGAAATTTCAGGCCACCATGTTCATATGAGCTCATTAAGACTGATTTCCTGATATAATGAATCCTATTTCTCCATACAAATTTATACAGCATTTTATCAATGAGATCAGTTTCCTGTTTGTTTACAGAAAGAGACAAAGCTAAAGTCAAACGGGAGATGCCTTCTGCTTTTGTTAGTAAAACTCTAAACGATAAATCTCTTTGAAGTCAAGAATTCAGTTTTGTTTTTGTTTTTTTGGTGCTTTTCCTATAACGGGGTTGAAGTTCAGAATACATCTAATATTTTGGTCTTTGTTAATCATTATAGGGTGAGGAGTGCGATCATCCGGGAGGGGATCAGAGTAGAGCCGCTGCTCCTCCACATCGAGAGGAGCCAGTTGAGATGGCTCTGGCATCTGATTAGGATGCCTCCTGGCCGCCTCTTGGGTGAGGTGTTCCGGGAGGAGGCCCCGGGGTAGACCCAGGACACACTGGAGAGATTATATCTCTCGGCTGGCCTGGGAATGGCTTGGGGTCCCTCCTGATGAGCTGGTGGAGGTGGCTGGGGAGAGGGAAGTCTGGGCTTCTCTGCTTAGGCTCCTGCCCCCGCGACCCGGCCCCGGATAAGAGGAAGAGAATGGATGGATGGATGGATTAATCATTATGCCGAGATAGGTGATGGAGTCTCTAACAGGAATACAGACGGAGGGTGCGTTTATTACAGCATACAAGAGGCATCCAATCAACTTGACGTTTGACTGTTTGGGCGGAGCCTATGAGGTCTAATCTGATTGGTCACTTTGATGTCTCCATCAACGTGAACGCAGCTCAGGTAACTGTGTTAGACCAGCTTACACCGTGGCAGCATATTTGCTCACAATTTGGAAAATAAAATTTGCTGAATTAACTATCGGTAGTTGTTGTTTTCTGTGCAGCAGTGGAAATACTGACAACAAGATTACTTTAATGCTGAATAAATCTTTAAAACCGAAGGATTCAAAGGCAATTTCTGAAGCCTCTGCACTCCTGTCCCATTAATCTGTTGTGCACCATCACATAAATTCATCACAACGAAGAGCACAATTGAGTAAACTGAATTTTCCAAAATGTGACCAAATATAAAACATGTTGTTGCCACATGTCACTCAGTCAAACACCTGTACACATTTGGCTGCAGAGCTCAACTCACTGTGAGTTCAGGCTCCACTGTAATAGTTCATCCAGATAACATTACAATTTCTGTGAACAGGCAAGTCTGAGGAGTGGACAGGAGAAGAGGCTGTGACAGGCTGTCTTTGTACAGCACACTTTGACAGCAATAAGCAGCTCATTTGTCTGATCTGAACTACTTTCTGATAAAACACACAATTCTTGTAGCTGCTGTGTGCTTGGTATGCTAAGTTTTTATGGTTTGCAGTTATCTCTGTGCAGCTAACCAGCAGATTAACTTTAGTTATGTGTGCTGCAGAGCCATCACTTCGGTCTCTGCGCTGGATCTGCAGACCACAGGGGAACACCACACATCTATCTGTCAGCCGCTATCACTGCTAAAATATTTCTTGTACAATTTTCTTAAATTTATTTTGTATTTTAGTTTAATACATTCATATATTTATTTATTTTTTATTTATTTACAAATCTGGTGTTCATAAAGAGACTAGCAGAGCTGTTTCTGGTAGGTACTTAGATCTGTACTTATTGGAAAAATTACTGTTCACTGTTTCCATAAACAGTGAACAAATGCTCTGATCAAATACTGATTATCAGCTTTCTACAGTTGTGGAAATATCCTTAATCCTATACTTCTATTAATGTAGTAATACTACAGTATATGTAGAAATAAACCTTTGCTGAAGTAAAAGAACAAATGTTCTGCATAAAAATATGCTTCAAACTATATAACTGTTAAATCTTTAAAGTGTCCATCACATCTGAAGCTAAATCAGCAAAATCCAGCAAATGGATTGTTCACCCCTCCTGCCCTCTGGAAGGCGCTACAGGAGCCTGGGGACAAAAACCACCGTGTTCAGGAACAGCTTTTCCCCCCACAGTTGTCTCCTTATTGAACTCTGCCCCCAACAACCACCACCACCCTTCACACACATACTGTATACTGCTCATTCTGTCAACACTGAAAATCATCTCACTTGCACTGCTGTACAAATTGTATAACCACTCATAATCTGCAGCTATACATACCGTCATTTTATAGTCATAGTCTGTAAAAATAGCCATAACCTGTACATATCTGTAGCAAGAGTAAAAACCTGTACATACATTCATGTAGACACTATTACAGAACATGTGTACATACTTTTTCATAAGTCTTTTTACGCTGCTCAAGCACTTCTGGTCAGATGCAATCTGCATTTCGTTGCGCTGTACTTGTGACATATGCAATGCCAATAAATTTAATCTAATCGAATTTATTAGTTTATATTTTATATTAATCGAATTCTATTAAGTAGGATTAAAATGGAATTCCAAGTAAAATATTTGCCTCTGTATCTTTTTATGAATAAATCAAAAATCACTAGAATGTTTTTTGTCTAAATAGACAAACACAATGATATTTAAAAAGTCTCTCAGGATGTCATTGATTAGCACCTTAAACACAGCTGGAGCTTTTGTGAGGCCAAAAGACATGACTAGATATTCAAAAAAACAACAACATGTGCCTGCCACAGAGGTGTGTTGAAGGCCATTTTTCAATTGTCAACCTTTCGAATGTGAACTAAATGGTAAGCATTGCGGAGGTCTAATTTTGTAAAGACTGTAGTATGATGAATGGGTTTGAAGGTCGAGGAGACTAGTGAAAGTTGGTATTTATTTCTTATTGTGATTTGGTTGAGTCCTTTATAATCTATGCACAGGAGGAGAGTCTTGTCTTTCTTTTCAACAAAAAACAAACAAACAAAACAGCCCCTACAGGGGACAAGCAGGGACAAATGATACCTGCTGCAAGAGATTCATTAATGAATTTCTCCATGGCCCGATGGTCTGGACCAGAGAGGTTATATAACTGGCTAGAAGGGAGTGGAGCACCCGGGAGTAGATCTATGGGTCAGTCATAGGGCCAATGATGTGGCAGGGACATGGCTTTTTCTTTCCTAAATAAAAGAGCAAGGTCATGGTATTCAGGGGGAACTATTGTCAGGTCTGGCAGTGTTGGCAGGCAGTGCTGAGTGACGGCAGATGACGGCAGAACAGGTGACTTTAAATAATAAGACAAGCATTAAGGACTCCAAGTCACTACTAGTTTCTGTGTTCAGTCAATATGGGGATTATGGATTTCAAATCAGGAATACCCTAAAATCAGTGGATTGCCAGGAGATTGAAAAACTAGAAACTTACATGATTCTTGGTGATTGCCAGAATTTCAAAGAACTAAATGGCTGGGTACTGTGGGTGATAGTGGAAAGCTTTTGAGTGTGGGGGTTCCGACTGTTCTGTGATTTGGGAATCGAGTAGATTCTGTACAGCTCCGGAATCTAGCAGGGCCTGAAGAGGAAAATCCACCTGATTATGGCCGAGAGTACGGTGCAGTAGCATGTGAGGGAGTCCGTTGTGAAGGAGTGTCCCACCTATCAGTACCCTCGCGGCTACTGACAGGCGCTGATTACTGGTTGGCAGGAGGCCACAAAGTGACCCGACATACCGCAATAAATACACAATCCAGCCTCCATCACTTCACTGCCATTAATTTAGCCCGGCCAAGCGGCATCGGCTCTCCCAGATGGTTAGAAGAGGAGCTTGAGGAAGTGGTGCCAGCCGAAGGGGGCGAAAGGAGCGCCGGACGGGAAAAGGCAGCGAAGAGCAGCCAAGTCCTTGCCAGGAGAATGTCCCCTTGAGCACATTGTCTTCCCACTCGGATTCAGCAGCTAATACTCAAAACTAAATGGAAAATTCAGCCACAGACCTATCTCCATGCTGGAGGCCGAACAGCTGATAGGTAATATCGTCCTCCCGCAGAGGACGGTCAAGCACCACCTTGAAACTCTCAAAGGAACTAGAAAACATTGTTGACTCAGTGGGATTTGCAATTAAATAACCCCAAGCCCAGGTTAAAGCACAGTCCCTCAGTAAAATGAATAAATGAGAACTCTTGGCCTAATCCTTGGAAAACGCTCCAGGAGCTTAAACTGTAGGTTACATTGAAGCAAGAAACCACCACAGCGGCCAAGCTCAATGCTAAAAGGCTAAAAGAGAGTTAAGATGAATTTATTTACAGTGTGACTAAGCGTAAGATGAAGTGTCGGGGCTGATAAACAATGGAACTGGGAGAGTCTGGAAAGGAAAGGAGAATGAGAATTAGTATGACTGAAGCTCGTTGGCAAACTATGTACTGCAATTCATGAATGAAGACTTTACTTGGGGGTCCGGGGAGCAAAGGCCAAGGGGATTTCATGGAGGACTGGCTGTTATCCCAGGTGGATGTGGAGACATGGTGGAAAAAGTCAGGCAGGTGATTGTCCGAGAGCTGCTGTTGTTGGAAGATGAGACTGGGAGACTGCAGGCTGGGAATTCCATGAGACAAGACTGGCGAGTGTTTCCAAGAGGTTGCAGAAGCATGTGAATGCAGACATAGTCCTTAATCACAACACGCTGGAAGGGACAATTAGAGGCGGCTACTTTATTGGTCAGAACAAGAGGAAAGAAAGACAAGGTGAGCCATTTTAGCACTGGAGGTGATGGGACAATATGACGGAGAACCACAGTTGCAGTCCAGCCTAAATACACAGCTCACAAATGAGGAAATGACTGCCAGGTGTGTGAGAGCAGCTCAACTCTGCCCCGAAGGTGGCAGCCCACTCCACTAGCCCCACTCGTCCACCTGAAAGAGAGAAAACACAGCACACAAACACCACAGCCAGCCCGTATCCTGACAATGTTATCCTCATGATGGCACTGCAGAATAAGTTGCAGGATTGCCAGCTAACTTTATAACCAAGGACCATGACTATCCAAAATTAACAATTAATAATAGTACAAAGGTCTTCAGTCACCCATCGTTTTGTTATATTTTGCTTTGAAGGAGCCAGACTTTTTTGGGTTTTTTTATTAAAATGGCCTTGAGCAAAAGTTTTTCTTTTTTTTTTTAAGCCACTAAACACTGACCTATGAATCATTCACCTAACTCAAGGGTCCCTAAAAAAATATCTACAGCAGATGAACAGTATCTGAAAGTCATGTCTTTAAGAAACAGGAAAAAGAAATCCTGCAAAGACCTGACACAGGACCTGAGAAATACATCTGGACCTTCAGTTAATCCAAAGCCTCATCAGAAATGGTCTCAGTGGAAGGGTGGCTATTGTGAAGCCATTCTTAAGGAAGGGAGACAAGGAGAAAAGGCTGAGGTCTGCTGAACAGAACAGCAGCTGGACTTAAAATCAGTGGCATCAGGTCTCATGGAGTGATGAAACCAAACTCGAAATTTTTAAATTCAAATCACAATCAAAATGTATGGAGGAGGTCAGGAGAGAAGTCCAACAGTGTGTGTCTACAGCCATCTGTAAAACACAGTGGAGATACGGCCATGGCTTCGAGCTGGATTTCAGCCAGTGGTGTCAAATTTAATGGAATTATGAATGAAGAAAAGTACCATCAGATTTTGATCCATTTTTGATTTTGATTGGCAGCAGCTTCATTTTTCAGCCTGAAAATGATCCCAAAGACACTGCCAATGCAGTAAAAGCATACCTGCATTAAAAAAAACACTATCGGGTGTTTCTGTCGTCTGAGATTTATTTGGGGACTAAAATCTGTTAAAATTTGACTATTACAAATGATTTTGTACTATATATATCAAAATATTTCTGATAATTAATAAAAAGACATTAGAAAGAAAAAAAAACACTATCGGTCATGGATTGAGCTCCCAGAGCCCGGACCTCAACATTATTAAAGCAGTGTGGGATCATCTTGACAGAGAACAGAACAAAAGACACCAAACATCCAAAGGAGAGCTTTGAATGTCCTTCAAGAAGCCTGGAGAACCTGAAGACTGCTGAAAGAAATGACAAGAAAGCTGCATTAGAGAGTTCAGGCTGTGTTGAAGAATAAAGGTGGTCATACTAAATATTGACTTTCAAGCATGTTAGAATTGTACAAACTCATTTTTTGTACTGTATTTCCAGTTACATTTACACATTTCAATAAATCGCTGCACCCATTTCCCCTTTTACAAGCAAAATATAAAATAAATAAGAGGTGCCTCAAGAATTTTGCACAGTACTGTATTTATCTTGACCAAAGTGACATTATGATCTGAACCACCCCATTAATTTATTATTTAAACATAGAAATAAAAAAATCAGGCAGTGACACTCACACGTCAACCAAATCTAGATTGTCCTTATCAAATAACATTCAAATAGTCTTGCAATATAGTCTTGAATCCTGGGCAATCACCCAAGTGTGTGTTTTGTGTGTTTACTTGCTTTGGGGGCACACAGTTGTTACTTCCTTCTAGGTACAAAAAGCAAGCCCCAAAATGTAAATAATCAAATTTTAGCATGAAGACATGGTTTAAGGTTGGGGGTTATGGTTAGGATTAAGGTAAGTCTCCAGGAAATTAGTGAGAGTCAGTGTAATGCCCTTTGAAGTAATGGAAACACAACTGCATGTGTGTGTGAAGGAGCAGGCAGGTCAGGTAAGGCTATGTCTAAACATGCCATGTGCCCTGAAGTCCTGTCGTACTGCAGGACATAAAGGGTCGGGCTTAATCTTCCCTCTGATTATTTTCTTCCCTCGGTTCAGCTATGTTACACCACCCCTCCTCATCTCCCCTGCCCCCTTTTCTTTTTATTAACCGTACTCACAAAAGAGCAAAAAAAAAAAAAAAAAAAATCTGTAATATATACTGAATTTTTTCAGGCTCTGAGCACACTTTGAGGCTGTGGGAGTGTGTGTTTGAGGGGTGAAAACATATCAGCATTACGATCACACACAGCTGTTTGTATTTTGTCTTGGGAGCCACAAAGGAAGGTTTCATAAAGAGAGAATGACAGAAGAAGACAAACTTTGCCACAGCTGTGTCATCTTCCTGAAATATGTATGTCGCTGATCCTAATGAAGAATCACTATTATATTATACACTGCCCAAAAAATGAAAAGAACACTTTTTAATCAGAGTATAGCCTCAAGTGAATTAAACTTCTGGGATATTAATCTGGTCAGTGAAGTAGCAGAGGGGGCTTTGGTGTTAATGAAATTAACAACATGTGCAGTAGAGAGACAACAGTGACACAACTCCTAAATCAGGAATGGTTTCATAGGTGGAGGCCACTCACATTTTGCCCTCGTCTTCTTTTCTGACTGTTTTTTCACTAGTTTTGCATTTGGCTTGGCTCAGTGTCACTACTGTTAGCATGCATACCTGGCACACCTGGACCCTACAGAGGCTGCACAGGTAGTCCAACTCCTCCAGGACAGCACATCAATAAGCGCCATTGCCAGAAGGTTTGCTGTGTCTCTCAGCACAGTCTCAAGAACATGGAAGAGATTGGAGCAGACAGGCAGCTGCTTAAGGAGAGCTGGACAGGGTCCTTAGAAGGTCCTCCAGCGTCCTCCAGCAGGCCACTGTTGTGAACAATCAGAAACAAACTTCATGAGGGTGGCCTGAGGCCCAACGTCCTCTAGTGGGCCCTGTGCGCACCATGGAGCCCAACTGGCATTTATCATAGAATAGCAGAATTGGCAGGTCCACCACTGGTGCCCTGTGCTTTTCACAGATTAAATCAGGTTCATCACAAGCACATGCAACACATGTGAAAGGGTCTGGAGTAGGGGTGGGCCATATCATATCATTCACGATAATACCGGTAAAAAAAAAATCTTGCCCGGGAAAATAAATTATATCATGATAT
>JAVDPK010000380.1:606142-619766 GCA_034780415.1 Cichlasoma orientale
TGGAATTTTGTTCATTCAGTCTGTTTACATGTTTTGTTATTTGCACAGAGTACTGGCTGTACAGGAGTACACACAGGGGGAAGTACTTTGGTGAAGTCTACTTCACTGCAGACTGGTTTTTTAAAGAATAAGTCAGTCTTTTGCTGTTTTTGCTCAGTATCTTCTCAGTAATTTCGTTGTATGTATAATTATTAATTTCGCTGTACGCATGATGACAATAAAGCCCTATTTTATTCTTTTCTGTTTACATTTTAATAGCAGGGCTGTGAGTGTTTTGTTATGGAGGAAAAAAGCATTTATTTATTTGAGAAGCATTATTATTTAAACATGCCAATAGTTTCTTTTTGAGCAATTTCTCATGTACATCTACAACTGAGTGTTTTAAAAAAAAAAGTGCCCCTGTGACTCATTAGTGCCTTTTTGTTTATACCTTTTGGGAAGAAAAAATATATTGTATATATATATCGTATATCGTCATTCAGCTAAAAAATATTGTGATATTATTTTTGGTCCATATCGCCCAGCCCTAGTCTGGAGAAGCCGTTGCCTGTAACAATGTTCAAGACTGTTCTTGACTGGTTTGGTAGTGAAAATGATTATCTGGGGAGGCATATACACGGAAAGATGCACAGACCTCTACAAACTAGGCTAGGCAAATGGCACCCTGACTGCCATTAGGTATTAGGATGAAATCCTTGGATCCATTGTCAGACCCTACCCTCGGTTCCTCCTGGTGCACAACAATGCCCAGCCTCGTGTTGTGAGAGGTTGAATTTTGAGTTGCTGCAATGAAATTTTGGCAAAATGAACTAGCCTCTGCATCATTCTTTTCACTTTGATTTTTGGGGTATCTTTGAATTCAGCCCTCTGTAGGTTGATAATTTTCATTTTCATGAAATGATGTGGCATCTTTTCTGGTCTGGACCATTCAGGTGTGTGTTAACACAATGCCACAATCTTCCCAGGAGTGGATGTCCCAGCAAACTCACCCCAAGGTCAGACTGTGCAATGTTCAAAGAAACTGCAAAAGTCCAAGAGCTACATCTCAGACTCTACAGGCCTCAGTTAGCATGTTAAATGTTAAAGTTCATGACAGTACAAATAGAAAAATACTAAACAAATATGGCTTGTTGTGAAAGGTTGCCAGGAGAGAGTCTCTTCTCTTTAAAAATAACATGGCAGACTAGCTTAGGTTTGCAAAGTTGCATTTGAACAAAAGGTTTCTGGAACAATGTCCTTTAGGCAGACGAGACCAAAGTGGAGATGTTTGGCCACAATGCACAGCGCCACATTTGGCAGAAACCAAATACAGCAAATCGGCAAAAACACCTGACACCAATTGTGAAGCACGGTGGTGGAGTGATGCTTTGGGCTTGTGTTGCAACCACAGGACCTGGGCACCTTGCAGTCATTGAGTCGCACATGAACTGTGTGCAACGTGTGCAAACAAGTGGCAACCTGTCCAGAGTGTACCCCACCTTTTGCTCTGTGACAACTGAGATAGGCTCCAGTGCCCCTGAGACCCTGAATTGGATAAGCAGTTAAGAGAAAGACTGTGTAAGCCTAATCCATGAGTGTAACTCCAGTAAGGAGTGGAATTCAGCAGTGAGATTACCCCATCAAGTGTTTTTTTTTTTCTTAAAAAAAAATATAAATGTAATAAAACAACAATGCTAAGTGGAAGAAAATGAAGAAAAATAGAGGAGGAACTGGCCAGTTTCAGTTGTGGAGGAGCCCCTAATATGAAAGGAAGGTTGTTCAAAAGCAACCAGTAATTTATAGGTCCTGAGAGCTGAAGGAGACTTGAAGGCTTAAAAGCTCTGAGATGTGAAATGGCAGTCTATTGATTGTGTTCTATAGAATTACATAGATGATATCTGTTTCAGAAACCTTCTGTTACATTCCTATTACAATGATTAATCATTTAAATATATAACAAAATTTGTCATTTTGTCCTCAGTGAGAGTCCTTGTCCTTAGAGGCGGCTGCTTGATGGATAAACAGCTGGCCAGTGATGCTGAGCTGACTGAGTCCTTTTAACTGTATAGTTATATATTTATGCTGAGGGTAGACAGGCAAAACAGTCATCTTACTGGAAATCACTGGTCCACACAACTCATCTATTGCTGGCCAGTAGCAATGCGAAATACAATTAGTAGATAAATGTATCAGATAGTGTGGAGCAAACAGTGCCCTTTGTGAGTAAATATTACAGAGCTTAAATTTTCACTAAATGCGTATCTTGTGTTACAGTAACTGACCAGTACTAATTATGCAAAGTGTTATCCTTACTCAGTAAATGCCAGTATCTGCAAATGCAAACTGCTTAGTTGTCGGTCTCCCTCCAGACAGGAGTGAGGAAGAGTTTCTGAAAGTTTAACATTAGAGTTTAAAGGCTTGCAAAGGATTCGGTGTCACATAATTCCCATAGTCCTTATTTTAGAGCTACTTAGAGCTATCGACACTAAAACTAAATTTTTTTTGTGGCAAAAGACAAATCAGTTCAGATCCATGTCAGCTGCTCATCTTGTGCAGTCACAACATATGTGCGTTCATTATGAGACAGGTGTAATTGGAGGATTTTTAAGCAAACAGGAGAAATGTCTGTTAGATACAGTATTTCATTCATCCGTAGAAATTCAAGAGCCGTAAGTTGTTTCTCCTTTGTCCACATTAGTTTTCGGTCTGAGCCTCGGTCGCCTTCCTGAAGCCAGCTAAATAAGGCATCAGGTGACCGGGACACTGCAGTGAAAAAGAGAGTCCCCTTCCGAGGTCAAACTGTTGCTGTTTGATTGACGGCCAGCTGGAAACCTGCTGCTACCTTGAGGGGAAAACGCAATGCGTGGATGTTTTGTGTTTATCTGAAAGAGAGAGAGAGAGGGAGAGCGAGAGAGAGAGAGCACGTCTGCTGCTGCGTCTGTTCTCTCTCTCTCTCCCAACCACACACTCTCGGGAGCAGCGCTTTGACGCACCACGCAGAGTTGGATTATAGTGTTGCGCGCTGGTCTTTCACGATTTTTGAGTCTCTTACATTACCCTTACCACTGACCGGCAACTGATATATCACCGGAATCAATATCTCTCCGCCACGGTGACCTCTGCTGAGCTTTTTTGGGGAAAAGAAGCGCAGCCGCGGCTTCCTCGCAGGACGCGTGTTGTGAATTATAACCAACACAGCCTTACCTGGAGTGTGTGTGTATACACTAAGTGTGTGTGCATGCGAGAGGGTTTCTTTGGATCGCATCAAGGACCGAGGTGTTTCACTGGCTTTGCTCCGCGGGCACACATTTACATACACAGACACGGCACACACCGGGGGGATTTGGGCACCGCATGCCGGGGACATGTGGAAGTTTGCGCCGCTGTAGCGCAGCCAAAGAGCCGGTCCACCGCCTTATCGAGCTCCCCTCTTTCTGCCCAGGGGGACCAAACTCCCTGTTTACAGTCCTCACACACTGAAACCCCGCTCCGAGGACCCAAATGTAAATTCAGAACGAAAAATTTCTGAAACACGCGTCTGCAGAGGGAGGACAACGAAAAGGAGGACGGCATCCCGTTGCGTGAAGAGTTTGGTGAGCTCCTTCGGGGATTTCGGGGCTTTATCTTTTAACGCCCTTCTGTTTTTTCAGTATTTTTGTGGGTCTCATATTGGCCCCCACTTGCCGCAGTGATGGTGGGAGCTCTGTGCCCCGTTGGCCCTCACCGCTCCCCGGCGACTGTGCTGGTGCTGCTCGTGGCTCTTCTGGTCCTGGTCCTATCCAGCGGATCGGGCGGTCAGCCGTGCCCGGCTCAGTGCTCCTGCACCGGTACGACAGTGGACTGTCACGGCCAAGGGCTCCGCAGCGTGCCCAGAAACATACCTCGAAACACGGAGAGACTGTAAGTACGGGGGGGTTGGATTTTTACCTACCATGATATTTAAAAAAAAAAAAAATCTGGACACACTGCACAGGAAAAGTCACCGGAATATCGTGTTGCCAATTTTTATGCGTAAATGATCACAAATAATAAAGCGTGCATTTACCTTTTAATGCGGTGATTCTTCTGAAAGGGTGTGTGGAGTTTAGAGAGTTTATAGACATTTTTAACACACCTTCTGGTGTTTTAGACCCTAAATTTTATACCAATCAGTGGTTGCGAAATGTCATCAGCATCTATGCTTATGATCCCATAATATTCTTGAAATTTGATTGTTAAATTTGTTTACTCTGTACCTTTTGAACGGGAGGCACTGAAGAGGACCACTTTTTTTTTTAATAGCGCAAAGCTTCATGTCGCCTTTAACCTATACTTTCGGCCTTGTTAACGCCGCAGAACGCATTTGATGGAATATTCTGGTTTGTCGCGTAAATTATAAAAACTGTAGACCTCTCATTACTTGTGCCTAACGCGAGGACACGTCAGTGCTGATCGCGGAGCTGAAGTTGGGGGCTGCTGTGGTTGTTGGTGGTTTCGAACTGTTGCATTAGCACAGCCTCCGTAGACCACATCGGTTTGTCTGGAGACCAGCAAGTTAATCAAAAACGGATTTAGACAAGTGGGCTCTGAGTTAAAGAGGCCGCATTTTTTTTTTTTAATCAGGAAAAGACCCCTAGATGAACATTTCGCGGTATAGTGCAGCAGCCACAGCTCCTCTCAGTCTCTCTGACGCTCAAATGACAATTCTGCATTGGCTACGGCACAGCAAGTTTCAACAAAAACCCCTTCAGTGAGCACACTCACTCAAACAATGTCTTTGTTTTATTAAAATATCTTTTTAATGCATTGATAATCCCATTTTTAAAAAATCATTTCTCTGTCTAGGGACCTGAATGCAAACAACCTCACTAAAATCACCAAGACGGATTTCGCAGGGCTGAGGCATCTGCGAGTGTTGTAAGTGACGTTTATGCTATCCATTCTATTTTATCCCCTCTTTATTCCCCCCTTCTTTGAAGATGCAAAAGGAAAACAACAATATTCTCACTCACATGCTCTGTTAAGCAGCACCTCGCATCTCCAAAAACTTTCCAACAGAACACCACAACACAGAGATTTAACTGTTTCCGACCATGCTCGGCAGCAGACTGCTGCACGCAGGCACTGCATCCAGTGGTGGGAAGCTGCGGTTTCACTGAGCCATCATAAGTGTCTAAACAGAATAGCACAGGCACCTGTTAATGCTGTCGTGTTAATCTGCCAGTGGAAGTGTCAGGAGGGGCTTATTTTAACCACCGGGCCCCGGGGCCCATGTGCTGGAGTGATTAACGCGCTGGCGAGGAAGTGATGGAGGGCAAAAAGAGGAAAGAGATAGCGGTCATTAGGTGTAACCGCGGAGGGAGGAATGCAGCTGCTGGAAGGGAGGGAAGGGTGGAAGGAAAGGAAGAGACGGAGAGAGTCAAGTAAGAACAGGTTTCTTTACCTGGGATGAATCCACATTAAGAGTTCCCCTGCACCAGCACCGCCGGGACGAGGATGTGCGCTGTGCGCGCCATTCAGCAGCCAAAATGAATGGCAGGGAATACACATAGTTGGAATTCCTCCAGAGATTATGTCCTTAATTGTGTGTGCGCGTGTGTATGTGTGTTTATTTGTGCCCTGTAGTTTTCACTTTAGCTATTTCCGGTATGTTCACCCGAAAGCACCACAATTAGTGAGTTTATTGGCATTTTTTTCAATCAAAAATAGCAAAAACGCTGGACTTTAAAAAAAAATGAGAATAGGTTTTTAAAGACTTGGAGCAATTTGTGAGAGGAGTTTTTCATAGCCTTTCCCCCATTTTTTTTCTTTGCTGCCATTTTTTTTAATATTGTTGACTCATTCATGCATCAATTAATTAAAAAGAAGAGCTCACTGGAACTAGCCTATAAAAACCTGTGGTTTTTTTTGGAGGGGGGGTTGCTTGGCTTGATCAGGACACTAATCTTAGTGGAGTTGTGCTAGTGTAAGTGAATGAGTAGTCACAGCTATGTGGTTAGATAGAGGGTAAATTGGATGATAGATGAGTCGCTGTCTAACTGACGGGCCAGTTTTAAAGTCAATTCTGGGGCTCTATCGACCCACTGCTGATTGTCTCCCCTCTTTCTTGCTTTTTTAAAACCTTCTATCACTTTCCATCTCCACCAATCTGCTTTTCTTCTTTTTTTTCACACCCACTGCTGCCTGATCTGTTTCCATTTCTCCCTCTCTTTCCTCTCCAGTGTCAATCTCTTGTGCCCTATCTCACTCTGTCTTTCTCTTCCTCTTCTCTCTCTTATCAGTAGCCTCATCCAGCCATCTTTCTCCTTTTTTTTTTTTTGGCCTCTTATGGTTTAATCACACAAATCACTCTGTCAGCTCTCACGCTCCGTGTCTCTCTCTATCACTCTCCTTTCCCCCCCTCTTCTCGTTCCTTTTTTTATTGTCCAATTCACATAGTCTCACACTCTCTTGGTGTTTCTCTCTCAGGCAGTTAATGGAGAACAAAATCACCACAATCGAGAGAGGAGCCTTCCAGGACCTGAAGGAGCTGGAGAGACTGTGAGTAATGATGTGTTGACGCCATTGGGTTAATTCTGTATAAAATCAGTTTGCCTATCCTTGAAAATTCAAAGGACACATGTGATCATTGATTTATAAGTGCGTTCCCTTTAAAATACACAGATCAACAAGTGCCATCATAAAATCTCTTTGCAAGATATCGAACCACCACAAGCTGCACAAATTCTCTGTGTTAGAAATTCTCCACGTCTGTAGAGCTTTACTTGAGTTGAAGCATTTGGCACATTCAGACATATTTAACAGTACCAGAAGTTCAGTTACAGGCTGACTTCAGATGTCAAAGCTTTGCATTCTATCTAACGTGACAGGAGTGAAGGCAGAATATTTCCTCACATTTTTTACATGGTTGATACAGTCATCTGGGACAGCCCAGAAGTTTCAACCTAATTAGCGACCCCTTGTGCCTTTCATGGATGCGTACATCGTCTTTTTACACTTTTATTCACACCTTTTATTTGCCACATTTCTGTCATTTACCCCTACTTACCCCCTGCAAACCTCTTAGTCCACGAGGCAAATGTTGAGACTGAGCGCCATGACAGTGAATGCCGGCGGTTATTACGCTGCCAGCCCGAATCACAGGTCAGCATCCCAACAGCATAAGGCTGCTATGGCAGTGTTGGTAGTTTATGTGTGTCAGAGAGATCCAGAAAGAAGGGACAAGTTGCCTCCATGACCAGTAATACGCCCATTGTGTTTTGTTTACTGTCATGTATGTGTGTTTGTGTGTGTGATGGTTCAAGTGATGTGGCCTGACCGACAGCCAGTGACACATGGGAATGCAGCAGACTGTGACCAAGTGTGAGGAGTCTTAGTGACAAGCTTTTAATTAAAGGCACTGCTTAAACACACACACACACACACACACACACACACACACACACACACACACACACACACACACAGAGTAGTTAACATTTTGATGGCTGTTTTGGGTCAATTTTTCAGGAGTCGGTGAGATGAAAGTGATAAAACGTGATTTTCTTTTTTTTCTTTGCTGTTTTGGTGTTGGCCCTGTCGTGCCTGGTTTTTCTTTGCTCTCTGCTGCACTATAGCTGCTCTTTGTTGACAGAGAGAGAAGCTCTGTAGACCGCTATAAGGAATCTGCTAGTGTTTCTCATGCAACCAACACTGGGCTCTGTCCAGCTAAGCAGTTCTGGGAATTCCTCCCCAGAGCTGGTGACAAAGAGGGCAAACTCTAACTGCGTATAGTCTGGATTTAAAAGTAAACTTTGATAGTGATTCCCCTCACTACAAAGAGATGGTACAAGCCCGTAAAAACCTTCTTTCATGTACTTATATTAGCAAAACAATCTTGATTATAGATTGTGGTGTGTTACCAGCAGCGGCTGATAAAGTCTTATATATCTAATGTGAAATTATGGATGATATGGTTGTCTCTCTTTTTTCTGTCTTGTCTGATTGCAACACCTCAGACAACGGCTAACTTTCTGACACAACATGGCTGTCTTCTGTTGCCCTCGCGCGTTTTCTTCTGTAATTCAGCTTCTCTTGCGTGGCATGTTCACAAACACAAAGATGGAGTCAGTCATCAATGCCCCCCAACAGTTACTATACAAAAGCGCGTCTCTGGAGTCTGGAGTCTGGGGGCTCGTTTCAAAGCCCTCCGTCCTCTTGGGGGCTGGAAGGGGCCTGCTGGGTACCACTGCCCAGAGGAGAGGGCCCTAAGCTTGGCTGACAGATCCACAGTGACTGCCCCCCACAGGGGCAGAAAACGGTTCCCCTTCTCATCTTTTTTTTTTTTTGCGACAGGCCCCGAAGGGCCGGGCAGGGCTGGGTCAGGTGTAGGGCAGTAGCCTGGGGGGTACGGAGGAGGGGCATGTGGGTGAAAGAGGTGTGGAGGAGATATGCATGTCACAGCACAACTGTGCACACATACAAACACATGAATGTGTTTGGATACACTCATGCATGCGCATTCACTTACGCAAGGCTGCTCTGTCAGTACTGGTTTTATCTTGATTTGGTGGCCCCCAAACCCACTCGCGCCGCTTTCATTCATTCCTTAACCTCTCCTCATGTTTTTGCTCCTTACTCACCCATCTGGCTCCCTCGCTCTATTGTCCTGTGTATATAGGAATGTCATACATTCTTTACTCTCACCCTGTGGGTGTAGAATAGTTAAGTGAGGAGTTCCTGATCCTCTTATCCTTCACTTATTTGACTGTTTTACAGCCCCCATCCAATTCAAAGTGTGTGAGGCTGAAGGCGATAGCAGCCTTAGACGTGCGGGGAGATTGAAAGAGAAATCGCAGGTCCTGAGACAGTAATTTCAGAGAAAATCAGTCAGATTAATCCATCGATAATTAGCCTGTAACTAAATGATCACATTATTTAAAGATTATTTTTTTACAAAGACGCGTAATTGCACAACTGATTACAGTAGTGAAATGCATCTATCAACAGCAATTACAAAGTAGTTAATGAAGCCTCAAATCAAGTGATCATGCTATAATATGTTGACAATCTGAACAGCAGAAGATAATTGTAACAGTGATCCCAGATAGCGGGGTATGGATTTCAAAGAAAAGCTCTGGATTAGTGTGAAATGATTAGCTCTAAAGCCTGTGAGTGATAACATTGTTCCCGCTGATCATTTCAGGGCAAAGTTTCAAATTTTTTTTTTCCATTTTTACTGAGCAGCAGACCTTGAAATTATCTCCACTGTGAAGACACAAAGCCATTTTCACCAGAGCAGTTCTGTCTAAAAAGTCATTCGAGATAGATTTTTCCGAGTCTCTGCTGCAGCCAGCATTTGTTATGTTTGTTGGTACACACCAGTTCGCGGAAAGTTTAGAGGAAAAGCTGACCGGCACTGCTGAATTCAAATGATTTCTGGCTGATAGGAGAGGAATTTACTGTTCGGGAGATAAGACTGGATTTCTGCATTTCTCTGTTGTAAGGCAAGAGATGCTATCTTTCATTAGTGTTTAAATAACAGATCAGATTAGAGAGTTTAAATCTTTGGTGGGTGATGGATATTGGCTCACTTTGGATGCACGAGCTGTGAACCGAAAACATGAACTGTTGAACCACATTCACACCCGTTCACACACACACTGGTCACTTTGAAGTGGTTTTGGAGTGGACAGTTACTTTGGTTCATGGAAATGTCTGCAGTGTTTGGGTTATAACTGTGGTGTGTGTGTGTCTGTGTGTGTGTTTGTGATAGACTGCCAGTGCAGCATGTGTATTATGGCTGCAGCAGCATCGGTGGAGTAATAATTGGTTTCTGAGGTGGTTTGTTATTTTCAGAGTCTGCAAGCCTGTAGTACTACACACCAACACGGGTCTGACGTGTTAGGGCCGTGCGTGTGTGTGTGTGACGTTTTATGTTTGCATGAGTATTCATGTGTGTATGTACAGAGATTTGGCACACTGCGCATGTTTGCAAGTGTGTGTTTACTGTGTGGTTTCTGGGCTTCTAGCATCTGTTTATGACTGCAGGGATTATCACCATGCTGCAGTGTGACATTAGCTCAGCGGAGTGACTCTCACACCTCAGACTACTGGCTACTCAGTCTTCATTCTCTTTCAGCCAGACTTTGACTAATGAGATATGGCTGTGGAAGCACTCTGAGCCTGTTTGTGCATGTGCGCGTGCACGCACGCACACGCGCGCGCGCACACACACACACACACACACACACACACACACACAGATACAAAAGATGAAGATACATTCTTTCAGATGTAGAAGGAATACGGTTCATCAGTGGGTGGTGATTGCAAACAAGTTTAGGCTATAAATGTGTGGTATGTGGAACTGGTTCATGCTACATATTTGCCTTGATACACACAAAATCAAATAAATTAAATCACTACATGGCCAGTAAGATTTGATTGCTTGAGTCAGAAGTTTATGTACAAGCTGATTCTTTTAAAAAGAATCAAGAGATTCAAGAGCGTTTTATTGTCATGTGCACAGAAAACAGTCGGTTACACTGAACAATGAAATTCTTACTCTGCAGTGACAATAAGCAGCCAAGCTCACTGGTGACGGAGAGCTCACAATGTGATAACTCAGTCGCAAATAGTTGGCTGTTGAGCTGTTAATCTTTTAGACGTACTATCTAAACTGAGTAAATGTAGCAGTTCAAATTAACAAAATACTGAGAGCACTACTGAACTGAAGTTACACAGAATCAGTGGTGAACGCCACAGTGAAAAATGTGCAAACTGGAGCGGTGCAGACTCAATCCGGGAGCCCATCAGCTGGTCAGCTAACATAGCCTCAAGGGGCAACAGCCAATTTTGGTGGTCAAGCACGTTAGCTGGTGGATTTCCAGGCCAATATTTCCATTTCTGTGCACGGTTCACTGGTAACAAATGAAGGTACATTAGGATAAAGCTAAACCATAATTGTGAAGATACATGTCAGCAAATGCAACCTCTCTTTTTCTCCCCACACTGACTGTGTATCTGCAAGCAACCAACTGTTGCTCAGCTGTGATTGGTCAACAGCAAACAAAGACCAGAAAGCTTAAGGTACCAAAGACCTTGTCCCTTGGCTGCAGGTTCTACATTTTCATATACAAATATCTGTTTACAGAGATTAGGGCAAACTGAGCCGCCATTCAGCTCAGCAAAAGTGAGCAAACTCTCTGAAATGGAAAGCTACAGTGTAACTACAAAATGTCAGGTAGTTACATTGTAACTAACATGGATGGGTGAGAAACTTGTTAAGAATGATGACAGTCTCTTATTTATAGTAGTTTAATAAGTGAACTTTTCACATCTCTGATGAACAATACTTAACTCTGTCATTGTTAATAACTGAATATCACAATTTACGTGATTTATTACACAAAGTTATCCAAGATTGTTATAAATATCCTACGTATCATCATGGAGTAAATCACATGTGGCTTCAGGTTCTGTGCAGTTTGGTCAGGGTTTATGCTGAGGACAGGAATAGTCAGTACACGAAAAGCGCAAAATGTTTCATGATGACATGAATAATAACTTAAGCTGGATCTTTTATTCTCATTTCCAGCTGCAAACTCTTATTCTTGGACTCCACTCTTCTTTAATTCAAAGTTCGAAATAATCCTTATGTATCTTATACTGGATGTTGGTTCACTCCCTTTTATGTGCTGTCTGAAACAAAACATTTTAACTCCTTGCCCTTGAAAGCCATCCTCCTTTGAAGCCAGCATTCTTTTGATTGGCTGCTCTTCAGTAATAGAAACTTTGAACAGCAAGAAAAAAGAGATGCTGTGGCTCACAGCCAGAGCTTTGTGCCTGAGATGACAGTATTAAGAATATCCTCTCTCTCTGATATCATTAAGATCCAAGAGTGTTTAAAAAAAATGTCTGAAATGGGACACTTAGTCTGAAGCCCAAGCTTTTGTCTCACAGGGATTATTTGTACATGCCAAACTTTGCCATGTTTAATTAGAGAAAATAAGGGCATCCATAAGAGGTCCACTTTAAGGTTATTGGTGTTTTGTTCATATGCAGTGTTGCAATATCAGGCTGAAATGTCTGGTAGTTACATTGTGGCTATCATAGCAAGTTGGAAAACTCGTTAAGAATGATGACAGCCTTTTATATATTGTGTAGTTTTATAAGTCACAACGATCACACGCGGGTGGATGAGTATATCGAGTCTGTGTCTGCATACATTCAGAAGTGCACAGAGGATGTGAGTGCGACTAAAAACATTGTCACACGAGCCAACGAGAAGCCTTGGATGACCAGTGAGGTACGTGCAGTGCTGAAAGCACGGAACAATGCTTTTAAATGTGGCGATACAGTGGCACACTAAACTGCTAGAGCCAATCTGAACCATGCCATAAGATTTGCAAAACATACTTACGGAAGCCGAGAGCGGCCGTGGTACCTATAAACTTTTTTCTGATGGTTTTCTCGTGTTAACGCGTTGTTTATCTCGTTATCACGGAATAACGATTACCGTTTTCCGTACATACTCATGGTCGGAAAGTACAAGATTTCTTCCAGCAACCTACAAACACCAGAGGTATGTGGCAAGGCATTCAGGAAATCACAGACTACAAAGCCCCCCCCCCCACCACCCCTGTGAGAGCAACATCAACTTTCTCAATGAACTGAACAACTACTTTGGGAGGTTGGAGGCACTCAATACCACTCCTGCGAGGAAATCTATTCCTCTCCCCAATGAGCAGACACTCTGTCTGGACACAGTAGATGTTTGGAGAACCCTGAGGAGAGTGAACACTCAGAAAGCAGCAGGCCCCGACAACATATCAGGACGGGTACTCAAGGAATGTGCTGATCAGCTGGCTGGGGTTCTCACCGACATCTTTAACACCCAAAAAGCCCACAATCTCCTCCCTCAACGATTACCAGCCTGTAGCATACACCCCGATCATGATAAATTGTTTTGAGATGCGGGTGGGTAACATCATCTCCAGTATTATCTCCCTAAGCACTGGCTCCCCTAAGGGCTACCAGTCACATTGTGAAATTTGCAGATGACACCACAGTAGGTGGCCTTATCCAGAATGACAACGACAGGGACTACAGAGAGGAGGCAAACCCCCTGGTCAATTGATGTCAAACCAACAACCTGGCCCTGAATGCAGATTAAACCAAGGAGATCATCATTGACTTCAGGGGGAGCCAGCCAAGACACGCACCACTCCTTACCAATCACATTGTAGTCGAAATAATCAACACTACCAAGTTCCTGGGGGTACAGATAACAGAGTTCTTGACCTGGTCCATCCACACTGAAGCTCTGGTCAGTGCAGTGCATGCACTTCCTGCAGCAGTTGAGAAGAGCACCCCCCCCCCCCCTCCAATCCTCACGACCTCCTACAGGGGCACTATAGAAAGCCTACAGACCAGCTGCATCTCTATCTGGGCAGGTGCCTGCAGTGCCTCAGACTGGAAGTCCTTGCAAAGGGTGGTAAGGACTTTGCTAAAAGTTGCTGGCTGACCAGAGCTCAGAACATTTACAGAGACACCTCACACCCCCATCATGGACTGTTCTCCCTGCTGGCCTCTGGAAGAAGGCTTTGCCGTCTTCAAAGCAGAACAGCCAGATTTAAAAACAGCTTTTTAAAAAAAAAAAAAAAAAAAAAAAAATATATATATA
>JAVDPK010000380.1:623383-633780 GCA_034780415.1 Cichlasoma orientale
ATATTATCGTTAATCGCAATAATTTCTGAGACAATTAATCGATTAGCAAAATTTGTTATCGTGACAGGCCTACCGCCGTTTCTTGTCATTGAGCACCTTCCACTCCACTCACTGCCCCGTCCGAGCAATGGATTTCCAGCACTGCAGGGCTGGGCTGCAGCGCCGCTGAAACTGTGGGAACTAACTTCCCGTCACGGTCATTTGTGGTCTCAGGGAATAATTATGGTTGCACATATTTATATGAGTGGCTGAATGTATTTACAGTATCTAAAACAATATTGAAATGCTCAGATGATTCAGAGTGTGTGAAAGTTGTTTATGTTCTGTGGCTGCTGCAGTGGCCGGCTGGGCATGACCTGTTGTGTCTAAGGGTGTGTGTCTACATGCGTTTGCGCAAATGCGTGTGTGTGTGTGTGTGTGTGTGTGTGTGTGTGTGTGTGTGTTTGTGTGTGTGTGTGTGTGTGTTTCCCAAGGCCGAGAGTTGGAATTTTGCTCAGCGTGTGGGCTGAGGTAAAAATACTGCTTGGATATATTGCTCTGTACTCAGCTTGTCGTAGACAAGTTGAGTGAGTGAGGGTGTATATCTGCCTGTATATGCATGTGTTTGTGTGAGCCTCGGTCCTCCAGGTGTAAGTGTTTAAAGGAGGGCCCCTCATCGGCAGCTCTTCTTCACTGAACCAGCACACTTCATTCCACATAACAACATTTAAGCTGCTGTATTATTATTACTGTGTTTGTGTTCTCAGAATTAGATTAAGTTATAAAACCCACAGTCAACAGAGAAAGGATGAAAACTCAAACATCTACAGAAAATTGCTGTTAAACAGATTTGTCAGACGTATGGAACTCATTCAGCTTGAATGGCAACCACAGAGGCTTGGCCAATAGTATTTAAGGCTGTTTGGTCAATATTAAATCTTA
Organism: Cichlasoma orientale; assembly: GCA_034780415.1. NCBI lineage: Eukaryota > Metazoa > Chordata > Actinopteri > Cichliformes > Cichlidae > Cichlasoma > Cichlasoma orientale. The sequence goes on from JAVDPK010000380.1 coordinate 624,305, forward strand.
TGTCTGCTTCTACACCCCCTACAGTTTATTTTAATTTTAGAAATCGCAACAAGAAACCCCTGAGAACCTCTGAAGTGGGATCTAGTTAAGTTTTATATTGAGGGTTATAGGTATGTGCTAACTTGACCGGCTTTGGTTCTTGCGACAGTACTTCTATAAATGAACACTTGCTCAACCTGCTATTATGAAAATTATGTTTTCACTTTTTTTGGGGCTTGGAAAATCTGTGTATGTGTGTGTACGGGAGTATTTATGGTATGTGTTCAACCTTTGCTCAGCGCAGCGGTTTAGGGCATTCAGGACTAATTTAAACTGGTCTGAGGCCAGGTGTGAGTGATGTCTTTAAACTTGTACAGCTAATTTGTTGAACCAAAAACAAGTCTGAGGATGAATCATGCCTGAATCATGTTTATCTGCAGTAGTAAGGGTGACATACCTTTGGCATGCAGGACATTGGAGAGCGTTGTGCCCTCTGATGTTCTACAAAAACTCATGTTGTATGCGAACGGTCTGTATTGCTGGTGATAATTGTCACTGATTTTGTTCATATTTTTTATGGACAGAATTTCAATGTGTAGCCAGGGGTGAAGGGTCTCTGCTTTGTTGGCCTCAGGAACTCATCTTTGCTCTTTGCGGATGATGTGGTACTGTTGGCTTCATCAGGTGGTGACATACAGCTCACACTGGGGCGGTTCGTGGCTGCTTGTGAAGTGACAGGAATGAAAACTAGCACCTCCAAGTCTGAGGTCGTGGGTTGTCAGGCGGAAAAGGGTGGAGTGCCCACTCCGAATTCAGGATGAATTGATGCGCTAAGTGGAGTTTAAGTAACTCTGGGTCTTGTTCGCGAGTGAGAGGAGAGTGGAGCAGGAGATCGACAGATGTATTGGTGCCACATCTGCAGTGATGCAGACGCTGTACTGATCTGCTGTGGTGAAGACAGAGCTGAGTGTGAAAGCAAAGCTGTTGATTTACCAATCCATCTACATCCCTACCCTCACCTCTGGTCACAGGTTCTGGGTCGTGACCAAAAGAATTAAATTGTGGATGCAAGCGGTGGAAATGAGCTTCCTCTGTAGGGTGGCTGCTCTCAGCTTTAGCGATAGGGTGAGGAGCTCGGTCAGTCAAGGGGGAGCCAGCTGAGGTGGTTCAGGCATCTGTCTAAGATGCCTCCTGGATGCCTCCTGGGTGAGATGTTTCAGGCATATCCTACTAGGAGGAGTCCCTGGGGTAGGCCCAGGATATGCTGGAGAGATTATAGCTCTTAGCTGACTTGGGAATGCGTCAGTGTCCCACCGGATGAGCTGGAAGAGGTGGCTAGGGAGAGGGAGGTCTGGGCTTCTCAGCTTGGACTGCTGCCCCTGCATCCCAAACCCAGATAAGTGGCAGAAAATGGATGGATGGATGGATGTCAGAGAATGAACATTATGTTTGTTAATTAATAAAAAAAAGATCTAAAAATCCCAAATATATAGCATAAGCTGAGCATACACAGTTATCACTTTTGTCTGACTAAGTACTTATATTTGGAACTGACATGAGTACTTCACATTAACATAAATAAACTTTTCAAATGGAGCGAGAACAGGTAGCGTCTTGTCACACAGGTTTTTAAGCTCATATTTGGAACCAAATAGGATCCTCCTTTGCTCAATGAGAGACTGCAGCATGTTGCAGGTCTTGCTTTCATCTTTTTTATAGGCTGTTTGAGCTCCACCTAAATGTTATTCAGGAGGAAGAAAATTGCTTAAAATTTTCAGCTATTTTATGCCCAGCGGCCATGAGCAACAGTGTTCTAGTCTAAAAGACCCTTTTGTTTTTGTTGTGCCAGACTACAACTTGAACAGAACATGAACACAACTTTTTGAAACGACTCACCTCTGATGCATACTATCAAACGCACCTGCAATAGCCGGGTTAGTGCAAGAATTCTTAAACTGTGCATGCAGAATGTCTCTCTGATGACTGAATTCCTCATTCGTTCTTTGCTCTGGTAAGCTTTTAACTGGATGACACTTTCTAAATATTAGTGGTGAAGCTGAAGGTCAAAATGTCCTAGAACAAGCTGCTGGTGTGCTTTCTCCCAAAGCCTTGCAACTTTGGAAGGAAGGTTTTTGTGATGTGGTGACAGCTGGCATGCTCATAGTTGTGCTCCAGTGTACTGAGAAGACAATAAAACCCTGTATTATCTACAGCTGACAATAGCTGCTTTTCAAAAACAATGTACTTGGTGAGAGCTTGTGTTATTTTTATAGACCGTGGGTTGTCTCTGGACATATTCTCACACTTTTCCTTGTTGCTAGCATTAGTAAGCACCTTGAAAGCTTTGTCAAATATTTTATCAAATTGCTTGTGTCAAAGGTGATGTTTTATAATCCCCATCACAATTTAGCAGACCTATTCAGCATACTAACGAGCAAAGATGGCACGGCTAAAGTGTTGTCAGTGGACAAAAAGTATGTAGATCACTGGTTGCCATGGATATTTGTACCAAATTTTGTGTCAACCCATTGAAAGAGTTGAGATATTTCATCAGATTTTTAGGATTTTTTGTCCTGTTGATGGAAGCAGAAGAATTTGAGGAATGAATCACAGGACATGTCAGGATGTATAATATGAAGACTACAAAATTTCAGGGTCATCTGTATCCTGTGTTTGCGCCATAATGGCTAAAAACAAATCCAGTAATTCAGCAGTGAACATTTTGCTGCTTTTTGGGTGGAAATTAATTGTTATAATTCCTAAGAAACAACTTTTTTAGTTTGCACATGCATGTCATGAATATGTGATGTACCAACATAGAATAAGAGAACAGCAAGTATATCTTCCTTCAAAAAGATGTGTGTCCTTTTCATCATTCCCATTTACAACACCTGTGTCTGCACCCTCCCATCCTTCACCTCCCACATTACACATGATCGCAGCTTCCCCAGCACCCCAGGGCCCAGACTGCATTAGATTACGTAGACACACACATCTGGAGACACCATGTGGTGGGCATATCCCCAGAAAACTCTCTCTTTGTGTCTGTCTCTAAGACACACACACGCACACACAGAGCCCTCCTCTTTCCCCCTGGCCTATTGTTGATCACTGAATCCACTCTGCAATAATACTGAGGGCCACAGCTGTGACTGTTTGTTCTGAGACAGAGAAGAGAGCAACTATAGAAACTGTGATTAAACAGAGCCACTTCATTAGATGGACTCTGTAAAACAAGATGGGCTAGTAAAATCTCACTGCATTGGACAATAACTAAAAGTTACCTGAGCCAAACAAAGCTGAGAACAGAACACACACACACGGACACAGACCTTTAAGTTTATGCATTCTGACTGTGACTGCTCCACACACTTCTCCCTATCAGGTCTCTAAGCTGTCTCTGAGCTGACCTTCATCACAAGCAAAATTACAAAATGAATAATAGATAAAGCATAAAATAAAAGCTAACAAAAAACAAACAGAAGAGTGCAATACAACCTCAATTCTGAACAAGTTGGGACGATGTGTAAAATATAAATAAAAACAGAATGCAACGATTTTCAAATCTCATAAACCCATATTTTATTCAAAATAGAACAGGATGTACTATTTTAATAAAAATATTGGCTCAATTGATTAATTTCATGTCAGCAATATGTCTCAGAAAAGTTGGGACAGGGCAATATTGACCACTGGGGAGCATCTCCTCTTCTTTTAGCAACAGTCTGTAAACGTTTGGGAACTGAGGAGAGGAATGTCCCATTATCGGCTGATAGAGGATTCTAGCTGCTCAGCAGCCTAAGTCTTTTTTGTTGTATTTTTCATTTCGTGGTGCTCCAGATATTTTCGGTCGGTGAAAGGTCTGGACTGCAGGCGGCACCCGGACTCTTCTACTGTGAAGCTGTGCTGTTGCAATAGCTGCAGTATGAGGTTTAGCATTGTCTTGCTGAAATATAAAAGGCCTTGTCTTAAAAAGACATCGCCTGGATGGGAGCATATGTTGCTCTCATAGGCAGTAATGCACCCCCGTACCATCAGAGATGCAGGCTTTTGAACTGAGTGCTGATCAACTGCTGGATGGTCTCTCTTCACTTTGGTATGGATGATGTGACATCCATGTTTTCAAATTTAGATTCTTCTGTTTTTATTTAAATTTTATATGGTGTCCCAACTTTTTCACAAGGATTGTACATGAAATACACAAATACAGTTAAGCATAACTGACTTTACACTGATATGTACCTCTGTTGTGATTTTTGCTGAAATGCTCAGCAAATTTTGAAACCATTGGTTATTACTGATGTTGCCTCTTAGCTTTTTAAAATCTGTCAAAAACTATAACAAAGACACTGAACAGGATGTAGATATCTGCTACCTGTAGTGCGATCTCTGAAATTCAGTTCAATTCAGTTTTATTTATATAGTGCCAAATCACAACAAACTGTCAGCTGTTTGCAATATTGGCCTTTGTCCCCAAATGGTGAGTGATCAGACGATGGCTGCAGGGTTTCAAGGTTTTCCAAACAGAAAAACAAATCCATGCACATCCTCACCACCATGTGGGTCAGGTGCAGAGCCGAAAAAAAATAAAACCATAAAAAAGAAGAATGAACATTTAAAATTTACATTGGCTTATGATCCTGTATAAATGCACCTCTTGGGTATTTTGATCCACAACAAGGACAACGTATGTACCACTCTGCACAGGAAACCCGCAGATAGAAATTCACTTCTACATGGACGTTCATAACATCCTACACCTTTGAAAAGAAGTCTTCCTGTATCTCAGTTCCTCTGCATGCGCCGCATATGTAGCACTAATAATTTATAAGAGGAAATGTCAGATTTAGAACAAAGACTTAAAAAAGAATACAACCATGAACCGGTTAAACAAGCTTCAGATCGTTTTAAAGATAAAACACAATCAGAATGTTTAAACACGACAATCGCGAGACATTTCCGATTAAAGGAATAATCTCGTGTAAAACCAGTAATGGGATATATATGGGTGTATATTGGTACAACATCTAAACCACTTTAAGCATATGGATCACAGTGTGTCTGTCTGAGTTACATTGGGATTGAGCCTGTACAGCTCCCAAGAAGAGGAGGTGACATTAACACTCGACGTTTGCAGCGTGAACATTTTTGGATGTATACTCTTAATACTTTGGCTCCTAAAGGTCTTAATGAAGAAATGGACATTTGTCCTTTTTTATGATTTCTTGTATTCCTATGTCATATAAATTCAGTTTTTCTGTGTATTTGTCATGGATCCACGTGCTTTCAGCTGTATATAATTTTTAGTATAACTACTGCATCTAACAGTACTGTATGTTGATTTTTAGTGGTTTTATTATACTTGATGACAGAGTAAGACCACTTATTGAGGCCTCTTTTTTGATATAGTTTATTTGTATTTATATTTTCTTATATAATAGATACTGTATGTGACACATTATGGTTGATTGGATGAGTTTTATAACTGTCTAACCAATTACATAAAAAACTTTTATTGTTAGATATTGCTTGAGATCTTACGCATATTTTCTATGTTGTTTGCTGTTGGGTTTTTGTGGTGACAATCTTCATTTATTTATTTGTTTATTGTTTTTTTGTGTTGTTTTGTTTCTTTTGAGTCTTGTCAGGCACTGATTTTTCTGACTCATGCCAAGGCGTTATGCATGATTTGTACATTATTTATCAACTGTTTGTCCTCATTAGATGTAGTTCTGATTGGATGTTACTGCCACTGGTTGTGGTTACGTGACCCATCACAGGTGACTTAAGGCGGCATCGCCTGTGTTTCATTGTCTGATGAAGAGCTGGTGTGCTTGAAACGCCATACACTATTAGATGCAGTAAATAAATAAATTGGACTTTTTTTTTCTGGTTTCTTGGGTTTTCTGACAGTTACTCAGGATTACTTAGGATTAAATGCAATGAAGCAGCATTTAGATGTTCACTTTCAGTATCAAGAGACATTTACACCGCACACAGATCAAGCCAACCTCTTTGTCTACAATGCAGAATTTCTTATGTCACATTTCAATCAATATTAAAGAAGTGCATTTTCAATCTACTGCACTTTTTAGATTATCTAATTTGAGAGTGTTTATGTTGCTCCGCAATTAGTTTCTATATTATAACTGCACTGTTTCATAACCACCACTGACCAGCTGTTTCCTAAACATTTTGTAAACAATCCGCAGCCTTTGTGATTTGTTAGCGGTACACACAAATACAATGCATTTGTTTTGCCTCCTCGCCTCTGTTCTCCTCTGCCAGCTCTTTCTCTGTGTCTCTTCTCCTTTTCCTGGACAGAAATCAGTAGCGAGATGAAAGAGGGAAAGATGAAAGAGGGATTGATGAAGGGATGGGGTGATGGGAGGATAAGAGAATGGGTCACTGCTTCCAAAGTTGAAAAGTGTGAGTATGAGGCTAGATTGATGTGACAGTTTTTGTATGCATTTATGTGTAGATGTACTTGTGATCCCCCCCCCCCCTTTTTTTTTTGTGGGCAGTGGGCACTTCTGGTCAACAGCAGTGGCTTAGCAGGTCTCACTACAGTGTTTTTTTTGTTTTGTTTTTTTAGTATTATGATTTTCCTGTGTTACTTAGACAGTATAAAGACATGAAGTGAGAATTGAAGATTAGACAGGTATTACACTTTTAGGCTGTTATGTTCCATAAAACCTGTTCAGAAAAAGGGAGCCAAAAAATGTAAGTAAAGTAGCATCAGTCAGACATAAAATGTGGAGAACATGATGGAAGTATGTGTTCCATGTATTTATTTTTTCAATTTTGAAATGAAAAATTAGTGTGCTGAAAAATTGGACATAAATGCAACATACATGTGTAGATCAGAAATCATCAAGTCACAAATGTAAGCCATCCATGTGAGGTGATCATCTGTAAATACATGTGAATATTAATATTCATATGCAGTGCTGAATTTTTAAGTTTTCTCACTTGAACAGTCTCTGATTTTTGAGGTAGTTTCATTTTAATGCAGAGAGAAAGAACATCAACCAAGAATCCAAAAAAAAAAAACCCACATTACATAAAAGTTATAAATTGATTTGCGTGTCACTGAATGAAATAAGTATTTGATCTTCAAGCAAAACATGACTCAGTACTTGGTGGAGAAACTCTTGTTGGCAAGCACAGCAGTAAGACCTTTCTTGTAGTTGGTCCCCGGGTTTGCACACATCTCAGGAGGGATTTCCGCCCACTCCTCTTTACAGAAACTCTCCAAATCCTTTAGGTTTCTTGGCTGCCACTGCGCCACTCAAAGTTTCAGCTCCCTCCACAGATTTTCTACAGGATTGAGGCCTGAAGACCCGCTAGGCCACGCCATGACCTTAATTATTCTTTTTAGCCACTCCTTTGTTGAATTGGTGGTATGTTGTGGGTCATTGTCATGCTGGAAGACTCATCCACGACCCATCTTTAGTGTTCTGGCTGAGGGAAGGTTCTCGTCCAAGATTTTACGGTACATGGCCCTGTCCATTGGCCCCTCCGTGTGGTGAAGTCTTCATGTACCCTTAACAGAAAAACAGGCCCAAAATATAATGTTTGCACCTCCATACTTGACTGTGGGGATGGTGTTCTTTGGGTCATACTCAGCACTTTCTCACAAGCCTTCTCTGAATCATTTAGATGTTTACTGGACAAATTTAAGGTGAGCCTGGACATGTGCCTCTTGAGTAGCGGGACCTTGGAAGAAATTGATGTGTTTTAGACATAACGAGAGTTGAGCTCAGGAGTATCTTTGATTGATTGATTGATTGATTGATTGATTGATTGATTCATATCTATGTGCCACATGTACACCCGGCCAGTCTGTGGGAGCCAGAATTCTGGCTGTAATGTTGGGGATCAAATACTTATTTCACACAATAACATCAGTTTATACCTTTTATGTAATGTGTTTTTGGATTATTGGCTGATATTCTGTCTCCCTCCATTAAAGTGAAACTACTATAAAAACTGGAGACTGTTCATTTCTTTGAAAGTGAGCAAACGTACAAATTCAGCAGGGGATCAAATAATTGTTTCACCCACTGTACACTCCTTTATATACACTACACAAAACCTACTTTTAAAGCCCGCTTTGTGCTTGGGTGAGACGATTTGCTCCAGAGTCAGAGCATCCTGTCTTCTCACTGTGGGACTGCAGATGACTGATAGCATTGCTGCAAGTGCAACAGAGGATGTGCACCCATTAGGGATACCACGATCCGCCCCAAATAATGCACAACATGTGGCCCAAACACACAAAACTTAATAGTACGCTGGTGTGAGCGAGATACACACAATGAGAGTTTATTTTTTACTTTCAGCATCAAGAGACAGTTACACTTTGCATAGAGTGGTTGACTATACAACAGCAGCTTTCCCATAATTAACGTCAGCGGAGGGATATCAGCCGAACAGTTAAAGCTATCAGGCAGTGACATTTGCTGGATCTGTACTTTTTTAGCTTCAACCTTTAGTTTCACTAATTGGTTCAGTCTGTTTTGTTTAAAATATCTCACCTGTCTCTCCTACGCTCATCACGAGACTGTTCAAACACACAGAAAAGTTTTTCACTGACAAAAACAATCAGTGAAAAGAAAACAGTGAAGCACAAAAAAATTAATGAACATCTTAGCAAATGCAGCCACTTTAATTTGAAAAAAATCAAACCAACAGTCAGAAATATCCTCCTGTTATCGCTCATTTGATGATGAGAATGGGTCATTGTAATAGCCCCGCGCACACACACACACACACACAAAGTATACCACTTGAAAGTGTGCTTTCAAAGTACCAATTATATTGTTATTCTAGTTTGCATGTATTTATAAAATTGTTAAACATTTGTTAAAATCCTCTGAGAGACTGTAAAACTTTAAATTACCCACAAACCTTTTTCTAACTTGTCAGTCATGTAACACACATTTGTCAGTATTGCCGTTAATTTTACTCATTATTGAGACCATGTTTTCTCAAACTTTACAGTTTCCTTATTCTTCTCATATTCCTCCCATTTTTCTTTCCTTGGACATTTAAGCTTCTAACCACCTACTTCAACCAAATGTAGAAATCTTTTAGGAGATATTTTGAGATTTTTGCTGTTTTGGAAACAGCCATAAGAATCAGGTGCATGGAAATGCACTTTATGTACAGAAGAGAAAAAGGTTGCAAAAAAAAGAGATTGTGTGCATATACGTGAGCACGAAAAGAAGAGAAGTTTAGCCGTACCTTGATCCTTCTTTGTCTCTCCCTGGAGACAACAAAGGATTCTGTGTTGATTTTCCCTCTCGAAAAGTGTCGAAAAGTTGACAGAGATAGAAAATGAGGGAACGTCAGGTCTCACACACTTTAAATCAGAGATGAAGTGGGGTCGAATTAATGAGCTGATGAGATGATGTTTTGCGGTGTGTGTGTGTGTGTGTGTGTGTGTGTGTGTGTGTGTGTGTGTGTGTGTGTGTGTGTGTGTGTGTGTGTGT
>JAVDPK010000380.1:633880-645011 GCA_034780415.1 Cichlasoma orientale
TGTGTGTGTGTGTGTGTGTGTGTGTGTGTGTGTGTGTGTGTGTGTGTGTGTGTGTGTGTGTGTGTGTGTGTAATAGTCTCTAATCCTCGGCTAAACGGTGCCCTGATGAGGCTTTACCAGGCGGCATAGTTGCTTAGCAGCCTTGAAGGTTGTGGCTTTGTCTTGTGTGAGAGCTTAACCCTGCTGCACACGCACAAACGCACGCACACAAACTCGCCTGAGACAACAGGCCTATCATAATGGTTGCACTAGAGTGTCGGGGCACCTTTCATAAGATTTCAGCTTTCCCAGTTAACTAACAGAGAGGGAGGAGGAGAAAGCACAAGGAAGAGAGAGGTCAAAGGTAAAGAAAATGAAATTTTCTCTGAGTAAATAATGTTTTTTAATTAAGACAGAGCGCGTTAGGGCATTGTAGTTGCCGCAGTGATGATGACCTTCTGGGCCAGTAGAGGTTAGAGGTGAGGAATGTTCCAGTCAAGAGATCTAAGCACACGGTGATTTAAAAGAGCGAGGAGGGAAAATCTCCTCCCTCACGTTAACTAAAATCATGATAAATTAAATGTTTACTAATGAAAAGTGCCACATGGAACAGCTGTTTGTGCAAGAGATTTGCTGGGAGTTGGGCTTTTTTTAACGCTTTGATTTGAGGAACTTAGCCAACATGTTTTTGGCCTGCAGCCTTCATCGATGTCATAATCCAACAATTTACAAAGAGCTTTTAGTGAACAGGCCGGGAAAACAAATGAATAAAATACACACGTTAATCAGTCACATATACACAATGGCTGCGTCTAAAAATTTCACATTTAGGGAGTGTTTAGGACACTAAAATTATATGTGAGATTTTTTTTTAGTACCCAGCACTGAATCACAAAACAGATGGCATGTTTTCATTTATAGTTTCACATTCGTAGACATAATATACCTTTACATCTGTGAAACCAGTGCTTAGGTAACCAGTGATTAACACAAAACTGTGTTAATCAGACACATTTTGAGTATATGCTCACCAACCACTTTGTTAGATACACCTGTTTAACTCCTTGGAATTGCAAATGTCTAATCAGCCAGTCATATGGTAGCAGCTCAATGCGTTTAGGCATGTAGACATGGTCGAGATGACCTGCTGCTCAAACTGAGCATCAGAAGGGAGAAGAAAAGTGATTTAAGTGACATGCATGAAATTGCATGGTTGATGGTGGCGGACGGGCTGGTCTGAGTACTTCAGAAATGGCTGATCTGCTGGGATTTTCCCGCACAACTACCTCTAGGATTTAGAGAGACCGGTTCAACAAAGAGAAAATCTCTATTGAGTGGCAGTTCTCTGGGTGAAAATGACTTCTTGATTCCAAAGGTCAGAGGAGAATGACACTTCTTGAGTATGTCCAGACTGATAGGAAGGCAACAGTAACTCAGATAAGTGCTTGTTACAACCGAGCATCTCTGAATTCTCACCATGTTGAATCTTGCAGAAGATGGGCTAGAGCAGCAGAAGACCATACCATGTGCCACTCCTGTCAGCAGGAACAGGGATGGGAAACATATGCTCACAAAAATTGGACAATGAAAGATTGGAAAAATGTTGTTTGGTCTGATGAGTCTGAATTTCTGCTGCGACATTCAGATGATAAAATCATACACGACATCCTGCCTTATATCATCAGTTAAGGCTGCTGCTGGTGCTGGTGGTGATGTAATGGTGTGGGAGATATTTTCTTGACACACTTTGGGCCCCTTAGTACCAACTGAGTATTGCTTGAACACCACAGCCTAGGTGACCATGACCATCCCTTTATAACCACAGTGTAACCATCTTCTGATAGCTGCTTCCAGCAGAATAATGTGATATGTGGCCTCCCCAGTCACCAGATCTCAATCCAGTGGAGCACCTTTGGGATGTGATGGAACAGGAGATTCGCATCATGGATGTGCAAGAAATCTGTAGCAGCTGTGTGATGCTGTCATGTCAATATGGACCAAAATCTCTGAGGAATGTTTCCAGCTCCTTGTTGAATCTGTGCCACAAAGAATTAAGGCAGTTCTGAAGGGAAAAGGGGGTCTAACTAAGGTACTAGCAAGGTGTACCTAATAAACTGCCTGGTGAGTATGGAGTATGTGAGATTTCAGTTGCAGCTTCTGGTTAGCAAAGGAGCCAGTGGGTGATTCAACTACAGATGAACAAGAAGGACTTAATGGTCATTTGGCTATAAAGTAAAGCAAATTAGAGCATCAAAGTTCATTCTTAACTTTAGAAAATGTGGTTTTACAAACTCTTCATTTGTAATCTTTTTTTTTCCAGAGCTTTCAACCTGCCTTTAAAAAGATGCGTATCTGTTGGCAGCAGAATTTGGCCACTAACTTTGTGTACATACGATATGCAAATATCTCTCCAAGGAAATGAAGTTAAGCCTTTGCAGCCCAAGACGCTTGCGGGTGACCCCTCCCCTCCCCTTTCCCTTCTGTCTAACAAAGATAGACACACACTGACACAAACACATCGCTTTACCATTCAGTAATATTTCCTGCCCCCTCCTGTTTCTCTGAATGCACTTTAACAGATATAAAAACTCTCACACACATTCACTCCAGCACGCACACGCGCGCACACACGCACACACACACACACACACACACGCACGCACACACGAGAAAGCAGCTCTTTTCAGATCTTTTCAGAATACATAAAGACATATTGTCGGAGAAATGTTTTCATTGGGACTCTTGGATCACACACATCGACTCCAGCCGAACGGGGAGAAAAGTGACGTTATTTTTTTCTTTCTTGTGGCCGGATTTGTGTGTTTTCAGACGTTTCCCATGTCATTTGTGTACACTTTGTGAATCACCTTGAGTGCAAGCTAACAGTTACAACAGTGTTGAGGTGTTGAGTGTCACTGACTCACTCGTATGAATCACATGACCGCCTATCTGAATTGCTCAAGGCCACTCATTCCTAAGAAGTGATCTGGCCATTCACATCCCAACACAAAGCTGTAATTCATTCTCGAGCAATTGAAGGAGTGCTTGCCAAAGCCGCGCCGGCATTATTATGAGGGCACCAGCACAAAAGATTATGTTATACAGACAGAATGTAAAGATATGAAAATACTTGGCTTTAACCATGGCTAGAGCTAACTTGTTTCTTAATGGAGCTCAGGAAGTGTGTGCAGATGCGCGCGCGTGTGTGTGTGTGAACTTTTTTTTTTTTTTTTTTTAAGTAGCACAACACTACACAACAGTGTAAAACAGCCTGGACCTAATTAAGTCCACCTAGCAAGACCTGATTCAGTCTAATAGGCTGACTGCAATAAGTCTGTCTCCATAAAGGTTATGTTGCTCAGTTTTGTTGTGATCCAATTTAATAGTAATTTTGCAGAATGTAATCTGTCGTACTGTTGATTAGTCTTATGTTGTGCTGAGCTGGATTGTTTGTTTGTTTTTTGCAGTAATTCAATCAGAGGATAGGCTCCATTTAATATTGTCTTTAGAGTTTAGGAGGCAAACTTTCCCATGAATTATGGATCTCATGTTTACCATTCATTTTAAATTAGCACCGCATATATGTTGGATATGCGTTTAAAACAAATTAAATCATGTAACTTTTCTTGTTTCATCTTCCTAAAAATTTCCATTTCTTATTGCTTGATTTGGTGTTGCGCCTGCAGCTTCATTAATCACCGGTCGCCCAGGGCGCGCGGGTGTCAAAGGTCAGCGCTCTAAGGTGAAAGGTCGGGGATCATCAGTGTCGGCCAACGAGATATCCAGGATAATGGACATGCCAGCAGCGATGCCGCTGCTTTGCCCATCAACTTGCACAAGGAGCGAGAGTTACGGCTGGAAAAACACACAGAAAGAGGAGGGGTGGATACAGACAGAATGAATGAAGGGTATTTAAGGGAAAGATTAGAGACGTGTTTGCTCTCTTAAATGGTGTGGAAAAAAAGAGCAGGGAGGAATTTACCGAGGTGAAGAAAGAAGCGCGTCTCCATTGTGAGGTAGCCATGAAAAGAAAAAAAAAAAAGCAGTGGGAGAAAGTGAGGGACAGAGAAAGTAAAGAAAGGTGGAGAACTAAGGGCAGAGTGTTGTGGAAATGAGAGGAGAGAGGTATGTCAGTGCTTACTGTAGATGGCAGGTAGCCTGAAGCTTGGAGCCAGCAAGTCTGTCAGAGAGAAGTGTCCAGGTGTGTGTGTGTCTATGTGTGTGTAACCTGAGTGTGGATTATTGGGAGGGGGTTACATACCTACCTATCCAACGCCAGGAAGAGCTTACCTGGAAGCAGGTAGTTAAGGAGAGCAGATTGTGTGTGAATCTGTGTGTGTGCGTGTGGGGTCCTCTCGATCATCAAAGCATTTCTTCACCTTGCTTGTGTGTTATTAAGGGTCACAGTGTGCGGCAATACCTCCCAACAAAATGCCTAAATCATCCTCTTTACTTCCCTCGATCTGTTTTATCTCTGCTTCCTCTCCCCTCCTCATTCACATTAGCCACAGTGTTTAACTTAATAACATGAAGTCTACGCTGGTGTTATGCAGCTTAGAGCCAGCAGGATGTATATCCCTCCGTCTGTGGTGGTTGGTCTCTTCAAGGTATCTGCAGGTATGGATCCAGACCCCATATTGATGGATGAGTCAGCCAGGCTGGTGAATTATGGGAGAGATTATGGAGTAATCAGTATAATTCATCAACGTTGCTCTGCTCACCCCCAATCAAACAAACAGCTACTCAGCAATATTGACCCCTGCTCACTGTGTGTATTCATGTAGAGAAGCAGGCGGGTGTTTGGGTTTGTTGTTGTTGCTCTTGTAGTGTGTGTGTGTGTGTGTCTGTGTGTGTGTGTGTGTGTGTGTGTATAAAGGTGGTGAGTGGGTTAAATTAATGTTCATATGATCATACAGATTAATTTGGGCCAATAAATAAGCAAATAGGTAAAGAAAATCATCTTTTATTAACAGATAAATTAGTGCCATCAGATGCTGCTAAACCGTGTTTGTCAGTCAGCTGCAGGGTTCACACGTTGGGCGGAAAACTCTGGTAGTATCAAAACACTGACTGAGAAAATATGTTAGGACAAAAACCAGAAACTCTGAGTGCTCTCTGAGTCTCGCCTGCGGTCAAATGGAGGACAGAAAGAGTTGAGTTTATGTCAATCAGTCAGCAGACCTAACATGGCTGTCTTTCTCTGTCCTGGGTGCCTCCCTCCCTCCCCTCTAATCCTCCATCTTGGCTCTGTGTCAAGCCGCCTTGTCCAGTTGCACAATATACCCCTCCGGGGCAGGCAACTGCATCCCCTCTCTGGCTCCATTAGTGCCACTCCACTGGCATAGCCGGCATTCTCCAGTGGGACCGTCATCGCTGGCCACTCTATTGGCACCCCTGTCACTCTCCAATCACCACAAAAGAAAACCTCACCGCCCTCCCTCGCTGCCTCTCCTGCTCACTTGGTCTTTTTTGCGCCCCCATTTTATTCCCCTTACTGCTATTATCTTCCCTTTCTCTCCCCAGCACCTTTCTCTTAATTCTTTTCCCTCTCATACTCTTTCTTGCCTACACACCCTCTCCACTTCCCCTCCCCAGCTCTCTCTTCCCCCGAGCCTACACATTGGTTTGGAGAGGCTTATGCAAGACCCTCATCCATGGTAATGATGCAGAAGAAACCAAGAGAGGAAACTGGGAGCTGACCAGTGATTGCTCCCAGAGATGTTGCTCACAAGTTTAGGGCCTCTCACATTATTTCGCTAAAAGCTGAGTGTGTTTGAAGTGACCAGAGCGACCCAGGCTCATTAAAACGCACTATGTTTACATAATGTGAGGGCTCAGGCCCACAACAACAGATCCATTCGCCGTCACTTTGAGAAAATTTCAAGCTTTAAAATCAATTTAAAATGAATGTCAAAGGGGCGAAAAATAAAATAAAACATATTCAAATAGAAGACAAATGTGATTTTTGCATTTAGAGATGGAGTACGAAGAGCTTCTGAAGAGTAACGTGAGCGAGAAAGAGAGAAAGTCTGACATTGTAGCTGTGTAGCTGGAGGCTGGTGATGGATCAGCAGGTTTGTAATCACAGGTTGGTGCTCAACCAGTGTGTGTGTGTGTGCGTGCACTCAAGTGTATATGCATGTGTGTCTTTGTGAGTGTCTAATGACAGGTTTCAACCCCGATGTGTCATTATCCAATTACAGTTTTCTCTCATCTCTACGGTAACACCATGCCCTCCGTAATTGGACGGCTGCTCAAGAGAGCTTTGACCTCTCAGCAAGTGTCAGACAGAGGAACACACATTCTCGGGCACACACACACACACGCGCGCACACGCACACATAGGATGCCAGTAAGATTGGGTAATACAGGATAAAACAGATGCTATCTGAAAGAGTGATCAGATAAACTATGCACAGACAAGTTAGGACTCTGATCATTTCATATCACTCCTTCCACCTCACACTTATTTTTTTCTTCATCTGTCTCTCTGTTTCTGTTTATCTGTCGAGCAGTAACAGTAACTGGGGCTCATGTGCTTCCTCTCTTTGCACTCTCGTTTCCCCCCTTCAGTCTCGCTCTCTTGCAAGCGTGTTGTGTCTAAATGGGCCTAAATGGGCCGAGTCGAAGGAGAGCTTTTTTGGTTTATCGTCCTGGAGCTCCCTCTCTCTCTGTCTCTCTCTTTCTTTCTCTCTCTCTCTCTCTCTCTCTCACAAAAAAACAAAACAAAACACAGCGTTTTACCCAACACTAGCCCTTTTAAATATTTCACACAGTTAGAATGCTTCATATGCTCTTTCCTCCCTGCTTCTGTGCGGATTCCTGCTTATAGCAGATCTTCATGAGGTTAAATGTGATGCTAATACAAAAAGAGATCCTTATCGTTCAGAGAAATTCAATTACGGGCTATTGGCAGACAGAAGTGGAGGAGCCACGAAAGAGAGAGTGAGAGAGGAACAAGAGGAGATACAGAGGAGAGCGTGTGTTTGTGCAGGTTTCCTCCCATTCCTAGGTCAAAGGTCATGAAATAGAAGTCAGGGTCATCTGCAGCTTGAAAGCTCATTGGCTGACAAACCCATGAGAAAGAAGAATTTTCACATCTTTTCCTAACACCAGACTAAATTCTGTTCTTCAGCATTTGAGATGTTTTGTCACAATTTTGAAACGAGTGCCGTCCGTCTTTCATCTTCTCATTTCACGCGTCCTTGTCTCAGAATACTTTCAGTAAAACTTCTATTTTATATGTAGCAGTTTTTCTATTCTTGCTGTACTTATCAACTTGTGACATGTCAGTGCATTTTGAGTGTTTTCATTCAAAAGTCTGGCTGCCTGTCTTCACATTTCAGCTCAATATCAGGAGGTGGGAAATTCATAATGACAACACGGTTTGGCATGCCTCAAAATTTCCCTTCATTTATTCTTTCACTCTTATCACTTTCCTCCTTCCGCTGTCACTATCTCCACTAGACGATGAGTTCATTATTAAATTATTTTATGAGTGTGTGCACTGTCTCCTAAAAAATATTTTCCCATATAACAAAACTGCATTTTCAATTACAGTCCGAGGGGAAATTATTTTTGCTCCGACAAGCACCAACATGCAACAGACTGGGGTTCAATTCCCATATAGAACCAGTCATTTTAATTTCTACTTAGTCTGGCATTATTGGATTTTTAAGTTTCCTTTTTACTCACTTTAGGAATAGATCATAGTGTTAAAATACACCTTTTGCAGTGTTAACTATGCAAACAGCTTCACCTTCATTTTCTGGCCTTAAGTGCCACCTGATTATACAGTATATGCAACTGGTTGACTCACAAAGAGCAGCCATAGCAAACATGTGTAAAATACATTTTCCACTCATTCATCCACTTTTTTAGATGCACTTTTTCCAACTGCTCGTTAACACAAATATCTGATAGGCAATCACATGGCAGTAACTCAAAGGATTTAGGAATTTAGGCAGGGTCAAAACAACCTGCTGAAGGTCAAACTGAGCATCAGAATGGAGAAGAAAGGTGATTTAAGTAACTTTGAACATGGCTGTTGGTGTCACACAGGCTGGTCTGAGTACTTTAGAAACTGCTGAACTACTAAGATTTTCCCACACAATCATCTCTGGGGTTTACAGAGAATGATCCAACAAAGAGAAAATATCCAGCATGGATCCATCCCATCTTGTATCAGTGGGTCAGGCTGGTAGTGGTTTAATGGTGTGGGGGATATTTTCTTGGCACAATTTGGGCCTCTTAGTATCACCCGAGCATTGTTTAAACACCGCAGTCATAGTTTCTGGCCATGTCCATCTTGTTATGACCACAGTGTAGCTGTCTTCTGACGGCCGCTTCCAGCAGGACAACACAGCATGTTACAAAACTCAGATCAAGAAACCTCAAATTGGTTTCTTGAACATGACAGCGAGTTCATTGCACTCAAATGGCCTCCACAGTCAAGTTTATGTAAAAAAAAAAAAAAAAAAAGTTTGTCGTATTTGAGAGGACTTGGCTTTTCCAGCTACGTAAAGGCAGAAGGCAACAGTGAAAGTCAGACAACAACTTCAATACCTGAACAGTGAATATGCACATAACTACAGTATTTTATAGTCTGGAAGAGAGGCAGTGGGGGAATGAGCAACCCAAAGCTATGATGTCAGCCTGTTTTACAGCTCTCATAATTATAAGCAGCACTCTGGGTGGGTGGGTTACTATCAGTGTGTGTGTGTGTGTGTGTGTGTGTGTGTGTGTGTGTGTGTGTGTGTGTGTGTGTGTGTGTGTGAGCGAGCATTCAGAGCACATAAGATTCCTGTCAGGTTACCTTGGTGACCTGCTAGGTAACCCTTCGTCTTTCCCAGACATCTTAGCAGCTGAGGATTTTGTCTATGCCGGTTGAACCTGTGTTAAAAGGTACTGGACTGTGAGAGACGTGGAAATCCCCTTTTTTAGCAAAACTTGTATTTCCATTGTTTCCACTCTGTTTTTCCTTTTTCCCATAAGTCGTCAGGAAATCAGAGACAAACTGACTGCTAACCTGCCCATCACTCCCTTTGTTGAATCACATCTGGCTTTTCTTCAAAATTTTCCAAAAACCCTTTTCTCTATAAAAAGAAAAAAGAAAAAAAAATCCCTGGCGTCTCACAGATACACACAGATACTCATATGGATACTTGTAAAGGAGCTCTTGCCATCACATTTATACGCATCAGGTGACCATCTTTTTTCAATGCAAGGTCAATGTTGGGACAAAGGTCAAGACTGTAGTCCAAACTGCAGTCTTCTCTTGACCTAAGCAGCTTCTGAAAGTGAAAGTAAACGTAAAACGCAAGTGAAAAACATAATAATCAGTGAGCGAAAAGCACAAAGGGCCAAACGGAACGTGATCACGATCTCCTGGCTGACAAAGCTGTGTTTACTCTGCCGCCACACCTCAAACCTACTAATCCTGACTTTGTAACGCTTTAAAAGAGGAGCGTTATCCCTAGGCATCCTAAATTGCTGCAGGTTAAGGGCAGGAAAACAAAATCTTTCACACGGGAGATGCTATTTGTTTAACATTTCAAACCAAAAGTCGCTGTTGCTTTAACCGTGGCAATTCTGAGTTTGTCACAGTAAAGCTTTCTCAACCGAAACAATAACCTTTCCCCAAACCCTAGGGAGAAAGGACAAACAGCCCACAGCTCGCTCAGGCTGGAGAACCTTTTGGACTTTTTGGTGCAGAATTTAAAGCATTAATATCTACTGACTGGCACTGACTTCAGATCAAATCAATACAATCCACAGAGGCTCTAGGCAAACCAGCGGCAGTTAACTTTGCTTCAAGCAAGTTAGAGGCCTGGTTGTTAAGATGAATTGGGTGTGTGTGTGCGTGCGTGTGTGTTAGCCTCAAACAGCAGTCTTCAGCACCTGGAATATGGAAAGCCAAGGGGGGAAAAAAGGGTAAAGGAGGTAGTGAAGGGGTGATGAGATGGAGAAGGAGGGATGAGAGGAAAGGGTTATTAACCACAACACATTACCGCCTGGCAACCTGCATGTTCAGACAAAAACCACAAGTAATAATCCCACTGTGTGTTTCTGTGTGTGTGTTCAGCATGCTGGTTCCATGCAGGTTTGAGGGGGGTTTATACGTTCATTATTGTAGTCATGACAAGCCTCATTTGAACTGAATCTATATGCATGCACTGTATATGTGTGTGTAAGCTGCTGTCTCAGTGAATCATCCTGCAGCTGGTTGATGCAGAGGAAGAAAAATACTTTGAATCGGCATTTCTAAAATTATGGCAGTGCTCATATCTCCTGCTTCATTTCTCTCAATCAGCTCTCTCAGGAGAAAGCAGCCATTGGGTCGGCTTGGCTGACTTTTATAGCATTTTGAATTAGCTGGGGTTTTTTTTTCCTTCTCTCTTCACCTCTGTGACTTCTTTTACCTTGAAACTCTCACGTTTCTTTTTCCAAGTCTGTTTGCTTACAACAAAATCTTTTTACTATCATCAAAATACACATATATCACTCATCTTCAGTGGTGAAAAGTGACTAAGTAGATGGACCAATGCACAGTTTTACGATACATTACTTCATTTTGTGCTCTTATGTGGATTCAACTCATTACATTGCACGCTTGCATATCTTTTCTTTTTAACCTGCATTAATTTATTACACATTACAGTTAGCAAAGAGGACGTTCCCCCTGACATTTTTCAAATAGCTGCATTTATTGACAGTTTGAGATCCTCAAAGAAGTTTGTTCGTCTTTATACTGAATTACTCATTTCATGACCCAGCAGACTTGCCTCTGACTGCCTACATTTGCGAGCTGCGGTAGAATTACAGCTTGCAGCTATATTACTTTTACTCACTATGTGCTTTTATTATTACATATAACTTATACGTTACTGTGGTGCTGACAGTTCTACTTAGGAGAAAGATTTGAATTTCCATTTGCACCTTAAACACACCTTTTTTCCCCCTTTGCATGTCTGTAAACCAGCAGTGCAGAAACAGACAGAGACAGGTGATATCTGATATCTGGACTGATGGTGATGACTGCTGCTAGTCAAGCAGTATGGATGGTCCTAATTGAACTCTCTCTGTGTGTGTGTGTGTGTGTGTGTGTGTGTGTGTGTGTGTGTGTGTGTGTGTGTGTGTGTGTGTGTGTGTG